>JAKWJD010001765.1:12376173-12976173 GCA_027705065.1 Solanum peruvianum
ACTCAAAGATTTCCTTGCCCGATTCATTATTCATGGACTTTTCCAGAACAACGAAATCAAGTCGTTAAATATAATAATTTTAGTTCTCATAAAATTGAAAAAGATATCATCACTGCGTGTAAGATTGAAATAATTAAGTTGCTATGAAGGATCTAAATGGTTACTATTTATCGTTTCTAGTCGATGAATATTGTGATGTGTCACGTAAAGAGAACAAGAAAATTGTTTTGTGATATGTTTTTAAATAAAGATTTGTAATTGAAATGTTTATTGGGATTATTCATGTTCATAATACTAGCCTTTATGTTTTTTTTTTTAAAAAAGCCATTGTTAATTTTCTTGCTCGATATTTTTTGAGTGTACATTATATACGTGGGAAATATTATTAATTAGACAGCGTTATGCAAGGGCCACTGAGTGACCTTAAATATTGATTCGACAATAAAGTAGATCAGCTCATGCAATCCATTGTTTTGTTCATCAGCTTTAGTTGACTCTTGTTGGGGCATTTAAAATTATTGATGTTGATTCTTAATTTGTTGAAGAGATCGCCAGAGCAACACAATATCTTAAAGTTTGTCAATCATTTGAGATTTCTTTCATATTGCACTTGATGAAAGATATTTTAGTGATTACAAATGAGCTTAATGAGAAAAGAACAAGATATTAGAAATGTCATTCCACTTAATAAAGTGGTGAAGAGATGATTGCAAAATGTATGGGATGAAGAATGAGATTCTGTCACGACCCAAATCGGGGACGCGACTGGCACCCACATTTACCCTCCTATGTGAGCGAACCAACCCATCTAAACCTTATCATTTCAAGATATATCAACAGAAAATAATGCGGAAGACTTAAACTCATTAATAAAACAATTTAAAACTATTATTATTATCCCCAAAATCTGGAAGTCATCATCACAAGAACATCTATTTCAAATTACTAAGCTAGGATGTCTAAAAACAAAATAACTAAAAAGCTAGTCCATGCCGGAAGTTCAAGGCATCAAGACTTGAAGAAGGAGACCCAGTCCAAGCTAGAAGCATTAGCTCACCCTGAAGATCCGGTATGACGAAAACTGGCTCGAGTTACTGTTGTGTTGAAGTTGACGGAACGTTTGCTGCATTTCATAAATAACAAAGAAGAAAACATAAAAGTAGGGGGTCAGTACAACCACAAGTACTGAGTAGATATCATCGGCCAACTCAAAATAGAAGATAATATATATCAAGTAATATTATAAATCAACTATAAACTCATCATGTAGCAACAACAAGTATTATAATCGTCAATAAATACCATCAAGTTCATCCATGAGGGCTCAAGCCTCAATACCATACTCATTTGGGAATTAAGTTCATTATGTTGAGTATATTATCACCTTTCAAGATTCATTATCTTTCTTCCTCTTGTGTCGGTACGTGACACTCCAATCCCCTACCACTATGTGTCGGTACGTGACACTCCGATCCCCTATATGTGTCGGAACGTGACACTCCGATCCCCTATATGTGTCGGAACGTGACACTCCGATCCCCTATATGTGTCGGTACGTGACACTCCGATCCCCTAATTCTACGTGTCGGAACGTGACACTCCGATCCACTAATACTATGTGTCCGAACGTGACACTCCGATCCACTAACCTCATTCAATTCGCCCATCAAGCCTTCTCTATACCAAGGCATCACCAATCCCATTACTTCAATTCATCAAGATTTGGGGTTCAATGGTTTTCATCATGCTTGTTTTATCAAAATCACATAATCATGTTCATGCAAGCATACAATTAAGCATATAGACAGGTTTACAATACTACCAATACATATCATGCGCTATTAAGAGTCTACTACGAATAGCATGAAACCATAACCTACCTCCACCGAAGAATTGAATCAACAAGCTATCTTCTCAAAATCCTTGCTATCCTCTTCGTTTCTCTCTCTCTACTCGTTCGTTTCTCCTCTCTTTCTGTTCTTTTCTTTTGTTTTGTTTTATTCAAACCCTCCTTCTTTTTACCCTAATTAAAAGTATAATTAAGTGTAAAGGAGGACAATAAAACCCACTAATTAACTTAAGGTTACCCCTTTTAACCCCCAAGTAATTAGACCTATTAATATTAACCCTCAATCTTTATAATTAAGGAAAGAATAGTCCAAAACGACCCTTAAAACGTGTAGAGGAATCCTATTCTGACTGGGATCTGCGTGACCTGTGACGGGCCGTCGTGCCTGCGACGGTCCGTCACGGTGGTCGTCGCAACCTCCCCAGATTCCAGGTGGGCTGTGACGGCCCGTCACACCTGTGACCGTCCATCCTGCACCTCCGTCCTGACGGTCAGAAACTCGTTTCTTATACCAAATTCTCAAAAGTTGAAGTGTTTTGCAACGGAAACTCATGACGGTTCGTCGTGGATGTGACGGCACGTCCTGCAGGTCCGTCACAATTTACAGAGAGTCGATTTTCAGTATCCAATTTCAGAATTCTAAGTATGCTGACACGCTGCACCCTCGACGGGCCGTCGTGCCTGTGACGGTCCGTCGCAGTGCCCGTAGTCTTGGCCAGTTTTTTCCAGAATTAAAAATCTGCTGCTCAAAACGACTAAACAGGTCGTTACAATAGATACCAATTTACCCATCGTTCGTCCCCAAACGATCAAAGGAAGAAAAACAATGGCGAAAAGGAGTACCTGAATCTGTAAACAGATGTGGATATTTTTCTTGCATATCTGCCTCCTTCTCCCAAGTAGCTTCTTCAACCGGTCGATTCTTCCATTGAACTTTGATGGATGCAATCTCTGTCGACCTCAACTTGCGAACTTCTCTATCTAATATAGCAACCGGTTCCTCTTCATAAGTCAAGTTCTCATCCAACAAAACTGAATCCCAACGGATGATGTAGTTTCCATCTCCATGGTATCTTTTCAACATGGACACATGAAATACCGGATGCACTCCGGACAGCCCTGGGGGCAAGGCTAATTCATAAGCCACCTCCCCTATTCGCTTAAGCACTTCAAATGGTCCAATATACCTTGGACTTAACTTACCTCTTTTACCAAACCGCATCACCCCTTTCATGGGTGAAACCTTCAACAAGACTTGTTCACCTTCCATGAACTCCAAGTCTCTAACCTTCCGGTCTGCATACTCCTTTTGTCTACTTTGCGCCGCCAGAAGCTTTTCTTGAATAGCTTTCACCTTCTCCAAAGAATCTCTCAACAGATCAGTCCCCCAAGGTCTAACTTCAAAGGCATCAAACCAACCAATGGGAGATCTACACCTCCTCCCATACAATGCTTCAAATGGAGCCATATCAATACTGGAGTGATAGCTATTATTGTATGAAAACTCTGCCAAAGGTAGGAAGCTATCCCAATGGCCACCAAACTCTATCACACATGCACGAAGCATATCCTCCAATACTTGAATCGTTCGCTCAGACTGACCATCAGTCTGAGGGTGAAACGCAGTACTGAGGTCCAATCTAGTACCTAATTCCGCATGTAGTGTCCTCCAAAACTTAGAAGTAAACTGCGTACCTCTATCTGATATGATGGAGAGTGGAACTCCATGCAACCGAACGATCTCTGAGATGTAGATCTTGGCTAACTTCTCTGCATTGTAGGTCACCTTGACAGGAATGAAGTGAGCAGACTTAGTTAACCTATCAACAATCACCCAAATCGAGTCATACTTACCCAAGGTCTTTGGAAGACCAACCACAAAGTCCATTGCGATTCTCTCCCACTTCCATTCAGGAATGGGCATTCTCTGAAGTGTTGCTCCGGGCCTTTGGTGTTCATACTTTACTTGTTGACAATTTGGACATTTGGCAACAAACTCAACAATATCACGCTTCATTCTACTCCACCAGAAGTGTTGCTTTAGGTCGCGATACATCTTGGTTGCACCAGGATGTATAGAATATCTGGAACTATGAGCCTCTGTCAGAATAGTGGTGATCAAATCATCGATGCGGGGTACACATACCCTTCCCTTAATCCTCAAAACACCTTCCCCATCGATTATTGCTTCCTTAGCCTCTCCTTGCAACACTTTATCTCGAATTCGCCTTAGTTTCTCATCATCAAACTGTTTTCCCTTGATCTGGTCAAGGAAAGAAGATCTTGCCTCTACACAAGCTAACAATCCTCCCTTCTCATTTATTTCTAACCTCATAAGGTCATTGGCCAAAATCCGCACTTCTCTAGCCAATGGGTGTCTAGAAGCTTGCAAATGAGCTAGACTTCCCATGCTTCCGGCCTTTCTACTCAAGGCATCTGCCACAACATTCGCCTTTCCCGGATGATACAAGATAGTGATGTCGTAGTCCTTCAGTAGTTCCATCCATCTCCTCTGTCTCAAATTCAAATCTTTCTGAGTAAAGACATACTGTAGGCTACGATGGTCCGTATAGACCTCACACTTAACCCTATATAAATAGTGCCTCCATTGCTTCAATGCAAATACTACCGCGGCCATTTCCAAATTGTGGGTCGGATAGTTACGTTCATGCACCTTTAATTGCCTCGAAGCATAAGCAATCACATTCTTCTCTTGCATTAGCACTGCACCCAAACCCGAATAGGATGCATCACAATAAACAATGAAGTTTTTACCCTCTACTGGCAAGGTAAGAATTGGTGCAGTAGTCAACAAGGTTTTAAGCTTCTGAAAGCTTTCCTCACACTCATCCGACCATACAAATGGAACATTTTACTTAGTCAAGTTCGTTAGTTGGGAAGCAATAGAAGAGAATCCCTTGACAAATCGGCGGTAGTAGCTAGCTAACCCAACAAAACTCCTTATTTCTGACACATTAGTGGGTCTTACCTAATTCTTCACCGTCTCTATCTTAGATGGATCCACCATCACCCCATCTTTAGAAACCACGTGCCCCAAGAAGGACACCGAATCTAGCCAAAACTCACACTTGGAGAATTTCGCATAAAGCTTTTTCTTCCTCAACAACTCTAACACCATTCTCAAATGCTCCTCATGTTCCTTCTTACTCTTGGAGTATATCAGTATATCATCAATAAATACAATCACAAAGAGGTCCAAGTATGGCTTGAAAACCCCGTTCATCAAGCTCATGAAAGCAGCAGGGGCATTAGTAAGACCAAACGACATTACCACAAATTCATAGTGCCCATACCTAGTCCGAAAAGCAGTCTTTGGCACATCCGTTGCCCGTATTTTCAATTGATGATAACCGGATCTCAAGTCGATCTTAGAGAAGACACAAGCACCTTGTAACTGATCGAACAAGTCATCAATGCGAGGAATGGGGTACTTGTTCTTAACAGTTACTTTGTTCAACTGTCGGTAATCTATGCACATTCGGAAACTCCCATCCTTCTTCTTCACAAATAGCACCGGAGCACCCCAAGGAGATGCACTTGGTCTAATGAAGCCTTTGCTCAACAATTCTTGAAGTTGGGCCTTTAACTCTCTCAACTCCGCGGGAGCCATTCTATAAGGGGGGATAGAAATGGGGCGAGTACCCGGTTCCAGATCAATGCAGAAGTCTATATCCCTATCTGGTGGCATGCCAGGAAGATCTGCAGGGAACACATCCAAAAACTCACGGACTACCGAAACTGACTCAATCGAAGGTACTTGAGTAGTGTCATCCTTGAGATGTGCCAAGAAAGCTAAACACCCTTTACTCACCATTTTCTTAGCACGAAGAAAGAAGATGATACGCACCGGATTGGGAGTGTAGTCACCCTCCCACACTAACGGATCTGCCCCAGGCTTGGCTAACGTCACCGTTTTAGCATTACAATCCAAAATCGCAAAATTCGGAGAAAGCCAAGTCATACCCAGAATTACATCAAAGTCACCCATTTCTAAAATAACCAAATCTACATAAGTGTTGCTCCCCACAAAATTCACGAAACAAGACCTATACACTTCTTCGACTATCACAGACTCACCCACCGGAGTAGAAACGCGAATAGGCATGTCAAGTAATTCACAATGTAAATTTAGACCATTAGCAAATGAGGAAGATACATATGAAAACGTGGAGCCAGGGTCAAATAATGCAGATGCCATGCAATCGCAAACCAAAAGATTACCTGTGATAACAACATCAGATGCCTCCGCTTCAGTTCTCCCAGGGAAAGCATAACAATGGGCCCTATCATTCGTCTGTCCGTTGCCCCTACCATGTTGTGTAGTAGTGGCTCCGTTTTGCCCATCACCTCTGCCGTTTTGGTGACCACCATTACCTCGAGCTAGTGGGGCTCTGTAACTCTGTTTTGGACAATTCCTCCTAATATGTCCAATCTCCCCACATCCATAGAACTCTCTGGAGTCAGGCATAGGTCTCTCGGAGTAGTGTTGACCGTTCTGAGGCGGACCCCCAACCACAGTCTGTAGCGAAGACTGTATGGGTCGAACAGAGTGACCTCCGGAGTTCGGTCCTCTAGAGTAAGAACCATTAAACTCACCTCCCCTTCGAAACCTCTTTGATGTCGATGTCGTGGTGAAGTCATCTGGCTTCACTCCTTCCACCTCTATTACAAAGTCTACCACCTCTTGGAAGGATGTTGCCGTAGCCGCTACCTATAAGGCTGAAATCCGCAACTCTGACCTCAACCCCTTCACGAAACGGCGAATCCGTTCTTGTGGACTGAAACAAAGTTGGGTGGCGTATCTGGATAGTGCGCGAAATTTAGCCTCATATGCATTAACCGTCATCCTTCCCTGTTCAAGACTCAAGAACTCATCCCTTTTCCTATCTCTCAAAGTCCTTGGGATATACTTCTCCATAAACAAGCTAGAGAATGATTCCCAAGTCATAGGTGGTGCCTCTGTTGGTTGACACTCAACATGTGAACGCCACCACATTTTGGCGTTCCCTTGGAACTGATAGCTCACGAACTCAACGCCAAACCGTTCTACTATCCCCATCTTGTGTAGTAGCTCATGACAATCAACCAGAAAATCATAAGCATCTTCAGATTCTGCACCCTTGAAGACTGGAGGTTTCAATTTCAAGAACTTACTGAAAAGTTCATGCTGATCATTTGTCATAATAGGCCCAGTAGTCAGTCGTGGAAATGTGCCTATTCCCAATGATGCATCCATGCGGGGAGCCATAGCGGCCGCATGTCGTATCTCTGAAACCGGAGGTGTTGGTGCAGAAACCACTGGAGGTGCCTGACCGTGATCAGATAACCCGCTAAGGTAAGCAAGAACCTTATTGATCATCTCTGGGGTAGGTTGGGGTGGCAATTCCCCATTCTGCTCTTGTTCAGTTTCCCCTTCCTCACCCTCTCTTATCACATCCTCGGTCGGTGGAGGAGTCACCGCCCTAGTATCAGATGGGCTAGGGGCTCGTCCTCTTCCTCTAGAGGACGTCCTCCCACGACCTCTCCCACGGCCTCTTGCCGTTGTTCTTCCTCGAGCCACAGCCCCAGTGGCTGGCTCAGATGTTTCTTGTTGTGCCGTTGTTGCTACTGGTGCGGTCGTTGCTCTAGTTCTAACCATCTCCGAAATAGAATGAAGATGGTCAGATACCAATTTGTATCACCTAGATACCAATTGGACTCAAGTAGTAGCACGAAAGAAAGAATGAAAGAATGGAATTTTCCTAAAGTCTTATAGCCTCTCAAGAAAAGTAAAGGCGTCCCCCTACCGTTCCTTAAGACTCTACTAGACCTGTTCTTGTGTGATGAGACCAACGAACCTAATGCTCTGATACCAAGTCTGTCACGACCCAAATCGGGGACGCGACTGGCACCCACATTTACCCTCCTATGTGAGCGAACCAACCCATCTAAACCTTATCATTTCAAGATATATCAACAGAAAATAATGCGGGAGACTTAAACTCATTAATAAAACAATTCAAAACTATTATTATTATCCCCAAAATCTGGAAGTCATCATCACAAGAACATCTATTTCAAATTACTAAGCTAGGATGTCTAAAAACAAAATAACTAAAAAGCTAGTCCATGCCGGAAGTTCAAGGCATCAAGACTTGAAGAAGAAGACCCAGTCCAAGCTAGAAGCATTAGCTCACCCTGAAGATCCGGTATGACGAAAACTGGCTTGAGTTACTGTTGTGTTGAAGTTGACGGAACGTTTGCTGCATTTCATAAATAACAAAGAAGAAAACATAAAAGTAGGGGGTCAGTACAACCACAAGTACTGAGTAGATATCATCGGCCAACTCAAAATAGAAGATAATATATATCAAGTAATATTATAAATCAACTATAAACTCATCATGTAGCAACAACAAGTATTATAATCGTCAATAAATACCATCAAGTTCATCCATGAGGGCTCAAGCCTCAATACCATACTTATTTGGGAATTAAGTTCATTATGTTGAGTATATTATCACCTTTCAAGATTCATTATCTTTCTTCCTCTTGTGTCGGTACGTGACACTCCGATCCCCTACCACTATGTGTCGGTACGTGACACTCCGATCCCCTATATGTGTCGGAACGTGACACTCCGATCCCCTATATATGTCGGAACGTGACACTCCGATCCCCTATATGTGTCGGTACGTGACACTCCGATCCCCTAATTCTACGTGTCGGAACGTGACACTCCGATCCACTAATACTATGTGTCGGAACGTGACACTCCGATCCACGAACCTCATTCAATTCGTCCATCAAGCCTTCTCTATACCAAGGCATCACCAATCCCATTACTTCAATTCATCAAGATTTGGGGTTCAATGGTTTTCATCATGCTTGTTTTATCAAAATCACATAATCATGTTCATGCAAGCATACAATTAAGCATATAGACAGGTTTACAATACTACTAATACATATCATGCGCTATTAAGAGTCTACTACGAATAGCATGAAACCATAACCTACCTCCACCGAAGAATTGAATCAACAAGCTATCTTCTCAAAATCCTTGCTATCCTCTTCGTTTCTCTCTCTCTACTCGTTCGTTTCTCCTCTCTTTCTGTTCTTTTCTTTTGTTTTGTTTTATTCAAACCCTACTTCTTTTTACCCTAATTAAAAGTATAATTAAGTGTAAAGGAGGACAATAAAACCCACTAATTAACTTAAGGTTACCCCTTTTAACCCCCAAGTAATTAGACCTATTAATATTAACCCTCAATCTTTATAATTAAGGAAAGAATAGTCCAAAACGACCCTTAAAACGTGTAGAGGAATCCTATTCTGACTGGGATCTGCGTGACCTGTGACGGGCCGTCGTGCCTGCGACGGTCCGTCACGGTGGTCGTCGCAACCTCCCCAGATTCCAGGTGGGCTGTGACGGCCCGTCACACCTGTGACGGTCCGTCCTGCACCTCCGTCCTGACGGTCAGAAACTCGTTTCTTATACCAAATTCTCAAAAGTTGAAGTGTTTTGCAACGGAAACTCACGACGGTTCGTCGTGGATGTGACGGCACGTCCTGCAGGTCCGTTACAATTTACAGAGAGTCGATTTTCAGTACCCAATTTCAGAATTCTAAGTATGCTGACACGCTGCACCCTCGACGGGCCGTCGTGCCTGTGACGGTCCGTCGCAGTGCCCGTAGTCTTGGCCAGTTTTTTCCAGAATTAAAAATCTGCTGCTCAAAACGACTAAACAGGTCGTTACAGATTCACTTATCGAGAATGTATCTACATTTTTTGTTTAAGTATGAAATTTTGATACCTATTTTCTTATGAGTTCTTTGTTAATTTTGAAAGATGTCGATGCAAAGTTGTTGAGCATACAATCTCACACCATTATCGTGTTAAAGTTTATCTTAAGATTATTTATAGACAACTTTAAGAATTCAATGATCGTTTTAATGAGGTGA
Organism: Solanum peruvianum; assembly: GCA_027705065.1. NCBI lineage: Eukaryota > Viridiplantae > Streptophyta > Magnoliopsida > Solanales > Solanaceae > Solanum > Solanum peruvianum. The sequence goes on from JAKWJD010001765.1 coordinate 12,385,988, forward strand.
GAACAAATTTACTTATTGGAGTTTCTTACTTGAATTCGGTTGACTCTCCTTTTGATTTTTACATCAAGAAAGTATTGAGAATGACTGAGTTATATCCTGATGATCTTGGTGAAAATATGATGGTTACTCCTAAGAGTTGGTTAGAGACATATATTGTTGATATCCGTGATGTTGATGATATGTTCTTTACCCTAAAAGGATTTGATGATATTTTTTGAAAGATAGTCAATACAAAGAAACATTTAAATTATTCCCTAGTATTTCGCCTTGTGAAATTTGCATTGATCTTGCCAGTAGCCATAGTTTCATTTCAAAGAACATTTTCCGCTATGAAGTTCATGAAAAGTTAAATGCAAAATTGAATGGAAGATGACCTAATTAGAGGATTTATTGTGCCTTATTTAGAATAAAAAATATTTAATATTATTTCTGAAGATAATATTATGAACAGGAACAAGAAATGAAAGACTCACAGAATATAATTGTAATGAATAGTTTGATCAATCATGCTTTCTTTTGTTGTTAATATATTCGCTTATTTATCTTTTTTTCTTTTTTGATGTTGAACCCATTTGGTAAAATTTTTGATTCCACCACTGCCTACAAGACTTTTATTAAAAACCTTGCCTAAAATCCCCGTAATCAATTATGTTCTAGACCATTAGACTAACAATACAGTAAAAGTTTGTGAATACTAATACTCCCGATCAATATTTCAAATTAACAATCGCTTGGAACATCATTAAGATCGTAACAATCACCCTTATGTGATTCATCACACCTTTAATATAACCCCAAACACCAAGGCTCCTAAGACATCATTTACAATGTTTAAGAACCATCTCATCATTAAAATACAAATATTGACCACTCATGAATCAATTTATAGAAATACACTACGAAGAGGTAAACTTGGTTCACTCATGGAACCAACAGACAAACAATCACATGTACTAGTTGTCATGGTATTCGAGCCGACTATTAGTAATTTGTACCAATATAATTTCTGAGTTTATTAAGAGATATTATGTAACACACATGGCAATCGAGCGAACCATTAGTATTTATCATGCATGTTACCCGAGCCAATGGACCATCACAATGAATAAAATGACACATTTACACCCAAACAAATACATTTATTGCATGAGAATGACAACAAGCTAACATTTCAATTTATACTCCTTAAATCTCCCTAACAATACATATACAACTTGTACTAATGAAGAAGTTAATAATCCCATATAAGATAAATGGGAAACAACACAACCTCACAAATTAACACCCCTACAAAAATAGCCAACAACAATTATAAGGTGAATATCTGCAATCAAATGCCTTATTATCCTAAGCAACTATAACACATGTTAATTTTCCCAAACTTCGTGCCCAAAGATCTATACATGTAATATATCAATAATTTAAAGGTGTTATGAAATTAAAGACATGCATGACTACTTGGTTAAGTGTAGCTTGCTTGGGCATCAAACAACTATTACAGAAGTTCGATCACAGACTGTTGACTACTTTTGTGAAACTTTATTTTGTCCTAGGTCTAAATTAGAACACAAGTACAAAATAAATCCAATTGGACTAAGATTCCTATATTATAACTTAATCCCAAACTCAGGTCAACCTCAGGATTGTTCCATCAAATCCAATACTTTCCCATAAATTAGTTTCCTAAAACTATAATAAGTTACGTTGTTACAAAATAGAATTACGGTAATTAATTTAAGTATAAATGTGTTCATAAAAACACCCAAGGTCTTACACACAAAAATACTAATAAAACCGAGTTTTCCCACCTTTGGATGAACCCAAACCCTCCCATAGGGCCATAATTTCCGTCTATAAGGCGTAGATATCAAAGTACCGAATTGGAGAACAAACTACTTACCTTTATAAAGGTTCTTGATAAAAATGGTGAAATCACCCTAAGTCTCCCTTGTTCTTACCAGAAACATCTTGTACAATAATGAATGGTTTTGAGATGTTCAAATACTCAATTTAATAAACACATGAAAAATATAAGACCAGAATTTAATTGATCAAGGTCCTGAAAGTGCTTATGGAAAATTTACCTATACGATTATTCTCAATATAAAAAGCACTTATTTTTTTTTGTTTAAATAATTGATCAAATGAATCAATAATTTTAGACATAAATATTTTTTTTAAAAAATAATACTTCAAATTCTTCAAAAGTTGACCAAAAAAACTGTTAGAGAAGAAGATTTTAACTTCCATAGTAGTGAACTGGATTTAACAAAATCTTTTGTTTAAAAATCCTTTTGTTTTTTGAATTTTAGCAAAAATTCCATTGCAAGTATGACCTTCATTATCAATAAGCAAGGAAATTAAGGTTTTTTTGCAATATTTAATTAATAAAACAATCGTCGAGAATTGGAACTTACGGTTCCGTAAGACTTGATTTTTTTATTTCAAGTTAACTAAATAGAAAAAACACATAACATACCCCCCCCCCCACCCCACACAAAAAAAAAAAACCTGCCAGCACAACTTATTTTTGCACTTAAACTACACGGGCGATTAAATACACCCTTAACAATTTTTATGTGAATTAAATACAACCTTGAGAGTAGAATATCATTTTCACCTGCCCCATCATAATCATGTAAGTACCACGTCATAACCATTTAGGCACCACTTAATTAATTTTTAATTTATTTTTTTTGTTCATTTACCAGTTTTCATTTTTTTAATTCATTACACTAATCAACTAATTAAAATTTCCCCACCTTCTTCCACCCGGTCTCTTCTACCCCTCCCCCCTCCCCTCTCTTTCTTGTTTTTTGATTTTCACACTTAGCTTTCACTGGCTTCTTTTATTCCGGACCATATCCAAACTTCAATAGTTGGTTTTTTCTTCAAAATTTATCAATTATTTTATATAAAAAATAGCATACATACTTATTATTTCTTCTTTGAACCCTAACCCTCTCCCTCTCCCTCCCCTACAAATATGTACTTGGAAAATGATATTTACTGAAAGTATTTTTTTCTTAACAACTCAAATTAAAAATGGAAGTTGTATTTGAAAGTTCATAGACCAACATTTTTTGCATCACCACTAATAGAATTAAAAATGAATTACTTAAAATTCAAGAAACTTTACATTCAATTATATGAATTAGGTGTTGAGTTTTGTTGATTAATGAATGACTAGTGAGGTGAGAGATGAACTTGAAGGAAAAACAACAATATGGAAGAAGAAAGGTATAAAGAGTGTATCAATTATAAAAAATTAGTGTATTTACTGTTTTCGCTGTTTTACCTAGTTTTACAAAGTCAACGTGTTAGTTCCTATATTTTAGGATACGCTAGAGTCAATAACAAAGTATATCAGTACTTTGATATGGGAGTATTTTCTGCACCTTTTTAGGAGTCAAGTTATACTAGTTTTAGTAGTCAATTAAATATTGAGTTTTGTGGATTAATGAATGTCTAATGTGGTGAAAGATCAACTTGAAGGAAAAATGACTATATGGAACACGAAAGGTATAAAGATTTTGTCAATGGGAAAGAAAATACTTCGGGAACACAACAAAATGAAGACAAAACAAAAATAATATCTTTTTTAAAAATAATAAATTGAGCCCACAAATTTCATTTACTTCTAAACAAGAAATTTAACTTTTTTTTTTAAAAAAAAAAAATTAACTTATAGAAAAGGTTAAAAACTATTACTTATATATTTGCCGATAAAAAAATGTCATGTGTTTGATATTACCTATTTAGCTTTTTTAAATTATTGTTTCACGCGCTTTGAGAAGAGTAAGTACTTCGCTTTGCCACATCAGCCCTTAAGGTTGTATTTAAGAACTTCCAAATTGTTAAGCGGTAAGCAAGTTTTAATGACAAGTTCAGGAGGAGTTTGATGTATTTTCACTTTTAAGTAGACAATGCTCTTTAATATAAATTTATTAATAATCCCTATATTAAACATGGTGAGGAACATACCTTTAGTAACTTTCACATATGTTATGTCTTAATTATGTTGAAAAAATATACTCCCTCCGTTCATAATTGTTTGTCAAGGTAAAGTCATGCACTCCCCTCAATGAACATTTAATACAAGATGTAATTTGACTAATATAACTCTACTAAACCAAGAATATCAAAAGTCTACGTAACTTTTCAATTGAACAAAATGGAGTAATTATTAAGAGCAAAATTGGAAAAAAATGATTTAATATTTCTTGATTCTTCAAAATGACAATTAATCTTGGATATCTATGTTTAGTATACCTATCAAACAATTGTGGAGGGAGGGAGTATCAAATACTAAGTCAAAGTTAGATTTTAAGTCAAACTAAAAAATCAAACTGAAATGACTTTAAGTCAAAAAAAAGAAGTAGGGGGAGACCTACTTTTGGGTTTTGACATATTTTAAGTCGTTTCAAACTTCTTTTTAGTCTTTTTTTTACGTTGTCGCACATTTTTTGACTTCTTTTTAATATTTTTTAATTATTTTAAATTATTTTATATATTTGTCAAGCACTTCCAGGAATCAAAAGCTAAATAAAGAATAAGTTTGACCTACTTTTAAGTCAATCCAAACACCCTCTCATTTTTCATAAGCAATTACTTATTTCTATGGTAGTTGTGTCATATAGTAAATGTTGTGATGCATAGGTCAATACATATGTCTATAAAAGGAAAACATCAATAACTGAAAGAAAATCAAAAATATAAAAGGAAAACATTAATTAAGGAAATAAAATTAAAAAAAATAGAAGGCAAATACTAATTAAGGAAAGGAAATTAAAAAATAAAAGGCAAACACAAAAAATAGCTAAAAACATTTATATCAACTTACCAAAGTTGAAGATACCCATGCACCAGTTGTTATAAATATAGTACAAGAGAAAAATAAATCTTCCTAATCAAAAATTTTATTCTTCCTTTTATTGAATTGAATGATTGATAGAGAAATAATGTCAACACTAGAAGGATAATGGATAAAAGTGATGAAAGAAGGACAAGCTTCTCGTGTAGTTTTGTCTTATGAGTTTATTGATAAGTTAAAGAACTTGAATTGGGATGAACTTTTGAAAGACAATACAATCATTTAACCCCCAATCTGATGAGAAGTTATCGTCTGCACGACAACAACAAAAAATCATCCAATTAACACCTTCTCTTGTCATGCTTATGTTACCCTTTATTATACTATACAAGATTACTTTTTGTTGTCTGTCATTCAGTTATTTATCTTAACTAACTCAATGTAAGCAATATTGCAAGGTATTTTTCTTTTACCTTTTTTTTCTTTCGTTTTAAATTTCAAAATAATTCTATGGTGTTCTCCTCTTTTTTATTTAATTTATAACAGCCACAAATATAATTACAGTTAAAAGACTCACAAAAATTACGACAATCTATTTAAATGTGTCTACCTCCTTTTTAATTTCTACTTAAATTAAACAATTAATACATATTAATGATTACGTGATATATGTTCTTCCATATTCGTCATCTTTTTCAAATTTGTTATTTTAATATTATTATAATGCCAATATATTTTATTACAAAAACTTGGTTTGATCCCTCAGTTCCCTATATACATTGTAGATTATATGTTGTTATTTAAATAAATTAGTTAATATATTTTGATTATTTTATGTTAAATTGCGATAAAATATACTTCTTCATTATAATTTGGTGACTTGATAAACTTCAAAATTCTACTGTAGTTCTAATTCAAAATTAAGAAACAAAAGAGAATTGGGAAAATTGAGTTGTTAAAATATATCAAATAGTAAGTGTTGAAAAGATATTTCAAATACTAGTTGACATATAAATCATCATTGACTCATTTTTACAAAGCAATTACCTATTTTTATGGTAGTTGTGTCATATAGTAAGTGTTGTATTGTAAAAGATTAATGTATCAATTGAACACTCTTTCTCAGATAAGAATATCTCACTCTTCCTGAGATTAGAATATCTTGTGATACATGATCATCATTTTGATTCATTTTAAATATCAATTTAAATTATTTGTGTTAAAATTTTAAATTTATAAATCAAATTAATAAAATTGGGGGGTTTCAACTTCGCAATTTTTTAGGTTGGTTCAATTTTTTTAAAAATCAAACAAAATCATTTGTGTTTAACTTTTAAATTAATAAGCTAAACCATACTAATAAACCTTAATCTTTTTATTTTTCCGGTAAAATATTTATACAAATATATATTTAACTTGTCCTCCAAATATTTTTTTAGTCCAACCATAATACAACTATCTAAGGTGCTTCTCAACAAAATAACACAAAATATGAGATGTGCGATGACATTAAATATTCAAGAAAAATAATAATAAAATCACATAAAATAAATTTTTCAAATTAATAAATCATTACGAAAATGTTTATAGTTTAAAAGTACTCAATAACATTAAAATAAGTCTAAAAAGTATTAATTACATGATTAACATTAAATAAAAATTAAAATTATGTTATGTAGTTTACATGAAATCAATGTAAAACTAAAGTATAAATATTCAACATTATTGTCATTTTAGTGTTGAGTTGATTAATTTATTTATTTTTGTTAGGATTATTGTTTAGTTAATTTTGAATTGTGCTTCAGTAGTGTTGCATTAATCAATTGATTATAACCTTTACTTCACTAATCAAAATTCTAAATCTCAAAAAATTAAAAAAATATATTTGATGATAAAAATTATGAAAAATTATAAGTGATAGTTAGAAATTATATATAAGTCAACACTTTTATTGAAACATTGGTAACTCGAAATATCTAGGATTAAACGAAGAAACTAAGAATAATTTTTTTCGTAAAGCATAGGAAAAATCTGAAAATTTCCCAAGTGTAAAAGTAAGTTTTTGGTCATTTTCAGACAGTTATAACTTTTAGCTCAGGAGGAGTTATGGGCAGTTATTTATGTGGAGTGAAGGTCCTTGGAAAGATCTTTCAAACGGCGTCGAGTTTGCTATTTTTTGATATCGTATTACTGAGATATGTCTTTCGTAATTTTGGCTATTAGAGTGAGGAAAGTCATATCCTGATTTTTGTAACGGTAAAGTAGTCTTTTCAACTTATATTTCCTAATTTGTTTTAAGAGTTTAATTGGGGCAAACCAAGTTTTATTTTAGATTATAAAAGTACTTTTTACACTTAGGGTTTGGGTGAAAAGAGAAGAGAAGGAGAAGGGAGAAAAAAAACACATTTCACCAAGAACTCCAAGATATTGTAGTGGAATTCGTTGGGGGTGAACCCAAATCAGGTATGCGAGATCTTTCTATGATGGGTTCTTCCATCCACACAACAATATTTCTAATTTAGAGCAATAAGAGTAGATAGAATGATGAACATTCAAGTTCTTGATGAAAAACCATTGAATTCTTGTTGGTTGAGTTCTGGTATGGCTTTGGTTGATTGTTTTGTGTTTCAAGGTTGTTTTACGAGTCTAAAACATTGGGTTTTGAAGATTTTAGTGAGCCTAACTGTTTGGAGTAAGATCTAAGGCAGATTAGAAGGTTTAGAACTGAAAATCGGAGAACAAGAGTCAAAAATCCCGTCTAACAAGCCCTGGGCACTGCACCTCCTAGAGCCCCACAAGGCAGCCTCTGTCTGACAGGGCCTGGCCCGCCACGCCAGCTAGAGGCTCTCAGGAAAATCTCTTAATCCTTTCAAACTTAGTAGTTGTTATTTTGCATTCAAACTCGCATACTCGTATATTCAATGTATTGATGTCAGTTGGCGTGCATCGTCATTTGATAAGGTAACAAGGATCAACATCTCGCACCTCGTTTATCCATCTTGAGCGTTCAAAGTCATTGGTGAGCCTTCTTGCATCCTGGAGAACTCCTTAATTGTTTTCCATATTTCCTTTATAGAATGTTGTGGTGTTTGTCCCAGCATTCATCTTATTAGTAGTTGAGGCTTCATTGACAAACAGATAGCCAGATAGTCAGTTTTGGGTATCTCTTTATTTGCAGATATACATATATTGTTTTGAGACTTAAGTTCCATATTTGGCCAAGACTGTTTTTGAAAGTGTTTTCATGAGAATTTTTCCAGCTTTATTCTTGAGTTAAGGTACGTCTTCCATTGAGTAAAGTAAGCCTGGTCAAGGGTTCGCTCAAGGCCAACAATGGCCGTTGGGTGCCGGCCGCGTCCAAGATGTAGACTCGGGGCATGATATTTATATAGAGGGAGCTTCTTGGATGGTAAGAACCCCTCACTTCCAACCTGAAGGTTACGAGTTTGAGTCACCAAGAGAGTAAAAGGGGTGGGAGCCCTGGGGGGGGAGGGGTAAAAATACCCAAACATAGGTAACTTGTCCAGAGTTGTAAAGGTTGGGCTCAAGATAATTTGAATTTGGCTCAATCTCTACTCATTCAAGTATAACCCATTTTAAGAGAATTCTCAATTAAGGCCAATTTTAAATCTCTAGTGTCAATCGTTTTAAAATGTTTTACTAAGATATGTTCTAATATTAAAGGTATGGATTATTGTCTATTCAACATCTTTTAGGATTTATCTATCATTTGTTGTTTTTCTAAAAAAAATTGAGCTTAAATTCGCATTGTGATTATAAAACTTAAATTTCATTATGTTAAAATTATTGATATTAATCGAGTTAAAATGGGCGGTTCAAGACCCAACCTAATACACTTGAACCCAAAGTAAACTTGGGCAAGTAAAGACCCAACTCAATTTCTATTTCAACCCATTTTAATATCTCAAATTTCAACCCAACCAACCCACTTGACACCCCCTACTTTATGTATAAAATAATTTTTAAAATTATACATACATACATACATACATACATACATACATACATATATAATATATATATATATATATATATATATATATATATATATATATATATATATATATATCACGTTGAATTCTTTTTTAGTTGAACTAAATCAACAAAGTATACTTGGATTCTATTTTAATACCATATCAAATCAAACAAAACCACAAATAAGATTTTTTGTTATTTGACTTGATCTACTATAATTCATTTTCAGTTTGATTTTGTACAACACTCGTTGCAAGGGTCTATATATGTCTATTTAAGGCAAATACTAATAATCAATGGTAAATTCCAAGGAATAACTAAATTGGTAAGGTTACCAAAGTAAGAGAAACACATTAATAATTGTAATAAATATTACAATATAAAGACTTTTTTTTCTAATGTAAGAATCTTATTCTCCGTTTTATTGAAATGAATTGATGGATGTCCGCATAAGATGTAGAGTGTATGAGAGTGATAAAATAAAGAGAAGCTTCGCATGTAGTCTTGTCTTATGAATAATTAATAAGTTAAATGTATTGAATTGGTTGATGTTGAAATAGACTTGATGATTTTACAAAAACATGATGAGTAGTTATTGTGTGCATGCCATCAAACAAAATCATCCGAATGACACCTTACCTTGTCACGTGGTTAATATGAATAGATGATTAAGCATATAGTAATTATACTTAGAATGCATAAATATATCCTATTTGCTTAGCTAAAAAATCGGTCAAATGTGGCGCACAAATATGTTAGCATTACTTAATATTTTCATATGTATGTACAAATCAAACAAAATCCTGGTTGAACTTTCATCAGAAGGAAAGAATTTGTAGAAGTTGTCGGAGATCATCATTGTCTTCACCGTGAAAGAATTCTGTAATCAGACTATGTCAAGTGATATAGCAATAGTAGTTGACACACAAAAAAAAGATTAAATGTACACATTGGTGGATAGAATAGTTCTCACAACAAGACAATGAAGAAGTATGAAGATCTAATAATGCGGCAAAATCAATCAATTCAAGATGCATTTATTAAGAAATCTAATCAAACCAAACTAGAGCACACAATTTGTTTAAAAGCTTTTGTTGAGGTGGTGAGACTCCTTTCGAATCAAGGATTGATATTTCATGGACATGGATAAGATGAGTCATCATTAAGCAAAGGTAAATTTTTCAAGTTCTTTCATAGTATGAGAGGCTGTGTGATAAAATTAGAGATCTTCTGTTGAACAAAGATTCAAAAAATAAGAATATCATGACCCAAACCGTTGTGATTGGCACCCACACTAACACTCTGGTGGAGAACCACTACTACCATCCAACTAAAGTAAATAATATAAACTAAGATATTTATGTTACGAAAGCAAGTCTAATAAACGAAAAATTTGAAAATACACTTAGAATAATACGAAAGTCAATGTACCAAAACTCCAACAATGACAAGTCTAAGAACAAGGGGTACAACCCCTAAACAAACATCACCTAAGAAAATAGATTGAGTCCGAAAATAGTGGACTTAAACAAAGAGAACTCAAGGCATCCCGGAAGATCTAGCGCACCCTTGAATTCAAACTTTCACTGATCTTATAAATGAGATGTGTCAATAGTTGCAGGTAGATTCTCTGTACTCAACAAAAAATAAGAGCGAGTGCAGAATTAGTAAACAACCACGGTGTACTGGTAGAATCACATGGCTATCCCACTAATGAAACAAAAAAAAGCAATTACAACATTATACAACATTCATAAATTTCAATATATTCAATACTATCATAAGAATAAACATCACAATTCACATTTTTCATCACATAGTTTGTAATTTCACGGAACCAAAGTCAAACTGTTAGCATGCCGACACGTAGCAATCTGATCAAATTTTTTTGTTGGAACAGGGCAATCGATCCATTTAGCATGTAGGAACATGACAATCCGATTCAAGTTAGTATGCTGGAACGTACGTGGCAGCCGATCCCAATAACACATCACAATAACTAATCAAGATCACCATTCAATCATGATTTCATGGTATCGATATTTATGTAACTCATTTCAACATCTATGACTATTATTTTAACATGCATACATATACAAGTACCGTAACGAAGTAAAATAAGTGTATCACACAATTATAAAATCGCAACCATTACCTTCCTCGAAATAAACTTGAAAACCTAGATAACTTGATCCTTCATTTTTTGGATTTGTTCCGCTTGTTCGTGGACTACAAAAAACAATTTATATATGGGAGTCAATAAAGAAACACTAAATTTCTGAATACTAACAAACAACAAAACCTAGTTCAAACCCATGATCGTAATGCCCAAATTAGGGATTTTTCTTGTCACGACCCGAGCGTACACCCTGGATGTGGCCTGCACTCAGGAACTGTTGCTAGTTCCCAAGTGAACAATCATCATGGTTGACTGCAAACGGAAGACTAACTTAAGCATACGAAACTTACAAACTGAAATAAAATTCAAAAGTCTATAACTCAAATGAACAAGTTTGAATAAAAGTAATATATTCAACTAGCCATAAAGTAGGCAACTTTATTATTTAAAACATCTAATAAAATAAATGATTAATACAGACTTTTCAACTATACAGACTATTTATGAAGCCTCTAACTGATAAAAATGGAAGTTGGGACAAGAGCCACGGCATCCTGACTAAAGTGAAAAATAAAGAAATCCTCCATAATCAAATAGGCTCACCATAGCTAACTCGAATCTAGAATGTATCAACAGATCTCTTGATGATAATCCTGAATAGCTATGTCTGCATCATGAGAAGATGAAGGCCAATTGGCTCAGTACGTGGAATGTACGACCATGTACGGGGAATTCTAAAGCATAACATAAGCTTGATACTTGAATAAAAAGATGGAAACATACTTACCTCTTCTAAAACTTTAAACTCAAGGAATACTTAAGAATACTCGAGAATAAGATACTCAACTCAATATAAAGCAATAAAGACATATGGAAGGTGTATAAAACTGGCAAAACAGTATAACTCTTAGTTCATTAAAGATAAAACAATAATAAACTCAACTTTACTTATATATGAAACTAATATAATTTATGTGTGAGTTTCTCTAACCGACAACCATCACTTAATAGCTACAATGATGATACAACGTTACTAGGCCCACGCTGCCCGACTATCCTTACCTTTCTAGAGTATAGGACCTGAACTGCCTAATGGATCCACTAGTAAAATATGAAGAGGGTTCATCTAAAAAGTATGACCCTTTTCTACCCATGATGACTAAATGGTTTACATGGAGACTTGAGTTATCTAAACTCACATAACCAAATCGATGCTCAATACTACTCCCAATATATATATATATATTTATATATATACTGGCTCTTATGTTTTTAAAACATACTGATTCTGTGATTTGAGATTAGTGCTCAACACCTAGCTTTTAAAACGCTCTCTTGGAAATCATACTTTCCTTTTTCTTCTATTAAAACTAGTCATAGGTTCTATGGAAGTCTAGCTTCCCTTCCTTCTCAAAAGTTTGAAAATATTTTGTTTAAACTCTTAGTGACTACTAAGTTCCCTTATAAATCTTGAGAAGTGAACTCAACTTGATACTCATTGCTTACTTGAAACTTAACTCTTAGGGAATACTTAGTTCCCTTGTTGCTTTTGAGAAATGAAGTCAACCTTTACTCTTTTCCTTAACTCGAACTTGCGCCTTAAAACCAATTTAAAACGTTTAAGTAAGACTCTAAGAACTTTGAAAACTTTACTTTTACTCACTCCATAGTTTTAGACTTGACTTCTTACTTTTAAACTTGACTCTTAACTTCTTGACTTGACTCTTAATTTTCCTTGAATTGAAGTATGGATTCAAGGTTCATGAGCTCATGTTTATGGATGATTTCATGATTTTCAACTTGGAGAGTTCATGTGGAATTATGAGCATGAACTACTCAACTCGAAAACTAAAAATTACTTCTTAACTTAGATAGGAATAAGGAACTCAATACTAACAACCAAGAACTTGGAAATACCACTCCTCTCGATGATACTCAATTTATTGAATTCATGCGGAAGTTATGAGCATGAATAAATTGACTCGAGGGTCTATGTAACTCGATTGAAATCATGTATATGAATCTCTCATTCTCTTATATACTTCCTCAAAACTCAGTTCAATTCAATGATGGATATCAAACAATTTACAATTTAACTTAAAGGCTTTCTTGTACTCTAGTTTTAACTCTCTCTTGAATGTGAATTACGAATTCAAGAGTTTTCATTCATGCAATGGAGGATTAAGATGATACTTTTGACACTTGAATACATACTCTGCAATCTTATACTCACTTGATTGAGTCTTGAAAAGAGGTTACTAGAAGATGTAGAAGACTCCTCAAAAGAACTAGAAGGGACTCTCTAAAAAAGGTTCGAAAGAACTCTAAAAAATTAATCCTGAATTTACCTTGAATTTGAATTATTGCTTAAAGGTTACGATGCATGTTATCAACGATTTATAAGTGTTTTATAAGTACTTTAAAGTGTTTAGAATCAAAAGGAGTGAAGATACACTTTAAATGAGCTCAAATGGGACTACCGATCCAAAAGGAGTTGGGGCAAGCGACCCTGGCGCATTCCGGGCGGGGGGAGCCAGCCCCTAACATCATAGAGTACATTAGGGAGCACTTCAGTCGCACCTACTCATCCCTCTGGGAATATCTGGGGTGCGCCACGCCATCCCTTCTTCAGGCAACGTTTTGATAAATTTCGCCTCTCATTTTCTGACCCTAAATCGCTTTTAATCGATTTTCTCTAAAGTTTTTCTTATATTCAATTACCCAACCTAATTAAACACTAATACACTCAAAACAATCACTTTCATCTCAAGAAATCATCAAAACTTCAACAAGACAAGATTTACAATGAACCTCAAGAACACCGAACAAGAACTTGAATCCTTTAACTTTTTGAGAATGAAATTACGCTGAAAATAACATGTTTGGTGTGTGGGTGAACAAATCCAACACTATGTACGCTTACATACCTCTTTAGGTATTATACCCATGGCGAAATTCCGCAACAAGATGCAAGAATCTCGACGAACGCTTAATCTTCTCCTATTTTCTCTTCTTTTCTCTTATTGAACTCTCAACTAAAACCCTAAGCATATTTTTGGATTATGAAATGAACAAAAAAGGATTATTACCCTGAAATATAACTAAAAATGAGTTAATTTGATTGGGTAAGGAAATGACCAAAATACCCCTCACTATTTTTGGCTAATTTTCCTTGACTGGACAACCTAATTTCAAAAGGTCAGATCTCACTCATCCAAACTCAAAATTTAGCAGACTCGACGGCTTTGGAAATATAATTCAAATATCTTTCCTATTGTATCTTGTAGCATACTTAACTCATCCTATGCTGGGAGTTATGGTTGTTTAAAGTTAACCCAAAACTTATACTTACTTAACTCTCCAATCTTCAGATTTTTGTTATTTCCAATTTAATTCTTTATGAAACTCAAGGTATTAAATGTAGTGAACTGACTTTAATACTTAAGAAAATTTTAATTCCTTGGTAAAACTCTCTCACTACGATAAAAGGTTTGAGTCTTAGCTCAATAATTTTCTGGGGTGTTACATTATCTCCTCTTTGGGATCATTCGTCCTCAAATGACAACTGAACTAGGTATAGAATTGTTTGCTCTTACTAAGTTTTTCTTCTAATGGTATACTTTCAATATATTCAAGGTTAACCTAAAATTAGGTTCTAGTTCTATACAATCCTACTAACCAGACTTAAGAAATTCTCAATACTTGACTTGATTTCTCATCTTATCATCTTCCCTTAGGTCTAAAGTTGACACTTCAAAGCTACCTATTCTACATCTCTATTTGGTGTACATTTTTGTAATGCTCTTTTACTCTTGTGACTTAGCCATACCACTGCCCTTATCTAAAGGTTAGGTTCTCTACTTCTCGCATTCATTGAAACAACCATCTCCATTCCTCACTTATTCTATGTCAAATCTACCATATCAAATCTCAAGACTAACATCATCAACCTTTTGTTGCCACTATTTTGGATCATAGCACTCATCTCAAATGCATGCTTAATGTTCATTACTAAACCCGAATGTCAATAATATTGCTCACCTACTATACGATACCTCATTAGTAGTATGGCAATTTGGAAACACTTGCCCACAAGAAATTCATGACGATTAGTCAATCCTTACCTCTTTGTTTGCATACTCGAATAACCATCACATTCCACTTCACAACTTAAGTGCTGCTTACTCACTTACTCCATATTATCTCTCAAATAACTCTATCATCCGATAAATACCATGAGGTTCTCCTTCCAAAAATTCACAAGCCTAGATTAATCTATCACATTATGAATACTCTGGCTCTTCTATATATAGTCGCCACTTATACTTGGTCATTATTAACCCAATGAATCGGCGACTTTGGAAATATAATTCAAAGATCTTTCCTATGGTATCTTGTAGCACACCTAACTCATCATGTGCTAGGAGTTATGGTTGTTTAAAGTTGACTCAAAACTCATACTTACTTAACTCTCCAATTTTCAGATTTTTGTTATGTCCAATTTAATTCATTATGGAATACAAGGTATTAAATCTAGTGAACTAACTTTAATACTTAAGAAAAATTTAATTCCTTGGCAAAACTCACTCACTACGATAAATGGTTTGATTCTTACCTCAAATTTTTCCGGGTTGTTATATTTCCACCATAATTCTTAGATCAAAACTCTTCCCATCAATGATAACCCAAGAAAATAGGTTCTATCGATCAAAAAACTGATTCAGGGAGTTAAAACCTTATTGATCTAGAGGCCAAATTCCCGCTCTAGCTCCCCCGACGGATGCAGAATTTACCCTTTCACTAAAATATTATTTCGGAAGTACTACTCATCCAAATTTGATTCTTTAAAATTGAACAAGTTTGTTATCGTCTTATCTATCCGCTCATGTAATAAAATTCACAATTATATCTCTTATTTATTACTAGATTTTTCCTACCCTTAATAACTCCAATTTCATCCAAATCTAGACTGGGTTGGGTAATTCCAAGTTAATCAAAAGCGTTTCTTGCCTAGATTCCTTCTTCATTGAATTTTCCATAACAAAGGAATCAATTCGCTATGTATAATAATTTTACTTCTCAAAAAATTGACAAAGATAACATCACTGCGTGTAAAATTGAAACAATTAAGTTGTTATGAAGGATCTAAATGGTTACTATTTGTCATTGCTAGTCGATGAATGTTCTGATGTATCATGTAAATAGAAAATGAATTTTTTTGGTGATATGTTGTTGAATCGATATTCTTAACTGAAAGGTTTATTGGGATTGTTCATGTTCATAGTACTAGTGCTGTATTTTTTTTTATAAAAAAAAGCAATTGTTAATTTTCTTGGTCGATATTTTTTTTGAGTGTATATCATATACGTGGGAAATGTTATTATGGAGCAAGCAATATCCAAGGGAGACTGAGTGACCTTAAATTTTAATTCGACAAAAAGTAGATCAGCTCATGCAATCCATTGTTTTGTTCATCAACTTTAGTTGACTTTTGTTGGGGTATTTAAAATTATTGATGTTGATTCTTAATTTGTTGAAGAGAGCGCCAGAGCAACATGATATCTTAAAGTTTGTCAAACATTTTAGATTGCTTTCATATTGCATTCGATGAAAGATATTTTAGCTATTACAAATGAGCTTAATGAGGAAACAACAAGATATTACAAATGTCATTCAACTTATTAAAGTGGTGAATAGATGATTGCAAAATATTTGGGATTAAGGATGGGATTCACTTATGGAGAATGTATCTATTTTTTTGTTATAATATTTTGATACCTAATCTTTTATGAGTTCTATGTGAATTTTCAAAGATCTTGATGTAATGTTACTGAGTATACTATCGCATATCATTATCATATTAAAGTTTATCTTAAGATTATTTATCGACTACTTCAAGAAGTCAATGATCATTTTAATGAGATGAGAATAAATTTACTTATTGGATTTACTTACTTGAATCCGGTTGACTTGCTTTTTGATTTTAAAATCATGAAAG
The DNA here is from genome assembly GCA_027705065.1 of Solanum peruvianum. Classification (NCBI taxonomy): domain Eukaryota; kingdom Viridiplantae; phylum Streptophyta; class Magnoliopsida; order Solanales; family Solanaceae; genus Solanum; species Solanum peruvianum. Next base: position 12,402,914 of record JAKWJD010001765.1, read on the forward strand.
TACGGAGAATGACTCAATTATATCATAATGATTTTGGTGAAAATATGATGGTAACTATTAAGAGTTAGTTAGAGACATATATTATTGATGTCCGTGATATTGATGATATGTTCTTTACCCTAAAAAGACTTGATGATATTTTTTGAAAGGAAGTCAATGCAAAGAAACATTTAAACTATTCCCTTGTATTTCGCCTTGTGAAATTTGCATTTCTCTTGACAGTAGCCATATTTTTTGTTCGAAGAGATTTTTCGGCACTGAAATTTATGAAAAGTTGAATGCAAAATTGAATGGAATATGAACTAAGTAGAAGATGTATTGTGCCTTATTTAGAAAAAAAAATATTTAATATTGTTTCTGATTATAATATTATGAATAGGTTTCAAGAAATGAAAGACTCGCAGAATATAATTATAATGAATAATTTGATCAATCATGCTTTCTTTTGTTGTTAATTTATTCGCTTATTTTTTTTCTTTTCTATGTTGAAACCATTTGGTAAAATTTGTGAGCCCACTACTCCCTACAAGACTTTTATTAAACCTTGACTAAACCCCCCTTCCCCATCTAATATGTTCTAGACCACCAGACTAACAATATAATACAGTGCAAGCTTGTGAATAAAAAAACTCCCGATCAATATCCTTACTTAACAACCGCTTGAAACATATCCAAAATCATAACAATCACCCATATGTTTCAGAACCATCTCATAATTTAAATATAATATTGACCACTCATGAATCAATATATAACAATAGACTATGAAGAGGTAAACTTGGTTCACTCATGGAACCTACACATAAACAATCACATGTTCTAGGCGTAGTATTCGAACAAACTCTTAGTAATTTGTATCAATATAATTTTTGAATCTATTTGGAGATATTATGTACCACACATGGTAATCATGCCAATCATTAGTATTTATCATGTATGTTACCCGAGCCAATGGACAATTACAATGAATAAAATGACACTTTTACATCCAAATAAACACATTTATTGCATAAGAATGACAACAAGCTAATATTTCAGTTTAGACTCCTCCCATCTCCAAAACAATACATATACAAGTTGTACTAATGAAGCAATTAATAATCACATATAACATAAATAGGAAACAACAAAACCTCACAGATTAACACCCCTACAAAAACAACTAACAACATTTATAAGGTCAACATCAGCAATCAAATACCTTATTATCCTAAGCAACTATAACACATGTTCATCTGCCCAAACTTCGTACCCAAATATCTATACATGTAATATCTCAATAATTTAAAGGTATTATTCAATTAAAGACATGCATGACTACTTTGTTAAGTCTAGCTTGCTTGGGCACCAAACAACTATTATAGAAGTTTGATCACAAACTGTTGACTCCTTTTATGAGCTTTTATTGTCCTAGGTCTAAAAAAGAACCGAAGTACAAAATAAATCCCAATTGGCCTAAGATTCCTTGATTATAACTTAATCCCAAACTCAGGTCAAACTCATGATTTTCTATCAAATCCAATACTTTTCCATAAATTACTTGCCTAAAACTATAATAAGTTCCATGGTTACATAAGAGAATTATGGTAATTAAATCAAGTACAAATGTGTTCATAAAAAACCCAAGGTCTTAAACACCAAAATCCTCATAAACCCGAGTTTTCCCACCTTTGGATGAACCCAAACCCTCCCATAGGGCCAATATTACTGTCTATAAATCCTCGAAATCAAAGTATCGAATTTGAGAACAAACTACTTACCTTTAAAAATGTTCTTGATGAAAACGATGAAATCACCCTAAGTCTCCCTTGTTCTTACCCAGAAACATCTTGTACAATAATGAGTGGTTTTGGGGTGTTCAAATACTCAATTTAATAAACACATGAAAAATATAAGACTAAATTTTTTATTGATCAAGGTCTGGAGAGTGCTTATGGGAAATTTACCTATATGACTTTTGTCAATATAGAAAGCACTTAATTTTTTTTCTTTAAATAAGTGATCAAATGAATCAACAATTTTAGAAATAAATACTTTTTTTAAAAATAAATACTTTGGATTCTTTGAAAAATTGACCCAAAAACTAACTATTAGAGAAGAAGATTTTGACTTCCAAATAAGTGAACTGGATTAACAACACTTTTTTTTCTATAAAAATCCTTTCATTTTTTGAATTTCAGCAAAAATTCCATTGCAATTATGACCTTAATTTTCAATAAGAAAGGAAATTAGGGTTTTTTTCCCCAATATTTAACTAATAAAATAATCATTAAGAATTGGTTTTGTAAGACTTTATTTTTTATTTCAAGTTAACTAAATAGAGAAAACACATTACATCCCCCCCCCCCAAAAAAAAATAATTAAAAATAAAATTGACAGCCCAACTTACTTTAGCCCTTAAACTACACAGACCATAAAATTCACCCTTAACATTTTTTATGTGAATTATATACAACCCTGAGAGTCGAATATCATTTTCACCTGCCCCATCATACTCATGTAAGTGCTACATCACAACCTTAAAAGCACCACGTCAATAATTTTCAATTTATATTTTTTGCTCATTTACCCGTTTTAATTTTTTTTTAATTCATTACACTAATAAATTAATTAAAATTGCTCCAACTTCTTCCACCCCATCTCTTCTACCCACCCCACCCCCCACACACACTTTCTCTTTCTTCTTTTTGATTTTCACACTTTTCAGCTTTCACTGACTTCTTTTTTTCCCAACCATTTGCAAACTTCAGTATTTGGTTTTCTCTTCAACATTCATCAACTTTATTTATAAAAAATAGAATACATGCTATTTCTTTTTTGAACCATCTCCTAAAAATCTGTACTTGAAAAATGATATTTGGTGAAAGTATTTTTTTTCTTAACAACGCAAAAAAAAAATGAAGGTTGTATATAAAACTTAATAGACCAACATTCAAAATGAATTACTTAAAATTCAAGAAAGTTTACATTCAAATAATATAAATTAGGTGTTGAGATTTGTGGATTAATGAATGGCTAGTGACGTGAGAGATGAACTTGAAGGAAAAATGACAAATATGAAAGAAGAAAGGTATAAAGAGTGTGTCAATGGGAAAGAAAATATTTCGGGAAAACAACAAAATGAAGAGAAAACACAAAAATTATTTTTTAAAACAAAAATATATTGACATCACAAAATTCATTTACTTCTAAACAAGAATTTTCACTTTTTATTTGTTTTTTAAATTTTTTTTTATCGAAAAGTTAAAAACTATTAGTTATATATTTGCCAATAAAAGTGTCATGAGTTTCATAATACCATTTAGTTTTTTAATTATTGTATCACACGCTTTTAGAAGAGTGAATACTCTGCTTTGCCACGTCAACCCTTAAGGTGATATTTTATCACTTCCAAATTTTTAAGGGGTATTTAAACACCCATATAGTTAAAGTATTAAGTAAGTTTTAATGCCAAGTTTAGGAGGGATTTGATGTATTTTTCTCTTTTAAATAAATAATGTTCTTATAGATAAATTTATTAATAATCCCTAGATTAAACCTGGTGAGGCACATAACTTTAGTAACTTTCAACATATGTTACTTCTTAATTATGTTGAAAAAATATACTCCCTCCGTCCACAATTGTTTGTCAAGGTAAGGCAATGCACTCCCCTCAATGAAAATTTTAATACAAGATGTAATTTTACTTATATAACTCTACTATACCAAGAATATCAAAAGTCTACATAAGTTTTCAATTGAACAAAATGGAGTATTACTAAGGGCAGAATTGGAAAAAATTGAATTATTATTTCTTGATTTTTTAAATTGACAATTAATCTTGGATATATATTTTTAGTATACCTGTCAAACAATTGTGGAAGGAGGGAGTATCAAATACTAAGTCAAAGTTAGCTTTTAAGTCAAAATAAAAAATCAAACAACAATGACTTTAAGTCAAAAATAAAAGTAGACGGAGACCTACTTTTGGGTTATGAAATATTTTAAGTTGTTTTAAACTTATTTGAGTCATTTTTTACCTTGTTAAACACTTTCCGACGTCTTTTAAATCTTTTTTTACTTTTTTTATATTATTTTTTATATTTGTCAAACTCTTCCAGAAATCATAACATAAGTTAAAAGTAAGTTTGACTGACTTTTAAGCCAATCCAAACACCCTCTCATTTGTCATAAGCAATAGCCTATTTTTATGATAGTTGTATCATATCATAAATGTTGTGATGCATAGGTTAACACATATGTCTATAAAAGGAAAACATTAATAATTGACAGATCAAAATATATATATAAGACAAACACTAATTAAGAAACTAAGAAAATAAAATACACGGCAAACACAAAAATAGCTAAAAATATTTATATCAACTTACCAAAGTTGAATATACCCATGCACTGGAGAAAGAGAAATCTTCCTGACCAAAAAATTTTGTCTTCCTTTTATTGAATTGGATTTATTGATAGAGAAATAATGTCAACACCAGAAGGAGAATGATGAAACTGATAAAAGAAGGACAAGCTTCTCGCGTAGTCTTGTCTTAGGAGTTCATTGATAACTTAAAGAACTTGAACTGTGATGAAGTTTTGAAAGAAATACGATCATTTCACCCCAATTTGATGAGAAGTTATAGTTTGCACCCCAACAAAAACCAATCCAATTAACACCTTCTCTTGTCTTACTTTTGTTATCCCATATTATACGATACAGGATTAGTTTTTGTTGTCTCTCATTCGGTTATTTATCTTTAATAACTCAATGTAAGCAATATTGCAAAGTATTTTGATTTTACCTTCTTTTTCTTTTGTATTTTATTTCAAAGAATTATATGGTCTTCGCCTCTTTTTTATTAATTTATGACATCCACAAGTACAATTGCAATTAAAATATTCAGAAAAATAACTGCAATATATTTAGTTTGTCTACATCCACTTTAATTCCTAATTAAATTGATCAATTAATACATATTAATGATCACAAAATATCTTTGTTTCCAATTTTGTCATCTCTCCTCAAACTTGTTATTTTTATATTATCATGATGCCTTTATATTTTATTACAAAAACATGGTTTGCTTCCTCAATAAATTAGTCAATTTATTTTAACTATTTTATGTTAAATTGGGATTGAATATATTTTGTAATTATAGTTTGGTGACTTGATAAACATCAAAATTCTATTGTAGTTCCAATTTTAATTTGAAAAATAAACGATATTGGGGAAATTGAGTTGTTGAAAAAATGTATCAAATAGTAAGTGTTGAAAAATTATTTGAAATATTAGTTGACTGTATCAATCATCATTGACTCATATTTTATAAGCAATTACCTATTTTTAGTAAGTGTTGTATTGTAAAAGGTTAATGCAACAAATTGAACACTCTTTTTAATACAAGAATATCAATTGTTGTATGTGTGGCATAAATGATTAGATCAGTTCAGATTTTTAAAATATCAAATTAAACTATTTATGTTAAAATTTAAAATTTATAAATTGAATTAATAAAATTGCGGTTTTTCAGCCTCGAATTTTTTCGGGTTGGTTTCATTTTTTCAAATATCAAACCAAATTATTTTGTCAAATTTTTAAATTCATAAATCAAAACCAAACTGATAAACCTCGATTTTTTTTAAAACTTTCATGTCATATTAACCTTGGCAAAAAGTTCCTAACTTATTTTAAATCATTTTTGACTTATTATAAGTTATTCTTTTTATATTTGTCTAATATTTTCAAAATAAAAAACTGACTTAAAAATAGGTCACGCAAAAAAAAAAGACTTAACAATGGGTTTGTATTTGACAAATTTCAAAGTCAATCAAACACCCTGTGGTGATACATTGGTGTAAAAATAAGTCTATAAAAGACAAACATTAATTGTGGTAGAAATTCTATAAAAAAGAAGATGCTAATTTATGAAATTACTTAAGTTAAAAGATACCCATGTACTCGTTATAAATAAGTTCTAAAGAAAGAAAAATCGTTCTAACCAAATAATTTCTTCTCCGTTTTACTGAATTTGACCGATTGATAGTGAAATAATGTCAACATCAGAAGGAGAATGGATGGAAGTGATAAAAGAAGGAGAAATCTCTCGCGTAGTTTTGTCTTATGACTTCATTGATAAGTTAAACAATTGAATAGGGATGAAGTTTTGCAAAGAAATATGATTATATTATCACAATTTGATAAGTAGCTAACGTGTACATCCCAACAAACAAAACCATCCAATTAACACCTTATCTTGTCTTGTTTTTGTTATCCTACATTATAGTATATACCTTTTTCTTTTTTATCTCACTCATAGTTGTTGATTTTTCTTTTTAGAAAGCTTCTCCTAGTAGTCATTAGTTTATTTATCTTTAACAACTCAATGTAAGAAGAATTACAAAGTATTTTTCTTTTGCCTTATTTTTCATTCGTTTTTAATTTGAAAAGAATTCTATGGTGTTTCTCCTCTTTTTTATTTAAGTTACAATATCCACTAATTTAATTACAATTAAAACACTCACAAAATTAACTATAATTTATTTTAATATGTCTATGTCATTTTAATTTCTAATTAAATTAAACAATTTATACAAATTAATGATTACGCGATATATGTTATTTTGAATATTTCATCTCTTCTCAAATTTGTTATTTTTATGTCATTATAATGTCATTGTATTTTATTACTAAAACTTGGTTTGATCCCTCAACTCCCTATATATGGTAGATTATATGTTGTTATTAAATAAATTAGTTAATTTACTTTGATTATTTTATGTTAAATTGTTATAAAAAGTGTAATTATAATTTGGTGACTTGAAAAACTTCAAAATCTTATTGTAGTTCCAATTCGAATTTTAGAAACAAAAGAGATTGCAGAAAATTGAGTTTTATAATATATGAAATATATAGTAAGTGTTGAAAAGATATTTCAAATGCTACTTGACATATAAATCATCATTGACTTATTTTTACAAAGCAATTACCTATTTTTATGATAGTTGTGTCATATAGTAAGTGTTTTATTGTAAAAGATTAATACATCAATTGAACACTCTTTCTTAGATAAGAACATCTCACTCTTTTTGAGATAAGAATATCTAGTAATCCATGATCAACTTTATTCATTTTAAATATCAAATTAAATTATTTCTGTAAAATTTTTAATGTATAATGAAATTAATAAAATTGGGGGTTTTCATCTTCACATTTTTTAGGTTGGTTCTATTTTTTTAAATATCAAACCATATCAATTGTGTTTAACTTTTAAATTAATAAACTAAACCATACTAATAAACATTGATTTTTTTACTCTTCTGGTAAAATATTCATACAAATATATAATTAACTTGTTCTCCATATATTTTTTTAATCCAACCATAATAGAACTATCTAAGGTGCTTCTTGTTGAAGGAAGCTGATGGAACAGGTTATATGAACATGTTCGGTGAAGCTGTCTGACAAGTTAGAGTTTGAGTTTCACTAGGACTAGACTACTCAATCCTAATTTATGTACAGTCTATACTTTGTATGACTAAACCTAATGTAGCCGACTAGGATAAGATGTACATATTATATTTGTGTTGTATTAGGATTTCTAGTGTAGCTAGTATAAGACTCTTTTCCTATATAAGGAGTATGTTACTCAATCATTCAATTATCGATACAGTCCTTGATTCTTCACATATCTTTGAGAATTCCATATGGTATTAGAAAAATAAAGCTTTTCCGCTCTTTAACGTATTAGATCCAACCAAAAACAACCAAATTATCAGATTATAATGGCCCTTTTAGCAACATCTCCCAACCTCTTCACTTCATCACCTTATTTCGTCTTGCTCCATTAATTTTAAGCTGACGAACTATCTTCTATGGAGAAGAAAAATGAATCAGTTGATTCAAGTGATGAGATTAACCTATCTCATCACAGAATCACGAAACAAGAAGTGTTCCACTGGACAGACTACTGAGAATATTGTAGCAAGCTAGAAGAGTATAGAAGACAGTAACATTGTAGATGATTCGGGGAGAAGGATGTGTTATTAAGGAGTTGGATATCAGGCACCTTGACATAAGAAAGCATGTACGTGATCGTAGGCTGCTCAACTGCCAATGAGATGTTGGAATGCTTAGAAGAAGCATATCTTCAAGCAACGAAAGATAAGGAGTTCCAACTCAAGCAACAACTGCAAAGTGTAAAGTAAGGAACCAAAACAATTTATGAATACATTAATGAATTCAAAGGCATATGTGATGGCCTTCCAACCATTCACAAGCCTGTAGATAAAGATAGGCAAAGTGATTAATTTTTCTAGACGTGTAGGTCTTAAGTACAAGACCTTTAGAATTGTTATGTTATGTAAGGCACCATATCCTACTTTTAATCAATTTATTACTGCTCTTAGGGGTTTTGATATGAGGGAGGATGAAGAAGAAGTGCCTCAACAAAATCATAACATTGCATTCTCTACCCAAAGAGGCAGGGGAAGATGAAATCACTTTCAAAGAAGAGGAAAGAATAACTTTGATTCCAGAGAAAAAGACTTTAAGCTTGCTGAACATTGAACAAGTTCTTATAACAGCAGAAACAGACCTGGTCCTCAAAACAGTCCTTCAAGTGGAAGTCATGAGAGGAATAATTCTGATGCGTGTCGAATTTGTGGCAGGAATAACCATACTCCTCTTAAGTGTTTTACAGGTGGGATTACTCTTACAAAGCTTCAGATGAGCTAGCACAAGCATTGGCTGCTACAAATCTTCTAAACTTTGATGACACCTTGTATGTGGACTCAGGAGCAAGTAGTCATATGACACAGAACTCAGGTATCTTAATTGATTTTAAACACTATAATGGACAAGATAAAATTATCAAAGTTAGATAGAACACATGTTAGGAACACAACTAGATCAGGCATAAAGTTACAGGAAGTTCCTGTAGACCCTAATATTAATAAGAACTTACTCTTAGTTTGTAAGCTTGCTAATGATAATTGTTGCAATCTTGAATTTGATAAAACTAACTTTGTCGCAAAGGACAAGAAGACAAGAATACTGCTGGCCAAGGAAACTAAAAGTAATGGATTCTATGCTTTGGAAGATAATAATCTCTATGCTTTAACTACTGCACTAGAACATGTTAGACAATATGTGGCATACTAGATTAGGACATCCTAGTTTGAAGTCTTTAACTTTTTTGAATAGTAATAGTTGCATCAATGTTAGTAGTTGGAATAAAATTCCTACTGTTTGTTATAGATGTTAGTTGGAAAAGAGTTGTAAACTTTATTTTTTTGTTTAAAAAATAAAATTGAGAAAGAACCTTTACTGAAAAACCATTGTGACTTATGAGACCTGCTCCAGTCGAACCTTCCCAACATATGAAATATTATGTCATTTTTCTTGATGATCACACAAAATATACATGGATTTATCCACTGAAAAAGAAGTCTGAATTCTTTGAGGCCTTTCTAAAATTTCAGAAAATGGTGGAAAAACAATTTTCTACAGAGATTAAGATTATTCAGTGTGATGGAGGTGGTAAATTTATCCAAACCGACTTCATTAAGCATTTGGAAGATCATGACATTGTGAGATATATTTCATGTCCTAACGCACCTGAATATAATGGAGTTGTAGAGATAAAACATAGGCATATTGTGGAGACTGGATTAACTCTACTATTTCATGCTAATCTTCATTTGTTTTTAAGGTTATAAGCTTTTCTCACTGTAGTATTTCACATCCATAGATTGCCTTCATCAGCTGTAAAAATGGTGACTCCATTTGATAAGTTGTATGGGGAACAACCTGATTACAACAACATAGAAGTGTTCGGGTGTAGATATTTTCTATATATCAAGGGTAATGATAAGTTCAGTCCAAAGACCTATCCTTGTGTCTTCATTGGGTACAACAGTACACAAAGGATATAGATGCTATCATCCCTCTAAAAGGAGGGTTTACATATCCAAACATGTTTTGTTTGATAAAAATACATTACCCTATGTGTCTCCAAAGCAATCTCAGACTAACATTGATGTCTCATCTCATCATGCTACTTTTGTTGAATCTTTCTCTAAACTGCAGGCACATGATAATTATGATTCAGGGGAAGTACAGACTGCTAGCCCACAAATTACTAGTGACTGTGTTGCTACACCTCATGTACTCATTGATAATGAGAGCATTATTGACCTCTCAGGCACATGATCAGAGGCTGAGAAGCAGGTTGAGGTTGATGATCTATATAGTAGTATTGAATGTCCAGCTGTAGATTTTCAATCTGCTAGAAGCAGTGAGGAACATGTTGCTCTTACAGGTCCAGCCAATGATCATCAAGCAAACCCTTTAGTTGATGTACACTTGACCATCAACTTGACAATGCTACACTTCATTCCACTACATTGGTTGATATACAAGTTGAGGTACTTCCTGCACCACAAAGGCATCACATGATCACCAAGAACATGGCAAAGGAACAACATTTGTCACTTGTTGGTTGCAACAACACTTAAATTGTGAAAGAACCAAATACAACTAAGGAAGCACTAAAATCACCTCATTGGCTTGCAACAATGCAGGAAGATATTGATGTTTTACATACTAACAAGACATGGATTTTTGTGCCCAAATATCCTGGTATGAACTTGGTTGGATCAAAATGGTTGTTAAAGACAAAATTAAAAGTTGATGGAACAATAGATAGGTACAAGGCCAGACTTGTGGCTAGATGATTCTCGCAACTTGAAGGGATATATTTTGAAGAAACATTCAGTCCAATTTTTAAAGAAACAACTATTAGGGTGGTTCTATCCATTGTTGTCAATTCGAAGTGGAAAGTTAGACAACTCGATGTCAAAAATGCCTTTCTCCATGGCTTCTTACAAGAGGAGGTCATGAGTCAACCTCATAATTTTATTGATCCCAAGTATCCTCACCGTGTACGCCTTTTAAAAAAGGCATTGTATGGTTTAAACAAGCATTAAGATCTTGGTTTGATAGGTTTATCATGCATCTCTTACATCTTAGTTTCAATTATAATAAGACTGACCCTTCCTTATTTACTTTGAAAACTTGCAAAGGCAAAATATTTCTCTTGTTATAGGTGGATGATATTATTGTCATAGGAAGTAATCCATCTAATGTCTCAGAGTTGGTCCTACAACTTGGGAAGGTGTTTACCATGAAAGATATTGGCCATTTACACTTTTCTTGGAATTGAGGTTAAGTATTTTGATGGGGGCATCCACCTAAGCCAGATTAAGTATGCTGCTGAGCTTCTAGAAAAGACTGAAATGACTTTTGCAAAGCCTATAACCACTCATTTTTCTCAAAAGCATGGTCTACATTAAGTCGTGGGAAGCCTAGTTGAAGGATCTTTTCACAGAATGATAGTAGAGAGTCTTCAGTACATGATTCTCACAAGACCAAATATTAGTCATGTTGTGAATTTAACAAGCCAATTTATGCAGAATGCAAATAGTGCACATCTTTAAGGGGTGAAAAGAATTCTCAGATACATCAAAGGCACTCTGCACTTTGGACTTAGAGTTTCATAATCACCATATAGGTTGTATGGGTACTCTGATGTTGATTGGGGAGGTTATACCACCACTAGGATAACAACTATGGGTTATAAAATCGATCTAGGTGCAAGCTGTATTTCTTGGACCTCGAAGAAATAGTCCACAATCGCTCGTTCAAATCCTGAAGCTGAGTATAGAGCACTTGCCTCCACTGCATCAGAGATGAAACGGATCATGTATCTACTACATGAGCTTTGGGTGTTACTTCAATCTGTACAAACATTGTATTGTAATAACATGAGTGCTTTGTATATGACAGTTAATCTAGTTATGCATGCTAGAACTAAACATGTTGAAATGTACTATTATTTTGTTCATGAGAAGGTGGTTAGAGGACAAGTTGTTACTCAATTTGTGAGGTCTAAGGATCAGCTAATAGATAATTATACAAAAGCATTAACGAAACGGGTTTTTGTCGAGTTTCGTCTTAAGTTAGAAGTTACAGTTCCTCCACTCACTAACTTGAGGGGAAGTATTGAGGGAAGCTGATGGAAAAAGTCAAAGGAACGGGTCAAGTGAAGCTATCTGACGAGTTAGAGTTTGAGTTACACTAGGACTAGACTACTCAATCTTAATTTATGTACAAGTCTATACTTTATACGACTAAAGTTGATGTAGTCGACTAGAATAAGATGTACATAATATATTTGTGTTGTATTACGATTCGTAGTGTAGCTAGTATATGACTTCCCTCCGATATATGGAGTATGTAACTCAATCATTCAATTGTCAATACAATCCTTGATTCTTCACAAATCTGTGAGAATTCTACACTTCTCAACAAAATAACAAAATATGAGATGTGTGATGACACTAAAATATTCAACAAAAAAATAATAAAAACACATAAAATAAAAATTTATAATTAATAAGTCATTATGAAAATGTTTATAATTTAAAGTACTCAGTCACACTAAAATAAGTCTAAAAAGTATTAATTACATGATTAACATTAAATAAAAATTAAAATTAGGCTATGTAGTTTAAAATGTCTAAATCAATGTAAAACTAAAGTATAAATATTCAACATTATTGTCATTTTAGTGTTGATTTAATTAATTAATTTTTTTTGTTAGGATTAGTGTTTAATTAATTTTGAATTGTGATATATTAGAGTTGCATAAAGAAATGGATTATGACCTTTACTTCACTATTCAAAATTCTAAATCTCAAAAAACTAAAAAATATATTTGATGATAAAAACTATGAAAAGTTATACGTGATATTTAGAAATTATATAGAAGTCAATACTTTTATCGTAATATATCGTAACTCAAAATATCTAGGATTAAATGAAGAAACTAAAAATAGTTATTTTCAAAATGAATAGGAAAAATCTGGTAAATTTCCCAAGTGTAAAAGTATGTTTTTGGTCATTTTTAAACAGTCATAACTTCTAGCTCAGGAGGAGTTATGGGCAGTTTTTTATGTGGATGGAAAGACTTTTGAAAGATCTTTCAAATTTGTGATTAGTTTGATATTTTTTGATTTTGTATTAAGGAGATATTTCTTTCGTAACATGGGTTATTAGAGTGAGGAAAGTCTTATCCGAATTTTAGTAAGGGTAAAGTAGTCTTTTGACCCTTCTATTTCCTAATTTGTTTTAAGATTTTCATTGGGGTAATACAATGTTTTAGTTCAGATTAAAAAAGTATTTTTACGCTTAGGGTATGGGAGAAAAGAAAAGAGAAGAAGAAGTAGGGAGAAAGAACAAGATTTCACCAAGAACGCTAAGAGATTCTAGTGAAATTCGTCAAGGGTGATCCCTAATCAGGTATGTGAGATCTTTTTGTTATGGATTCTTCCACCCACACATTAATATGTTTAATTTAGCACAATTAGAGTAGATTGAATGATGAACATTGAAGTTCGTGATGAAAAATCATTGAATTCTTGTTGGTTGAGTTATGTTAGGACTTCAGTTGTTTGATTAGTGTTTCTTGGTTGCTTGGAGTGAGATCCATGGAAGTTTACAAGGTTTAGAATTGAAAATCGGAGAAGAAAAGTAAAAAATCCCGTCTAACAAGTGATGTACCGTGGTTTCACAGTACTTTCAATGCTTTATCCTTAATATTGGTGTGTGTCTTGAACCTTTTTGTTATAGTTTTAACATTTTATTAGCTTTGTTTTGCAGGAAAGGTGTCCAAAACAAAAACACAGAAGGCATATGATATTAGTGTAGAAGTGACCCACTAAGGACATCGACGAACCGTCGTCTCATCAACGGTCCGTAGATGGTGACCGTCGATTCGAATTTCAGGCATCTGGAGAAACTCATGGAAATCTGACCAAGTGTGGGCCTATGGAAGTATCAAAGATCCGTCGATTGATTGACGGACCATCCTGTTAAATTGTCCATATGATTAGAGAATATCCCAGTACCCGAAGTTGAAGAAAATCTAAGTATGGAACGATTAAAGGCATCGACGGACCGTAGGTGCATCGACGGACCGTGTTGTTGGCCCGTCGATTAGATCAGAGAAGATGCTAGTTGAAGGCTAAAAAAAGAAGCTACGTCTGGATTTATGGAGGCAATCAACGGTCTGTCGTTTCATCAACGGACTGTCTGTGGGGGTCATCGATTGAAGCTGGGTTTTGGGACAACTTTTCTTATTTGAAATCCTTTTAATTTTGGACAATATTTGTTATAAATAGGGTGTAAAAAACTTAGTTTTTGGGGTTGGATTCTATTATTATTTTTCTTAGTTTGTTCTCAGATATTTATTTTTGCAACTTTCGCATTAATTCAAATTTCTAGATTTTATTTTCAACTGATTTTTTTGGTTTCAAGTTGACAATCTGGATTTTCTTTGAATTTGTCAATGTAAGTTCATAATTTATTGTTATTCAACCATGAATTGTGTTCTTCTCGGCATGGGTAACTAAATCCACAACTAGAGTTTTGGGAACAGTGGGTGATTAAAAAAGTAAACCTAGCTTAATAACAATTCTCAAATAGGTTATTGCATGCATTTAATTCTTTCGCTTAGAAGTCTTTTTAACAAGTGCACGAGTTAGAACTCGCCTTATTGCTACTTGCTGGACTAAGCAGTTAATAGAAAAGGAATTATCAACATAGATTTAGTAGGATACTATCTAATAGGCTAGTCTCGATTGGCGCAAAGTAATAACTAAGTCATACATCAAATACGATGCTTAATATGAAGTAAAGGTAAGAGTTAGTAAATTAGACACACGTAGTCGAACAAAGGTACGGGGTGAAATTCTCTAAATTCCTGACCAAGGATTTAGAGATATCTAACTTATGACTTTGCATGCAAAATACTAGGAAGGAATTGTTATAGTTAAAGATACAACGTTATGAACATATGGGGAACACTTACACCCTAGTTTTCTCACAACTTGATAAACACCAAAGATTTAATCTTGTTACCTGTTTTACTTAGAAATATTACAAGACTTTTGTTTCAACCCCCCCTCCCCATGTTAATTACTAGTTTTCGAAAAAGGACTTGACTAAATAGAAGGAATTTGTACATTGAAATTATGTCTAAGACATTTTCGTCTTGGGATCGACCCCAACCTAATAGATAGGTTCTTTATTTGATATGACCGCTTATACTTCTTTAGGAAAGTGTAATTTAAGCATATCAAATTTTGGCGCCGCTAGCAGTGAATAGGGCTTTCAAAATAACTTTAAAACATTACTGAATATAGTAAACAATTTCCTAATTTTACTTTTTTTTTTGTTTTTGTTTCTCTCATGTCTAGCTCTAGTGTATGCCAAGTACACGGAGCCGAGGAGAACCAACGCTTCCATTTGATCCTGAACTTAACCGGACACTCCACATAATAAATAATCAACAGAATCTCACTAATCTTGTTGGTGGGATCAATCATCAGCCTCCACCACCGCTTGATGCTCCTAATCAAGTGGTTGTTGTAAACCTAGTTGATGATGCTTTGAGGAGGCAACGTCCCGTCCCACGCCTCAAGAGTTCTATAAGGGAAATGTTAATATCACTGGATTTGATGGGCCTCTTGTCCTACCTCCTTTACCGCAGGGTCACACAACAATTTCCTTCTGGTATCGACGATTTAGAAGAGATGTCAGCCGACAACCGTATCTGGAAACAACGATTAGTGGATATTGGTACTTGTCTTTCTTGTGTGGTATCATATCTCATTGAATGATTGTTTTCCCTTGTCTCTGCAAAAAAACTTCGTTTTTTCACACATTCGTGGTAACTAGTAGTTTGATGCAGATGCTCACTGTGAGGGGTTTGTTTTCAGGGTTACCATATGAGGATCCACATGCTCACATAGCCAAACTAAGATCGGTGTGCAACAGTTGTGTAGGGAGGCTAGACTTGTACATGAACGCCATCGGGTTAAAAGTGTTCCATCTATCACTGACAGAGATTTCATGATATGGTTTATTGAGTTGCCCTATAATTGTATCTATACTTGCGATCAATTGAGGGATGTGTTCTTACAATGGTACTACACGGTGTCTAAAGGCTCAACCAAAAATATAGAGTGACCAACTTTGTGGCACTACCTGGGAAGTCAGTGAGTAGCTCTTGGGATAGATTTACAGTGTTCTTAAGAGGTGTCCCAAACCACCACATTGATGATGAGTCATTGAAAGAGTACTTCCATAGGGGCAAGATGATAATAATAAGGCAGTGATTGATACTATTGTGGGTGGTTCTTATGGTGAGTGAACATATGTAGAGATCACAGAGAAGTTGGAGAAAATCTCTCGCAATAATAAGTCTTGTAGTACTAAGAAGTGGGACACTGGGAGAAACACCTTTCCAGTGCAATCTACACAATCCGGCCACATATGAGATTTGTGAAGAGATGGCTCAAATGAGAACTGAGCTTGGGTTGGTATTAAAACATGTCATTGGAGGTGCAGAGAAGGTAAATGTGGTGAATTACTTGGCTAAACCACCACAAGCATTGCCTCATAGATTGGTGAAGAAGACTAAGGATGGTAAATACCTGCGTTTTATCACTATGCTAAAATATCTTTGCATTAATGTCCCTTTGATAGAAGTTTTGGAGAAAATGCCCATTTATGCCAAGTTCATGAAGGATATAGTTACAAAGAAGAGATCAGTAAGTTTTGAGGATGATGACCGAATGCAACATTGTAATTTTATTGCTAGAGGTCTATTGTGCAGAAGAATAAAGATCTTGGCGCTTTCACTATTACATCTACCATCGGCTTATTACACTTTGCTAAAACACTACATGATCTAGGTACAAGCATAAATATCATGCCTCTCTCAATTTATAAGAAATTGGGTTTGGGTGACCCAAAGCCCACTGCAATGCGGTTACTGATGGCCGATCGAACACTGGAAAGGCCCATTGGGATACTCTATGATGTTCTCGTGAAGGTGGAGTCATATATATTTCCGGTGGATTTTTTGATTCTTGACTGTGAGGTGGACTTTGAGGTGCCTATTATTCTTGGGAGGCCATTCCTTGCTATTGCTGGCACCTTTGTTGATATGGAAAAAGGGCAAATGACGTTCAGGTTGAACAATGAAAATACAATATTTACCATTTGTAGGTCCATGAAGCAGAGAGGTGAGCTCCAAACGGTATCGCTATATCCTATAGGGTTGAGAGTACGTCTGAGGTATAAATTGAAGAGCGCCTTGGTGTTGAGGTTCTAGCGCGGTGACCATGAATTTTGATAGTGATGGTATAAGAGTATGTGTCTTTGGTTGCGGCACTGGAACGAAGAGACTATCGGTCCAAACTAAAGAAATTAGAGTTAGATTCACGAATCTCCACCCGCGAGACCATATATTGAGGAGGCCCTAAAATTAGAGTTTAAGGCTCTACCACCTCATCTGAGGTATGTATTCTTAGGAAGAGATAACACTTTGTTGGTAATCATTGCATCAAATTTGAATGTGCAACAAGTAGAGTGTTTGGTAGAAGTGTTGAAGAGGTTCAAACAAGCCATTGGTTGGACTATTATGGACATTATTGGGATCCATCCCAGTATTTGTTAACACAAAATCCAACTCATGCCTGATCACAAGCCAAGTATTGATCACCAGAGACGGTTGAATCCACCTATGAAAGAGGTTATGAAGAAGGAGATCATTAAGTGGTTAGATGTCGGAGTCGTATATCCTATTGCAGATAGTAGTTGGGTATGCCCTTAGTATATGCCCAAAAAAGGGGGAATGATAGTAGTGCCCACTGAGAGGAAACAACTTGTTCCAATGAGATTTTGTTTTGAAAAGGAGTAACCGGGCTTCTTTGAAGTAATAAAACTATTCAAATTACAATATTCTTGGAGTAAGTGAATGGGTGGAGAGTGTATATCGATTACCGAAAACTGAATGCATGTGCTGAGAAGGACCATTTCTCGATGCCCATCATGGACTAGATGTTAGATAGACTCGCAGGAAAAGGATGGTATTATTTTCTTGATGGCTCCATCGTTACTTGCCCTTATGGGACATTCGGATTCAAGAGGATGCCTTTTGGGTTATCTAATGCACAGGCCACCTTCTAGACATGTATGATGTCGATATTCTCCGATATGGTGGAGGACACTATTGAGGTGTTTATGGATGATTTTCAGTGGTTGGAGACTCCTTTGATTGATGTTTGAGTCACTTGGCCGAGGTTCTCAAAAGATGTGAAGATTGCAATCTTTTGCTAAAATTGGGAAAAATGTCACTTTATGGTGAAAGAACGTATAATATTGGGCGATCGCATCTCGGAGAAGGGGATAGAGGTAGATTGAGTTAAAGTTGAAGTTATAGAGAGACTTCCTCCACCCATCTCTGTAAAAGGTTTTTTGGGAGGCGAGCTTCTACTGAAGATTTATTAAAGATTTCTCAAAAATTGTGCATCCTCTTTGTAAAATACTTGAGAAGGAATATAAATTCTATTTTGATGAGTCTTGTCTGAAAGAGTTTAGAGAGTTGAAGTATAGTTGGTGTCTACACCCAATTATTTCGCTAGATTGGAGTAAGCCTTTTGAGGTGATGTGTGATGCTAGTTGGGTTGCTCTTGGTGTGGTATTGGGACAAAGAAGGGATAAAATCCTTCACCCCATCTATTATGCAAGTAAGACCCTAAATGAAGGACAAAAGAATTACACTGTGACTGAAGAAGAGCTCCTTGCGGTGGTATTTGCTTTCGAAAATTTTTGCTTCTATTTTCTTGGCACAAGAGTCATAGTGCATACTAACCACTCTGCTTTGAGGTATATCATGGCAAAGAAGGATGCAAAACTAGGGTTGATTAGATGGGTACTACTATTGCAAGAGTTTGATTTTGACGTGAAAGATAGAAAAGGGACTGAAAATCAAGTTGCCGATCATTTGTTCAGATTGGAGGTTGAAGCTATGCGAGAGTTGGGTGAAAAGACTGAAATTGATGATTCCTTCCCTAATGAGCATGTATTGTCCGCTTTTCATGATTTGATTCCATGGTATGCCAATTTTGCGTATTATCTAGGTAGTGATATAGTCCCATCGGAATTGTCCTTCCATCAGAGAAGAAATTTCATGCATGATATGAAAATGCTCTTATGGGATGAGCCTTACTTATACCGGAGTTGTGATGATGGGCTTATTCGTCGTTGCGTTCCAGAAGTGGAGATGCTAAGTGTTTTGGAGGCATGCCACTCCTCACCTGTGGGTGGGCATCATAGTAGTATCCGGACTACCCACAAGATCTTCCAGTGTGGGTACTATTGGCTAACCATTCACCAAGTTACTCTTGGGTTCGCCAAGTCATGTGATAGGTGTCAAAGAGTTGGAAGAATTTCTAAGAGGCAAGATCTCCCTTTAAATCCCATTTCGTGGTTGAGTTGTTTGATGTATGAAACATTAATTTTATGGGTCCGTTTGTGAGTTCTCATGGGATGAAATATATACTTATGGTGGTGGACTACCTACCAAAATGCGTAGAAGCCATACCTCTTTTAAACAATAAAGAGAAGAGTGTTATCACATTCTATAAAAAGAATATCTTCTCCAGATTTGGCACACCTAGGGCCATTATTAGTGACGGGGATGTCACTTTTGCAATAAGTTGTTCAAAGGGATATTGGAGAAATATGGGGTTCGCCACAATGTGGTTACTTCGTACCATCCACAGACAAGTGGACAAGTTGCGGTGTCCAATCGAGAGATCAAGCAAATCCTCTCAGAAATTGTAAATGTTAATAGAACGGATTGGTCAAGGAGGTTTTATAGTGCTCTTTGGGACTACCAGATTGTATACAAGACCCCTATAGGTATGTCTCCGTACCAAATTGTATATGGGAAGGCTTGTCACTTGCCAGTTGAGTTAGAGAACAAAGCTATGTGGGCGATAAAAAAAACTGAAGAGTGATTGGAATGAAGCAGTGGAACAGAGGCTTAGTGGGTTAAATGAGCTAGATGAGTTTCTTCTAAAAGCATAGGAAAGTTCATCCTTCTATAAAGAGAAGATGAAGAAGTACCTGACCAAAAGATTGAAAAGCGAGAATTTGCGGTTGGGACTTAGTGCTTCTATTCAACTCTAGGCTACGCTTGTTTCCGGCCAAACTCAAGTTCAAGTGGACAGGTCCATTCCTTATCAGTAAAGTGTTCCCACATGCAGAGGTTGAGTTGGAGAACAACGAGGATGCAAAGTTCACTGTCAAGAGACAAAGAATCAACTTCTACCTAGGGCATGCGAAGAGTGTCCATGAAGCTGTTGAGGCAAATCGCCTTGATGAAGTCTGAGTAATAAAGGATCTTGCGTCGTGTTGCGATGTTAAATCAAGAGCTTCTTAGGAGCCAATCCAAGGGATATCCTGTAGTCAATAATAGTTTTTTCGTTTCTTTGTAGGAATAGTTGCAGTCTCTTGTTTCATTTTTGTTTTTAATCATTGTTATGAATTATTTTTTTAGTGAGTTTGGTAGAGATTAGTTTAGGGTCCGTGTCTCAAAAGTGTCCAAAAATACACAAAAAGAATAGTTTAATGGGTGTTCAATATGCAGGGACTAAAAACAACAATTGTGCAGAAAATGGTCTGGTGCACACATCTATGGACTCCATCAATGGACCGTCGATTGTATTCGTAGATCCCAGGTACGTTGTTAAATTTTGTCTAAGTCTGTGTGCAATCGACGGTCCAATCGACGATCCATCGACTGAATAATGGATCGTCGATGGTGTTGTCATCAGTCCAAAGAACCAGTGACCAGACCCGACCCAGCCGATTATATTGAAAGAAAACTGTTCAAATAACCTCCAAATATCTTTTCAAATTCTTTCCAACCATTTTCTACCCCTTATTTCCTTCCTTTCCCATCACATTACCACATTTTCCCTTTCCATTTTCATCAATATCTCCTAAAATCCTAAATTCCCCTACAATCCCAAAACCCTTCCCTCCCCAAATTCTACTTTGTCGCTCTTGTTTTCTCCGGTCGGTGTTCGAAGAAAGGCATGTAGGTTGTTGAGAAGCTCACCCACTCATTCACTTTACTACAGTGCTCAGGTATTTCGATTCCCTTTGCGCAATGAGTTCTCGTTCATTGGTTATTGGAAACGAAAACTTAGTATATGGGTCTTGACTTAAGGACCAAATTGAATGTTAATGATTGTTAAAGTATGGTACTATGTCCGTTAGAATGATAGAGAGTGAATGGGGTGGGGTGTAATTTATGTAAAATATGATTGTTGACTTTCCGACTTAGGGTTTGATTGAATTATAGAATCCGAGATTGAAACTTGCTAAATTGAAACCCTAAAGATAAAGAATTAGTGTTGTACTTGTTGTTATGTGTTGGGTGAACTAATGAAGGTCTAAAATATGTCACTATGTGCCACTAAAAACAAGGTCTCAAATATGTCTCTGATCAACAACACAAGACCCCGTCTATGATCGATGGGTCATTCTGCACGTCCGTCGTTTCTAAGTGAAACCCTGATTTGTGAGAACGTAAAAATTATTTTAAGTGTCAAACGACGGAAGTGGACTATGGTTCGTCGATTGATCGATGGGTCGTTCTTCAGATCTGTCGTTTCAAACAGAGAGGGCTATAGAATGAAGACAGAAAATTTTTTCTAAGTGTCCAATGACGCACACTATCGACGTACTACCGATTCATCGACGGGCCATCGATAGTGCCCATCAACCAGTATTGCGTTCTACACAGGACTGTGATTTGTGTGTTAATTTTTTGTTTTGATTGTTTTCTCTTAATAGTAAGATTCCTATGAGACTAACAAACTCTTTTCTGGGTAAAAATGGCTCCCAAACCAGACCTCGTCTATTCCAGGGGAAGGTCTAAGTTCGTTGCACCATCCCGTCGGATGATTGGTATGTCCGAAAATGAGTGGCATCCTCAATACGTGACCCCAGGCACTCGGACCCCTAAACCAGCTGCAAGAGCCACTTGGGGCACCCTCCAGAAAGTGGTGTTCGACGTAGTCACTGCCTTCCAGTCTGATGAGGTGCACACATTGAAAAACACACCATTTGGGTCTGCCTCGGGTTTCGATGAAGCGTCTGGCTCTGAAGAGGCATCAAGTTCAGAGTCTTCCCACTCTACAGGGTCGAATGAGGCCACTGCATCTGGTTCCGGATCACTTGGAGCCACTAACCTAGAGGTTCTTGCTTGCCATGCTACTTCTGAGGAGGACCATAGTCAGAGTCTGCTCCGGCATCCCAGGATGATGTCCCTGACCGAATCCTGATGAGCCAAACTTGTGGTGCATCGATGGTCAGTATCAGATCTACATGAAATGAGAAGATGGTGATGACTCGGTTGGTGACAGTCAAGTAGAGAGTTATTACAAGAAGTCTCCACACAGTCCTTGATGTGCATAGCTTGTTTACCTGCCACAGGCTTGAGTAGATGGCTAGGAGTCTAGAGTCATATAGCGAGGAGGTTATTAGAGAGTTCTATGCCTCATATGTGGCGACTCTCAGAGATCCTTTAGACAGATGCGCAAAACCTGTCAAACAGGACCCACTCATAAAGGTTTTAGTTCGAGGCTGCCGAGTGGACATTTCTCCTACTTCCATCCACCGCTTCCTATGCGCTGTGCCCACTGGTGCTGCCAGAATCCCCTTACCCGGAGTTTGATTCTAGATGGAATTTTTCAGGATTGGAAAGTTTCAAAGGAGCATACATCAGAGAGAGTCCACCACGAGGTGGATTGCACAGAAGTTATCCATTAACAGTGAGATAGCAGACTGGGTGTTAAACCCTAGAGGCCTTATCAGAAAGGCCAACCTCACTTTCACAGCCAAGTTCTTCTGGATGTTAGTCCTTTACAACCTATCTCCCACGGCAGCAGATAAAATTCTTGCATGAGATAAAACGATATTGGTTGCAGCATTGGTGGCCAGGTTGGAGATCGACTTTGTGAAGTAATTGATCTCATTGATCCATGAGAGGGCTTTTAAGACCTGTACTACTTACCTATTCACCTGTTTGATCTTCAAGTAATGCAAGGATGCTAGAGTACCCATTTGGCATTGTGATGTACTCCGTACTCCGACCGAGACTGTGGATATAGGTCTCATAAAGGATGAGGCCAATGTGGCAGCACCTAAGAGAGAGCCTAGAGTTGAGTTGCAACCGCTGAATGAGAAATTAGCGGATACGGCAAAGTTAGCCCAAGGGGATGTTCCTTCCACTTCTGAGCCTACTGTGATCACCTCGGCTGAGTCCATCCATGTCACTAGTAGAGCACCCAAATCCTCCCGGTGTACTCCACCGCCTGCAACACTGGTCTCGATATCT
The DNA here is from genome assembly GCA_027705065.1 of Solanum peruvianum. Lineage (NCBI taxonomy): Eukaryota > Viridiplantae > Streptophyta > Magnoliopsida > Solanales > Solanaceae > Solanum > Solanum peruvianum. The sequence goes on from JAKWJD010001765.1 coordinate 12,426,223, forward strand.
AGGGTCCAGAAGTTAGAGGATAAGATGGCCACCTTATTGAATCATATCCAGCCTTAGATGTAGAAATCCATTGCCGAGGTTGAGGACCGGATTAAGAAAAGGGTAGCTTAGTAGGCAGAGAGAAAGATTCAGGCGGTTCACTAGCGCCTTGTTGCATCTGAGTTGTGGTTCTTGCTCGCCCAACTCCCAGCATTGATTTGACTACTCTTCATGAGGCGTTGGCGAGTTTACAGGTGGATGTTGATGGTATCCTGGAGATGAGGGGACATGAGCTAGAGACTTCACCCATTGAGCTAGCGGAGGACACAGTGTTTGCTGAACTACTCACTGCCCACATTGCACCACCGCCTAAGCCACGTGAGCGTGCGAAGAGGCATTTTTCCAGCCTCACTAGTGAGGGAGAGGATGCCCGTGCAAATAAAAAGGATCGAACGAACCTTGATGCTGTAAGGAGAGTCTCATTGATTGATAAGGAGACCCGTCAGATAAGGGCTCGAGATTTGGATGTTGGGGCATCTAGTTCCAGACTTGAGGATGCTGAGAGGAGCACCAATGAGGGTGAAGAGATTGTCATGGGCACCACTGAGGGTGTCCCTACTACAGAGGTTGTGGGTTCCGGAAACCGGACCCGCTAGCTTGTTGATCTTCGGCGCTATGCGCCTCACGTTTGCTTCACTTACATCCTTATCGTTATATTTTTTATGCATTGTGGACAACTGCATGATTTTTTTGGGGGTGGGGTAAATGGAAATTTAGTGTTAGGGTGAAGTCAGAGTAGCCCAACTCACGATCCTCTATTAGGGGTTTTCTTGTCTGTGTTTTTTTTTGCCCCAGGAGACCAATTACTTTTCTGATGAACTGGCATGTCGTAACTTGTACAAAGTATGAAAGTGAAATATAAAGCATGATCCTCTAAGAAAATGCTTGCATGAATAGGTATAAAGAAGTTGAATATGTTGGCTCTAATCATGACATAGAGATGCACCTACTGCATGACCCTCAATCTAACACTCACACTAGGTGTTCGACAATATGATAGGGTAGCGACATGTCAAGAGAGTGGGAGGAAGTTTTATTGTTCCAGTGGTGGTACCTAGCTAGAACTTTCGCGGTTAGTCCTGCAAAAGGAATCCGTGTTAGACAACTAGGAAAGTATCATAGGCCCTTGTTCAAATTAGCAAAAATCTAGCCTAAAGTGAAGTGAACCAAATGAAATTGTTAACCCTTTTTTATCCAAATATGTTGAGCCTATAATATATTGACATGTGCACCTCGACTTAGGTCGAAAACCTAAGTTAAGGGGGGCTAATATAGAAACTAACCTCGTCTTGGCCCTGACCCAACCTTGGGTAATGTGTACGTTGACTCATGGAAAAGCCATGAGTTGAGGGTGGCTATTATGAGTCAGGAAAAGAAAAGAAAAAGTGATCAAGAGAGGTGACTCAGTCAAAATTATCAGTTGAATAAAATAAAAGAAAAAAGAAAGAAAAAGAGTTGAACAAAAAGAGGTAAGAGTCACTCCTACAGAGAACAAATGGGAAAGCAGGGTGAAGAAAAAATTAAAAGAAAATAGGGAAAGCATATGTCAACAAGTAGTAACTAGGTGTGAATTTGTTTTGAGCGTGAGTGTTGAATAATGATCCTTATACTCAAAGTTAAAATTACTGTGCGAAAAAGAAGGATATCTTTTGAAGTGAGGGCACTAGTTGCAATATTAGAATGTTTGTACCTTGGCGAGAGGCAAAAGAGTAGAGTTGTCAGTGCATGGTGAGTTTATGACATGGCCTGATCCACATGGATGAGCTTATCAAGCCTAAGAGTAAAAGCATGCACTAAAGTAATGAACAAGTTGTGATTGATAGCCATGTGATTGTGAAGGCCCACAAGAGGATACTTTTGTACCAAGTGTTATGTTGAGTCATAGTGTGTCGCTTTAGGACAAACAATAAATTTAAGTTGAGGGTGTTGATGTACAGTGGGTTCATGGTACTTTCAATACCTTTTACTTAAGATTGGTATGTGTTTACAGCCTTTTTGTAATAGTTTTAATATGTTTGTATCTTTGTTTTGCAGGAAAGGTGTACAAAACCAAAACACATAAGGCAACTAAGATTTAGTGCAGAAGTGACCCACGAAGGCCATCGACACACCGTTGTCTCATCGACGGACCCTATATAGTCACCTTCAATTGGAAGTTTAGTCATCTGAGGAACTTGAGAAATCTGATCAAGTGTAGGGCTACGGAAGGATCGACTGTCTGTCGATTGATCGACGGACCGTCCTGTTAAATTGTTGATCTGATTAGAGAATGTCCCAGTACTCGAAGTTGAATAAAATCTATGTATGAAAGAAAGAAGGCATCGACGTACGTAGGTGCATCGATGAACCATGTTGTTGGTCCGTCGATTAGATCAGAGAAGATGCTAGTTGAAGGCTAAGAAAAGATGCTAAGTCTGGACTTACAAACGCAGTCAACGGTCCATTGTTTCATCGACGGATCGTCTGTGGGGGTCGTCGGTTGAAGTCTTGTTTTTGGGACAAATTTCCTCATTTGAATTCCTTTTAATTTAGGACAATATTTTTTATTAATAGTGTGTAAAACCTCATTTGTGGGGTTGGATTCTATTAATATTTTTCTTAGTTTGTTCTCGGAGATTTGTTTTTGCAACTTTGGTATTAATTCAAATTTCCAGATTTGGTTTTCAAGTGATTTTTGTGGTTTCAAGTTGAAAATCAGGATTTTTCTTTGAGTTTGTCAAAGTAAGTTCATAATTTAGTGTTTATCAACCATGAATTGTGTTCTTCTCTGCATGGGTACTAAATCCACAACTACGGTTGTGGGAACTGTGAATGATTAACAATGTAAATCTAGCTTAATAACAATTCTCAAATAGGTGATTGCATGAATTGATAATTTTTTAACTTAAAAGTCTTTTTAACGAGTGCATGCATTTGAACTCGCCTTATTGCTACTTGCCGAAAAAATGAGGTAGTTAATAGGAAAAGAATTATCAACATAGATTTAGTAGGATACTATCTAATAAGATAGTCTCGATTGGCATGATGTAATAACTACGGCATACATCGAATACGATGCTTAATATGAAGTAAAGGTAAGGGTTAGTAACTTAGACACATGTAGCCAAAGCAAGGTACGGGATGAAATTCTCTAAATGTCGGACCAAGGATTTAGAGATACTTAACGTATCACTTTGCATGCAAAACACTAGGCAAAAATTATTATAGCTAGGGATACGACGTTATGAATCTATGGGGAACACTTACACCCTAGTTTCTCTCATAACTGTTAAACACCAAAGATTTACTCTTGTTACTTGTTTTACTTGGAAATATTACAAGACTTTTGATTCACAAACCCCCTCCCCCCAATTTAATTACATGTTTTGGGAAAGGACTTGACTAAATAAAGTAATTGTACATTGAAGTTAAGTCTAAATCATTTGCCTCGTAGGATCGATCCTAACCTAATAATTGGGTTCTTTACTTGATTCAACCGCTTATAGTTCTTTAGGGAAGTGTAATTTGAGCGTATCAACAAGCCCTGGGGTTCCATGCCTGCCAAAGTCCCTCAGGGAAGCCTCTCTCTGACAGGGTCTTGCGCGTCATGCAATCCAGAGCCTCTCAGGACTGTCTATTAATCCTTTCAAGCTTGGTAGTTGTTGTTTAGCATTCCAACTTCCATACTCGTACGTTCAATGTACTGATCCCAGTTGTTCTACATCGTCTTATGATTCAGACGCAGGTAACCAGGATCAGCATCCAGCGCCTCGTTAATCCATCTTGAGCATTCAGAGTCAGTAGTGAGCGTCCTTGCATCCCGGAACACTCTTTAATTGTTTTCCGTATTTCCATTATTGAATGTTGTGGGGTTTGTCCCAGCATTCGTCTTATTATTAGTAGAGACTTCATTGATAAACAAATAGTCAGACAGTCAGTTTTGGGTATCTCTTTATTTGTAGATTGAAAAATATTCAACAAAAGACAGAAAAAAATCCACTATCTATTTTATGTCAAGCAATATGTGGATTAACTTCCGATATAATAGTAAAAGAAAGAGGTGCAGGTGTATCACTCGTCAAGTTCCCACTGAAATAGGATCCACACAAGGAAAAGTACTTGACATTCGTTGGTTATTAGCGGCATCCCAAAAACATTAAGTTTTGAATTAGTGGATGCTGCTAAAGGGAGTGGCGATGCCATACACAAAAAGGAAGTAACTCATAAAATGGGAGAGGCAAATAGAGATTTTTCACATTTTTAATAATCCATGAACAGGATGTATACATCTCGATCGTAAAATAATCAAGAGAAAAAAGAAACAATCGGAATTGATTGATAGATATTTCGAAATTAATCAAAAGGAAATGAAAGATGAAACATAAATTATGGATCAACTAAGACCTCTCGGGCACTTTCTTAAAAAAGAACCTCATGTAAATACCATGGAATGTGGTTTGATCCTATTCATGGAGATTTCTTAACTATTCAAAAAAATGAAAAGTTCGACACAATTGCTATTTTTTTGGTAATTGGAAGTAGTTACTAATATAAAATCTTGCATGTACAAAATGAAAACTTTATTCTCGATTCTACGAGAATTTTTATGAAAGCCTTCCCAATATCTACAATTCCAACCGTTTTAAAACTCTTTACTAAGATATATTCTCATATTAAAGGTGTGAATTATTGTCTATTCAACATCTTTTAGGATTTATCTTTCCATTTGTTGTTTTTTTAAAAAAAAAAATCTTGAGCTAAAATTTGAATTGTGCTTATAACAGTTAAATATCATTATATTAAAATTATTTAGATTAATCCAGTTAAAATTGGCGGTTTAAGACCCAACATAATACATTTGAACCCAAATTAAACTTGGCAAGGTCAAGACCCAACTCGATTTCTATTTCAACCCATTTTAATATCTACAATTTCAACCCAACCATCCCACTTGACACTCCCTACTTTTATGTATAAAATATTTTTTAAAATTATATATATAATGCCGGGTTCATTTGGTCTCAGTTTGACTTCTTTTTTAGTTGAACCAAATCAACAAAGTATACTTGGATTCTATTTCAATACCAAATAAAATCTAACAAAACCACAAATAAGATTTTTTGTTATTTGAATCGATCTACTAAAATTTCAGTTTGATTTTGTACACCACTAGTTGCAAGTGTCTATATAGGTCTATTTAAGGCAAATACTAATTATGCATGGTAAATTCCAAAGGAATAACTAAATTGATAATGTTGCCAAGTAAGATAAACACAGTAATAACTGTAATAAATATTTCAATATAAAGTTAGTTTTTCTTAAGTAAGAATCTTCTTGTCCGTTTTATTGAAATGAATTGATGGATGTCCGCATCAAAAGGAGAGTATAAAATAAGGAGTAGTTTCGCATGTAGTCTTGTCATATGAATAAGAAGTTAAATATACATTGAATTGGTTGATGTCTTGAAATAGAATTTGATGATTTGACAAAAACATGATGAGTAGTTGTTGTGTATATCCCAAAAAACAAAATCATTCAACTGACACCTTACCTTGTCACGTGGTTAATATGAATAGATGATTAAGTATACAATAATTGTACTTAAAATACATGATATATCCTAGCAGCTTAGCTCAAACATGGGTAAAAAGTGGTCCATAGATATGTAAGCATTACTTAATTTTTCCATATGTATGTACAAAACAAACAAGATCATGGTTGAACTTTCATCATAAGGAAAGAATTTCTAGGAATTGTCGGAGATCATCATTGTCTTAACCTGTGAAAGAATTCTGTAATCAGACTATGTCAAGTGATATAACAATAGTAGTTGACACACAGAAAAGATTAAATTTACACATTGGTGGATCGAATAGTGCTTACGACCAGACAATGAATAAGTATGAAGATCTAATAATTCGATAAGATCAATCAATTCAAGATGCATTTGTTAAGCAATCTAATCAAACCAAACTAGAGAACACAATCTGTTTAAATGCTTTTGTTGAGGTGGTGAGACTCTTTTAGAATCAAGGATTGATATTTCATGGACATCGATAAGATGAGTCATCACTAAGCAAAGGTAACTTTTTGAAATTCTTTCATGGTACGAGAGGCGGTGTGATAAAATTAGAGCTCTTCTGTTGGAAAATGCTTCCAAAAATTTATAATATCATGACCCAAATTGTTGTGATTGGGACCCACACTAACACTCTGGTGGGAGAACCACAACTATCATCCAACTAAATTACATAATCTAAACTAAGATATTTATGTTACGGAAGCAAGTCTAATTTACTTTAAAATGCGGAAAATACACTTAGAATAACATGAAAGTGAAAGTATCAAAACTAACGTCACCTTAACAAATAGTTTGAGTCTGAAAAGAGTGGACTTCAGAAAAGAGAACTCAAGGCAGCCCGGAAGAACTAGCTCACCCTTGAATTCGAAAGGTCAGTGATCTTATAAACGAGGTGTGTCAATAGCTACCGGAAGATTCCATATACTCAACAAAAAATAAGATCAAGTGGAGAATTAGTACAAAACCATACTGGTAGAATCATGGCTATCCCACAAGTGAAACATAAACAATCAATTACAATATTATAACATACACATAAATATCAATATATCTAATATTGTCATAAGAATCAACATCACCATTCATATGCTTCATCACATAGTTGGTCCTTTCATGGAACCCAAAGTCAAACTATTAGCATGCCAAAACGTGGCAATCTGATCAAATTTTTATGTTGGAACAAGGCAATCGATCCAGTTAGCATGCTGGAATATTACAATCCGATTAAAGTTAGTGTGTCAGACTGTACGTGGAAGCCAATCCCAATCACACATCACAATAACACATCAAGATCACCATTCAACTATGATTTCATGGTATTGATATTTAAATATCTCATTTCAATATTTATGACTAATATTGAAACATGCATACATATACAAGCATAACAACGAAGTAAAACAAGTGTATATCACAAAACCATAGAATCAGAATCATCACCTACCTCGAAATAAGCTTGAGAACCTAGACAACTTGATCCTTCCTTTTCCGGATTTTTTACTCTTGTTTATGGTCTACAAACTTCAATTAATATATGGGAGTCAATAAAGAAACATTAAATTTCTGAATACTAACAAACTATGAACCCTAGTTCAAACCCATGATCATAATACCCAAATTAGGGCTTTTTCCGCCATAATTCTAAGATCAAAACCCTTCCTCATCGATAATAACACAAGAAAATAGGTTCTAAGGATCAAAAAATTGATTCAAGTAGTTAAAACCTTATCGCTCTAGAGACCAAAATCCCTCTCTAGCTCCCCTGACGGAGGCAGAATGTACTACGTATCGAAATTCGATTCTGTATAGTGGTACAAGTTTGTTATCATCTTATCTATCTACTTATGTAATAAAATTCACAATTAGATGTTTTATTTATTACTAGAATTTTCCTACACCTTAATAACTCCAATTTCTTCCAAATGTAGACAGGGTTGGGTAATTCCAAGTTACTCAAAAGAGTTTATTACCTCGATTATTTCTTAATTTACCTTTCCATAAGAACGGAATAAAGTCATTAAATATAATAATTTTACTTGTCATAAAATTGACAAAGATATCATCACTGCATGTAAGATTGAAACAATTAAGTTGTTATGAAGGATCTAAATAGTTACTATTTGTCATTGCTAGTCGATGATTGTTGCAATGTCTCACGTAAATCGAAAATAAAAATTGTTTTGGATATCTTGTTAAATAGAGAATTGTAATTGAAAGGTTTATTGGGATTGTTCATGTTCATAATACTAGTGCTTATTGTCTTTTTTAACAAAAGCAATTGTTAATTTTCTTGCTCGATATTTTGGAGTGTATATCATAAGCATGGGAAATGTTATTATGGAGCAAGCGATATGCAAGGGCGGTTCAGTGGCCTTAAATTTGGATTTGTCAAAAAAGTGATCAGCTCATGCAATCCATTGTTTTGTTCATCAACTTTAGTTGACTCTTGTTGGTGTATTTAAAATTATTGATGTTGATTCTTAATTTGTTGAAGAGAGCGCCAGAGAAACATGATATCTTAAAGTTTATCAAACATTTGAGATTGCTTTCATATTGCACTTGATGAAAGATATTTTAGCTATTACAAATGAGTTTAATGAGGAAAAACTAGGATATTACAAATGTCATTCAACTTATTAAAGTGGTGAATACATGATCGCAAAATGTAAGGAATGAAGAATGAGATTCACTTATGGAGAATGTATCTAAATTTTTTTGTTAAGTATGATATTTTGATACCGAATTTTTTGTGAGTTCTATGTGAATTTTTAAAGATCTCGGTGTAATGTTACTGTGTATACTATCTCACATTATAATCATATTAAAGTTTATCTTAAGATGATTTATTGACAACTTCAAGAACTCAATGATCAATTTAATGAGGTGAGAACAAATTTACTTTTTGGAGTTGCTTACTTGAATCTGTTTTGACTCGCATTTTTATTTTAACATCAAGAAAGTACCAAGAATGACTAAATTATGTCATGATGATTTTGGTGAAAATATGAGGGTTACTCTTAAGAGTTCGTTAGAGACAAATATTGTTGATGTCCGTTTTGTTCATGATATATTCTTTACCCTAAAAGGACTTGATCATATTTTTTGAAAGATAGTCAACGAAAAGAAACATTTGAATTATTCCCTTGTATTTAGCCTTGTGAAATTTGCATTGCTCTAGCCAGTAGCCATAGTTTCAGTTCAAAGAGATTTTTTGGCAATGAAGTTTATGAAAAGTTAAATGCAAAATAAAATGGAAGATGAACTATTGTTTTACCTTATTTAGAAAACAATATTTAATATTGTTTCTTATGATAATATTATGCATAGGTTTCAAGAAATTAAAGACTCGCAAAATATAACAATAATGAATAGTTTGATCAATCATGCTTTCTTTTGTTGTTCATTTATTCGCTTATTTAAGTTTTTTTTCTTTTTTATTTTGAACCCATTTGGTAAAATTTATGAGCCCACCACTGCCTACAAGACTTTTATTAAACCTTGACTAAAATCCCCCTAATCAAATATGTTCTAGACCACCAGACAAATAATATAATATAGTGCAAGCTTGTGAATAAGGAAATTCCGATCAATATCCTGATTAACCAATCGCTTGAAACATATCAAAAGTCATAACTATCACCCATATGTGATTCATGAAACCTTTAATATAACCGGAAACACCAAGGACTCCTAAGACATCATTTACAATGTTTGACATGTAATTTCGGTCTATACAAGAACCATCTCATCATTTAAATGTAAATATAGACCACTCATGAATCAATATATAACAATCCACTACGAAGAGGTATTCTTGATTCACTCATGGAACTCACACACAAACAACCACATATACTAGGCGTGGTATTCGAACCAACTATTAGCAATTTGTACCGAAATAATTTTTGAGTCTATTAAGAGATATTATGTACCACAAATTGTAACGGAGAGAACCATTAGTATTTAACATGATGTTACCCGAGCCAATGGACCATCACAATGACTAAAATGAAACTTTTACACCCAAATAAACACATTTATTGCATGAGAATGGCAACAAGCTAATATTTTAGTTTATACTCCTCCCAACTCCCTAACAATACATATACAAGTTGTACTAATGAAGCAGTTAATAATCATATATAACATAAATAGGAAACAACAAAACCTCACAGATTAACACCCCTACAAAAACAGCCAAAAATAATCATAAGGTCAACATCAGCAATCAAATGCCTTATCTCCTAAGAAACTCATCTGCCCAAACATCGTACACAAAGACCTATACATGTAAAATCTCAGTAATTTAATGGTATTATTCAATATAAGACATGCCTGAATACTTGACTAAGTCTAGCTTCCTTGGGCGCAAAACCACTATTATAGAAGTTTGATCCCAGAAAGTTGACTCCATTTGTGAAGCTTTAGTTTGTCCTAGATCTAAATTAGAAAACAAGTACAAAATAAATCCCAATTGGCCTAAGATTCCTGGATAATAACTTAATCCCAAAATCTAGTCAACCTCATGATTTTTCCATCTCCAATACTTTCTCATCATTTATTTGTCAAAAATTATAATAAGTTCATTGGTTAAAGAAGAGAATTATGGTAATTAAAACAAGGAAAAATGTGTTTATAAAAATCCCCAAGGTCTTACACACCAAAATCCTCATAAACCCATGTTTTCCACTGTTGGATGAACCCAAACCCTCCCATAGGGCCACAATTACCGTCTCTAAGGCCTAGAAATGAAAGCACCGAATTGGTGAACAAACTACTTACCTTTATAAAGGTTCTTGATGAAAACAATGAAATCACCCTAAGTCTCCCTATTCTTACCCAGAAATTTCGTGTTCGATAATGAGTGGTTTTGGGGTGTTCAGATACTCAATTTAATAAACATATGAAAAATATAAAACCAAAATTTCTTATTGATCAAGGTCCGGAAAGTGCTTAAGGGAAATTTACCTTTATAACTTTTGTCATTATACTTAATTTTTTTTTCTTTAAATAATTGATCAAATGAATCAACAATTTTAGACATAAATACTTTTTTTAAAGAAAAAGGGATAATGCCTAAGTAACCCCTCAACCTATGCCTGAAATCTCAGAGACACACTTATACTATACTAAGGTCCTATTACCCCCCTGAACTTATTTTATTAATAATTTTTAACCCCTTTTAGACCTACGTGGAACTATCTTGTGGGCCCAACGATGGTTGACTTCTTATTTTAAACTAGTGCCACGTAGGCTAAAAAGGGTTAGCAAATTACTTATAAAATAAGTTCAGGGGGGTAATAGGACCTTAATATAGTATAAGTGTGTCTCTGGGATTTCGGACATAGGTTGAGGGGGTACTTGTGCATTTTCCCTAAAAAAAAATACATTGGATTCTTCAAAAAATTGACCAAAACAAACTATTAGAAAATAAGATTTTATCTTCCAAAGTAGTGAACTGGATTCAACAACACTTTTTTTCTATAAAAATCCTTTCGTTTTTTGAATTTGAGCAAAAATTCCATTGCAAGTATGACCTTAATTTTCAACAAGAAAAGAAATTAAGTTTTTTTTTTGCAATATTTAACTAATAAAACAATCACCAAGAATTGGAATTTACTGTTCTGTAAGACTTTGTTTTTTTATTTCAAGTTAACTAAATAGATAAAACACATAACCTTCCCCCCCCCCCCCAAAAAAAAAAAAAAAAAAAAAAAAAACTTGGCAGCGCAACTTACTTTAGCACTTAAACTGCACCTGCGATTAATTACACCCTTAATATTTTTATGTGAATTGAATACAACCCTGAGAGTAGAATATCATTTCCACCTGCCCCATCATAGTCATGTACGTGCTACGTCACAACCATATAAGTGTCACATCATTAATTTTCAATGTAGTTTTTTAGCTCATTTACCCTTTTTCAATTTCTTTTAATTCATTACACTAATCAATTAATTAAAAATAAGTTTTAAAATTAAAATTGCCCCACCTTCTTTCACCCCTTCTCTCCTACCCCCCCCCCCCTCTTTCTTCTTTTTTGATTTCCACACTTTTCAGCTTTCTTTGGCTTCTTTTTTTCCCGGCCATTTCTAAACTTCAATAGTTGATTTTTTCTTCAACATTCATCAATTTTTTTTAATAAAAAAATAGCATACTTACTATTTCTTCTTTGAACCCTCTCCTACAAATCTGTACTTGGAATATGATAGTTATTGAAACTATTTTCTTTTCTTAGCAAATCAAATGAAAAATGAAGGTTGTATATGAAAGTCAATAGACCAACATTTTTTGTGTCACAACTGATAAAATTCAAAATGAATTACTTAAAATTCAAGAAAAATTACATTCAATAATATGAATTAGGTGTTGAGTTTTGTAAATTAATGAAAGGCTAGTGAGGTGAGAGATGAACTTGAAGGAAAAACAACAAATATGGAAGAAGAAAGGTATAAAGAGTGTGTCAATTATAACAAATTAGTGTATTTACTGTTTTCGTTGTTTTACCTAGTTTTACAAAGTCAACGTGTTTGTTCCTATATTTTAGGATACGCTAGAGTCAATAACAAAGTATATTAGTACTTTGATATGGGAATATTTTCTGCACCTTTTTAGGAGTCAAGTTATACTTCTTTTAGTAGTCAGTTATAGCTTTAGAGTTCACGCTATAAATTTCACTTTTTTTTTGTATTTTTCATATAAGCTTTCAATAAAAAGGTTAAGTTATTCTCCAGTTTGTTTGCCTCTTCTAATCATTTCAATAAGATTTTTCTGTTCAACTCTTTGTTTTATCAATGGGAAAGAAAATATTTTCGAAACACAACAAAATGAAGAGAAAACAAAAAGAATAATTTAAAAAAAAAAAAACTAAATTGACCCCACAAATTTCATTTATTTCTAGACAAGAATTTTCACTTTTTTTTAAAAAAAAAAAAAACTTATAGAAAAAGTTAAAAATTGTTAGTTATATATTTGCCAATAAAAAAATATCATGTGTTTGATATTACCATTTAGTTTTTTTAATGACATAATACGTATATTGGACCCTAATCTTGACTTCAAATTTTAACTTTGACCACCAACTTTCATAATGCACAAACAGACACTCTAACTATCAAACTTTTAAATAAATAAACACATGAGTCCTATATGATACAATACACGTAGGACACCACGTAGGACAAAAAAAGATATGTAGGATGACATGTAGCACAGGTATGTTTATTTGTTCAACTTTATACAAGTTTAAGTGTAATCTTGTGCACACCAAAAGTTAAAGGGAATTAATGTGATTCGAAGCCAAGTTAAACGGCACAATTATGTATTATGAATTTCTGAATTATTGTATCACACACTTTTAGAAGAGTGAATACTTTGCTTTGCTACGTCAACCCTTAAGGTGGTATTTAATCACATCCAATTTTTTAAGGGTATTTAACTCATATAGTTAAAGTACTAAGTAAGTTTTAATGCCAAGTTTAGGAGGGATTTGATGTATTTTATCTTTTAAATAGACAATATTCTTATATATAAATACATTAATAATATCTAGATTAAACATGGTGAGGCACATAACTTTAGTATCTTTCAACATATGGTACGCCTTAATTATTTTGAAAAAAATATACTCCCTCCATCCACAATTGTTTGTCAAGGTAAGGTAATGCTTCCCGTCATGAAATTTAATACAATATGTAATTTGAATAATATAACTTTACTATACCAAGAATATCAAAAGTCTACATAACTTTTCAATTGAACAAAATGGAGTAATAATTAGGGAAGAATTGGAAAAAATTGATTCATTATTTCTTGATTTTTTAAATTGACAATTAATATTGAATATCTATTTTTAGTATACCTGTCAAACAATTGTTGACGCAGGGAGTATCAAATACCAAGTCGAAGTTATCTTTTAAGTCAAATTTAAAAAATCAAATTGAATGACTTTAATTCAAAAAATAAAAAGTAGGGGAAGACCTACTTTTGGGTTTTGAAATATTTTAAGTTGTTTTAAACTTATTTTTATTCATATTTTACTTTGTCAAACACTTTCCGACTTCTTTTAAGTATTATATTCGACTTATTTTAAATTATTTTTTATATTTGTCATAAATAAAAAACTACGTTAATTATGTTTGACCGACTTGTAAGCCAATCCAAACAACCTCTCATTTTTCATAAGCAATTACTTATTTTTATGGTAGTTGTATCATATAGTAAATGTTGTGATGCATAGGTCAATACATATGTGTATAAAAGGATAACATTAATAATTGAAAGAAAATCGAAAATATAAAAGGTAAACATTAATTAAGAAAAGAAAATCAAAAAATAAAAGGCAAACACAAAAAAAGCTAAAAAAATTTATATAAACTTACCAAAAATGAAGAGACCCATGTTCTGGTTAATATAAATAATGTACAAGAGAAACACAAATCTTCCCAACTAATAATTTTCTTCTTCCTTTAGTGAATTGAATCGATTGATAGAGAAATAATGTCAACACCAGAAGAAGAATGGATGAAAGTGATAAAAGAAGGACAAGCTTCTCACGTAGTTTGTCTTATGAGTTCATTGATAAGTTAAAGAACTTGAACTGGGATGAAGTTTTGCAAGACAATACCTTCATTTCACCCCAATCTGATGAGAAGTTATCGTCTGCACCCCAACAAAACAAACCATCCAATTAACACCTTCGCTTGTCATGCTTTTGTTATCCTATATTATACTATACTCGATTAGTTTTTTTGTCTCTCATTCGGTTATTTATCTTTATTAACTCAATGTAAGCAATATTACAAAGTATTTTTCTTTTACCTTTTTTTTCTTCCATATTTTATTTCAAAGAATTATACGGTCATTCTCCTCTTTTTTATTTAATTTATAACATTCACAAGTAAAATTGCATTTAAATATTCAGAAATATAACTGCAATATATTTAATGTGTGTACATCCACTTTAAATTCTTATTAAATTGAACAATTGATACATATTAATAATCACACAATATATTTTCTTCCATATTTGTCATCTCTCTTCAAATTTGTTATCTCTATATCATCATGATGCCTTTATATTTAATTACAAAAACTTGGTTTGCTCCCTCAATAAATTATTCAATATATTTAACTATTTTATGTTAAACTGGAAAAGAATATACTTTTTTAATTCTAGTTTGGTGACTTGACAAAAATCAAAATTCTACTGTAGTTCCAATTTGAATTTGAGAAAAAATGATATTGGGGAAAATTGAGTTGAAAAATGTATCAAATAGTAAGTGTTGAAAAAATGTTTCAAATAGTAAGTGTTGAAAAAATGTTTCAAATACTAGTTGACTATATCAATCATCATTGACTCATATTTTAAAAGCAATTACCTATTTTTAGTAAGTATTGTATTGTAAAAGGTTAATGCAAGAAATTGAACACTCTTTATATATAAGAATGTCAATTGTTGTAAGTGGAGTGTAAATGATTGGATCGGTTCAAATTTTTAAAATATCAAATTAAACTACTTATGTTAAAATTTTAAATTTATAAACCAAATTAATAGAAATGGGGTTTTTCAACTTTAATTTTTTCGTGTTGGTTCCATTTTTTTAAAATATCAAATCAATTTTTTTTGTCAAATATTTAAATTAATATATCAAACCAAAATAATAAACCTCGATTTTTAAAATTTATTTCATGTTATTTTAACCTTGGCAAACAGATCCTAATTTTTTTTTTTATATTTGTCAAATACTTTTAGAAATAAAAATCTGACTTAAAAATAGGTCACGAAAAAAAGGCTAAAAATATGTTTGGGTTTGACAAATTTTAAAGTCAATTCAAACACCCTGTCGTGATACATATGTGTAAAAATAAGTCTATAAAAGGCAAAAATTAATTGTGGTAGAAATTCTATATATAAAAAAGAAGCTAATTCTTGAAATTACTTAAGTTAAAAGATAATTATGCAATACTTGTTATAAAATAGTACAAGAAAAAGACAAATCTTCCTAACCAAAAAATTTTCTTCTCCCTTTGTTGAATTCAATCGATTTATAGAGAAATAATGTCAACATCAGAAGTAGAATGGATGAAAGTGATAAAAGAAGGAGAAACCTTTCGCGTAGTTTTGTCTTATGGGTTCATTAATAAGTAAAAAAAATTGAATAGGGATGAAGTTTTGCAGAGCAAAATGTTCATTTCAGCGCAATAAGATGAGAAACTACTGTGTACATCCAACAAACAAAACCATCCAATTAACGCCTTCTCTTGCCATGTTTTTGTTATCCTATATTATAATATATATCCTTTTCTTTTTTGTCTCACTCATAGTTCACTACAACAAATTTTATTATCAGGGACAAATAATTTCATCATCGGAAAAGGCTCAAAAATACCCCTGAACTATCAGAAATAGCTAACATATACCCTTAAACTATATTCTGACTCAAAAATACCGTTCCGTTAAAGTATTGGATCACTTTTACCCTTACTTTTAAAAGAGGTGTGTTAAGTGTCATGCGGATGCCATGTGGACGCCACGTGGACACATAACTTTTCCAGAAGCACAACATTTCCAGCTTTTTGATTTTCTTCTCCAAAAGCAAAACTTTTCCAGTTTCTTGGCCTGAAAAAAATTTCGTTTCTTCGAACAAAATTTCCAGATTGCCCCTTTCATCCTTTTCCATTTAATCGATAAAACGAGTCTCATCATTTTTCCTTATGAAGAAATTTGCAAGGCCATGGAGATAGATGTAGATAAGGAAAGAAGGACCCAAAGCCTACAGTGAAGTACAATGGGTTTTAACAAGATGACAAATTGGTAATTGATGTACTTACAAAATCTTTCATCCTTCTGTCATAACATTTTGTAGTGATGTTGATTAAAAATTCATATAGTCCTGTATTTCCTTTTTGTCTGTGGAATAGCTCATGGATTGTTCTCTTTTTGCATTTTTATTCCACTGAAACGTACCGTTTCTTTGATCCTCCATTCTGTGCACCAGGTATGCAATTAATGTTTTAGTTTCCTTTGGTTAAGTCATGTTGTAGATTTAAAGTTTCAAGCTTACCGAAGGATGTGTTTACAGCTCATGTGACTGAGACGCGAACATCCAATTCATAACCTAGAGCCACCGCGAAATCAAATTTGAAATCCAATGGCGTCCATGAGAGGAAATCTGTGAAACCCTAGGGGAAATCGTATAAGAGAAAGGGGAAAACTAAAAGAGAAAGAAAGGAGAAATCCTATTATATTTTAGAGAAATAAGAATGGGGTGAAAATTGTATCTATTAGAGAAAAGTAGGAAAAATTAGTAATTAAGATTTTATGAGTCTATGTGGATGTGAGGTTATTTTGTGCTTATGTGGCATCCACAAGGCATCCGTGTGGCTCCACGTGGCGTCCATATGGCATATAACATCCCTCTATTAAAAGTAAGGGTAAAAAAGACCCAATACTTTAATAGGGGGGTATTTTTGAGCAAGAATATAGTTTAAGGATATATTTGAGCTATTTACGATAGTTAAGGGATAATTTTGAGCCTTTTCCATTTCGTCATTAGTAAATAATATTTCGTCACTAAAAATTTTGTATAACAAAAAATAATTCGTCACTCAGTAGTCACTAAAGGTGTGTCTCTAAAAGTATACAAAGATTATTTAGTGCTTCGTCGCTAAAAGTATTATATTAACTACGAAAAGAAAAACCATCACAAAATGCTTAAACCTTGTGAAATGTTTATTTTTTATAAAAAGTATATTTTTTTGTAGTTAATAGTATGTTTTGTCACTAAAAAGGTTATTATTATAGAATTTTTTTTATAGTTGCTAATTATTTTACTTCAACCTGTGACGAAATCAATTATCTCTAAATTATATGTATTTCATAGTTGAACAAAATCTAATTTTGTCAGTAATGACCATATTTTATATACAAAAACTTATTTTGTTCTTAAATGTATATATAATAAAATTTATCATTATGAAAATGGTATATCTATCTATCTATCTATCTATCTATCTATCTATCTATCTATCTATCTATCTATCTATATATATATATATATATATATATATATATATATATATATATATAATTGTCTCTCTCTTGTGCTTTATTTTTGTTTTATTTTATACTTCATTTACTTCTTTCAAATTGAACTTTTGTAGAAATAATATATCATATAATTAGTTATACTCTTACACATATGTATGAAATTTACCACCCACAAATCATTCAAATGTAGATTATATTTTAATTAAACGGTGTATTTTTTAAAATATCTTTATATATATTAAGTATGAATTTGTCATTTTATTTATTTATTTTTGTAATCTTTTAAAATTATTCAGTACATTAATAAAATTATTTAAAATTAAACTTTTACTTTATTAAAAAATGAATAATCAGTTCGAATTGAACATCGATATCAATGACTATAGTACTTCATCATAATATATTTGAAATCCTCGTTAGTTTATTTCTTTTATTTGTACTTTTATTTTTAAGTTTATTTCAATTTTCACACAAATGGGAAAAATTAATAGAAATTAAAAAAAAATATTGCACCTTTGAAAAGACTAAGTTTGTAAGTCGGTGTTATCTCTATATAATCACTCTAGTTTACCAGTCAGAAATCAATAGACATGCATAAAACTTTGCACAAAGACTTGGCAAAAATATTTTTTATCGTGCTTATCACTGAAAGTGTATCTTATAAAAAAGAAAAGTGCTAAACAAACAAATATTAGTGATCTAGTGGTAGAATCGTGCCTACTCACAATATCTATAACCAAGATTGTATTTTTTAAATTATGCATTTTATAATTGCGTAATTTAAGAAAATTGATGTATTGAACTTTTTCGTTTTTTACAAAATCGACGGAATTCATTGGTTTTAATATCTTTCTATTCCTTATGAAACACTTGTATTATTCTTTTGTAAGTTGTCATTTGTAATTATGAACAATTGTAGAAAAAAATAGTATTTAACTACGAATTATTTTCGTAGCAAATAGTTTAATTATTCACTACAAATTTTAAGTCGTCGCCATTTTTGTTGTCACTAAATCATAGATTTATTAGAGACAATAAAATATTTATTACCAATTATTTATATTATTAGTGAAACAATAAACGTCGTAATGATTAAACATAAATTTTCATAGCTAAAATTTATAATATTTAACTACGAATTCTAATCTGTAGATATTGTAACAACATATTATTTTAAATGAAATTCTTTTGTGTCCAAAATTTAAGTAAATAACCCAACTAGTAAGTTTGGGATCGTTCCCACGAGGAAAATAGTCTAGACTTAACTTCAACTTGTTATTACTATTGTTCGGTTGATGACTTCCTTAGAAAGTAAAAGCATAAAAGGGGGGTTTGTATTTCCTAATAAGTAAAAATAACTAACGAACTTGACAGAGACACTTAACAGCTTTTAATTTTAGGTTTTAGTCAATTAATCAAAGTAACTAGGGTTTACGTGTTCCCCACAAGTTCATAACTTGATAATTCTAACTATAACAATTCTTTTCTAGTATCTTACATGCAAAGTGATAAGTTATGTATTTCTAAATCCTTGGTCCGGCATCTAGAAAATCTCACTCCGCACCTTGGTCCGGCTACATGTGTTGCTTTCCTAACTCTTATCTTTACCTCATATTAAGCATCGTATTCGATATTTGACTAAGTTATTACCTCGTACCAATCAATACTAGCCTATTAGATAGTATACACTAAATCTATGTTAATAATTCTTTTCCTATTATCTACCTCCTTGGTCCGGCAAGTAGCATTAAGGCGAGTTCTAACGTTGATCATCCGTTAAAAAGACTTCTAAGCGAAAGAATTATTAATACATGCAAGACACTATTCTAGAATTGTTATTTTAGCTAGGGTTTATCTCATTATTTGCCTATGGTTCCCACAACCCTAGTTATGGAGTTTAGTTCCTCATAGCCATAAACACAATATTCAAATATGTTAAACAAGAATTCATGTACTTACATTAATGAGAAAGAATAAAGTCCGAAAAATTTGCTTGATTAATCACCAAAAGTTACTTGTAAGAATCTCCAACAATCAAACACTCAAAACACAAAGTCTAATAATATGATGTTTTTTCTCACAGAGTCTAACTATATGGAATTTAATAATCTAAGAGTCTAACCTCAAAAACGAGGTTTTTTGAACTATTTATAAAAAATAAAAACCTAATTAAACAAGGATTCTAATTTCTGGAAATCTACCAAAACGCGGCTGGGTGACGGACCACGCGACGGACCGTCGTTGTCGCGATGGACCGTCATGGATTCCGTTGTCCCATACTTGTCCAATTTATTCTGCTGCTTTCTTCATTCCCCTCGACGGCAAGTGTGACGGACCGTCATAGACACGACGATCCATCGAGGGTCTTCGTTTCAAAATACTTCAACTCTTGGAAAATGGGTACTGGGATCACTTCTCTGATCTTCACGACGGACTTGTAGGACGGACCGTCATGGCCATGACGGACCGTCACAAGCTTCGTAATCCCACACTTGGTCAGACTTCCCCATCTTCCTTCAGCAGCTTCTCTACGCTGCCACCTACGGACCGTCACAAGCACGACGGACCGTCATAAGCTCTTTAGGTGGTCTCTTCTGCAATTTTCGCTCAAAATCTCCGCATTCAGCTTTGGACAGATTTCCTGCAAAACAAAGAGAAACTTATATCAAAATTAGCACAAAAAGGCTTTCGGACACACTAAACTTAAGGAAAAAGCATTAATTATACCGTGAAACCACGGTATATCAACACCCTCAACTTAAATTCGTTGTTTGTCCTCAAGCGACGCACTATGACTCACTACACAATCTTTGTACAATAGTATTCATGTTTTGTCCTTTGCATCATTTGGCTATCAATCCCGATTAATCTCATCAAATCTATGCATGCTATCACTATTAGGCTTGAATTTTGTGGGATTCGAACATGACACAGACTCACCATCTAACACCTATCCTCTTCAATTTCTCACCGAGGTGCTAACAATTCCGGTATTGCAACTAGTGCCCTCACTTTAGAACAAAATCCTCATTTTTCACACAATGATTTCAGTTTGAGTATAAGGATTAGATTTCAACACTCGCTCTCAGAACAAAGTCACACTCATTCATACCTATTGCCATAAGCTTGCCCTTATTTTCACTGCCTTAAGTTCGCTATACAACTCTTAGGATCACGATAGGACTTTTTTAGCTTGTAACGTAGGCTCAGAGTCAGGTACGGTATATTTAGGTATACTTTAGTGACTTTTTGCCCTCCTTGACATATCGGCTAAACCTTCCACTTTCTATCACTTTATCTCGCCCTGTTTCTCCTATTCTTTCACCTTGCTGTTTCCCTTCTTTCTTCATTTGTGTAAGTGACTCTTTTCTTTTCTTGTTTTTAATTCTTGAATATTTATTTTTTTTTCAATGAGTTCTTGAGTCACTTTACTTTTGTTCTTTCTCTCTCTTTGTTCTTTCAACCCCACTTTCCAGAGCATTCCTCAAAACAGCCACCCTCAACTCATGGCTTTGCCATGAGTCAAGGTACACAATACCCAAAGTCGGGTCAGGGCCATAACGAAGGTTGTTTATACATTAGCCACCCTCAACTTATGCTTTTGGCATAAGCTGAGGTGCACATGTCCAAGGAGGGACCAGGGCCAACATATTGTTCCCAGAAAAGATCAGTTGGGGTGAAAAAGAAAGGACTTTTTTTTTTTAAGCTCAAATTATTTGGATCAAAGAAGGATAACTTTCATTTGATTTCTTTTATTTAGGCTAGAAATGGGCTATATTGAATAAGGGCCTATGATCCTTTCCTAATTGTTTGTTACAACTTACTTTTAGCAGGACTAACCAGGCAAGTTCTAGCTCAGTACCAATAGTGGACTATTCAACTTTCCTCACACTCACTTGATATCTCATCACTATACCAGATTATCAGACACCTAGTTTGACTTGAAGATTTAGGGTAATGCAATGGTGTAACTCTATTTCATGTTTAGAGCCACACAATTATCAGTTACTACGCCTAGTCATGCAACATTTTCCAGTTTTATCGGGATATCATTTTAGCCATCATGCTTCAGAGTTAAACTATGTACAAAAGATATAACGTGCCGGTTCAACAGAAAAAGTAATCAGTCTTTTGGGGAAAAAGAACACAGGCAAGAAAACCCCAAAGAGGATAGTGAGTTGGGCTACTCAGACTTCACCCTAACACTCACTTTCCATTTACCCCACCCCCAACAAAAAGCATGCAATTGTCCCCAATGCATAAAAATATCTAAAGATTAGAGGGGTAGGTGAAGCAAACCTGTGGCGCATAGCGCCGTCGACCAGCAAGCTGGTGGGTCCGGCTTCCCGGAACCCAGAGCCTCTGCAATCTGGACACCCTCAGTGGTGTCCTCAGCAATCTGGACACCCTCAGTGGTGTCCTCAGCAACAATCGCACCCTCAGTGCCTCCTGCGGTCTCTACAGTACGGGAGCTAGACGCCCCAGCCGCTATCTGCGATGCTCTGATCTGGTGTGCCTTCGCCTCAGCAATTGAGGCTCTCCTCGCGGCCTCCATCTCGCGGCGCTCCTTCTTCCTCGCTCGCGCCTCATCCTCTGATCGACCCCTACGTCTCTTGGCACTCTCTCTAGGGGAGGGTGGGGGAATGTCTGGAGTAGGAAATAGGGCCGCCAATACAGTATCCTCAGCAGGCTCGACAGACTCCGGCACTCTTGCCGCTAGGATCGTGTCGATGTCTGCACGAAGACTGTCGACTGCAGCCTGAAGAGTCGACACATCTACTGGAGGGGCTGGTCGAGCTAATACTCTCAATTCAAAGGCATCGAGGCGCTGGTTAACCTCAGCAATCTTCCGCTGCATCTGCCTCTCCATACGCGCTTCAGACTCAGCAATAGACTTCTGCATCCACGGTTGGATATGATGCATAAGATTGGCCATTTGTGCCTCCAGTTTTTGGACTCGAGCAAGCGGGGCCGGTGTCGGTAGAGGGGCTGTGCTACTACCCGGGATAGACTCGACCGGGGTAGTGTCCGTGGATGCATGTGTAGCTGTGCGGGCCTGGGCTACCGAATCCACAAGATCATCAGCAAGAGGGGGCAGCTGTGGACGGGGCCCTCTGCGTGGCGCCAACTCATTGGCCTCGTCTCTGATGAGGCCGACGTTGACTGTCCCCTGCGGGGTCTTCAACTGATCTATGTGCCATATGGGCACACCTGTAGACCTGCAAAGGGCAAAGATCATACACGGGAAGGGGTAGGTAGTGGTGACCTTAAATACCCTCTCGTGCATGATTGCCTGGAGAAGCCATGCGAAGTCGATCTCGAATCCGGCTATCATCGCCGCTATCAACACTGCTCGATCCCAAGTGACGATGTTATCAGCAGCTGTGGGGGAAAGGCAGTGACGGACGAGCAGCCACAAGAACTTTGCAACGAACGTGAGGTTGGCCTTTTTAATGGCCCCCTTCGGCTCAGTAACCCAATCTGCACCCTCTCCGTCGACTGATAGATGCAGGGCCATCCACCTCTTGGTGGTCTCTCTCAGTGCCTGCTCGCGCAAGAACTGGCCATCCTTCACTATCTGCCATCGGTAGTCAAACTCGGCAGTGTGGGGAGTCCGCGTAGCATCTGCACTCTCGCCGTATAGGAACCGGCGGATAGCTGGCAGGGAAATGTCGACCTGCACGCTCCGGACTCGAACCTGCTCCAGTGGGGCCTGTTTAGCGGGAGCAGCCCGCTTATCGATGTGTGATCGGAGAGTCGCTACGTAGGATTCGTAGAACTCTCGGACCACCTCCTCGTTGTATCGTCCCAACGGACGGGATGTCCACTCTAAGCGATGCCTGGTGAATATGTTGTGGATCTCCGGCATCGATGGGAGACTCCCTGTAAGTACCCGCCGCTCCAAAGTGAGTGTCCGAGTCATTACCCCTTTATCAGTAAGGATTTTTGCGTCGGAGTACACTTGAAACTGGCCGTCGACGCACCACCGGTTTGGCTGGTCAGAGGCTTGGGTAGGGACCTGGGCTGGTGCGCCGGATGTGGAGTCTGAACTGTCAGCCTTATCAGATGAGGCCGACGCTGCAGCAGTGACGGGTGCGGGAACCTCAGCAGATCCTGAAGCTTCCTCGGACCAGGATACTCCTAAGGAGCCAGACGCTCCTTCCTCGTTTGTGGCCAACCCAGAGGGTGTGCCGGTCAGTGTACGCTCCTCATCAGACTGGGAGGCAGTGACTACGCCGAACGCCACTGTCTTGGGTTTGGCTCTGGGGGCACGTGCAGCACGGGAAGGTGCGGAAGTGCCTGGGAGCACATATTTAGGGTCCGTCTCATCATCAGACCCGATGATCAAGCGTGCAGACGGGGCAACCGACTTGGATCGCCCGCGTGCGTAGGCTCGGTCTTGCTGGGTGCCATAGTAGATAGTACCTGAAAAGGATCACTGTTAGAACGAGTAATGTCAAACAAGACAAGCAAGCCCATACAACATAAAACATTTAAAATAGTGTGTTAGTGATAGGGAAACTGTATCACACGACAGGCTGGATGACGGCTCGTCGTGGATACGACGGACCGTCATGAGGTCATGTTGTACTTGGTCAATGTATATAGAAAGAACCCTGAAAGAGGGGTCTCTGACCATCATGACGGTTAAGCAGGACGGACCGTCTTTGGGACGACGGTCCGTCGTAAGAGTCCGTCATAGGACACTTAGAAAATGTTGGGAGACCCTTATCATAGGGGTCTCTGACCATCATGACGGTCAAGCTGGATGGACCTTCGTGGGTGCGACGGTCCGTCGTAAGAGTCCGTCGTAGGACACTTAGAAAAATTTTGGAGACCCTTACCAGAGGGGTCTCTGACCATCATGACGGTCGTGCAGGACGGACCGTCGTGGGTATGACGGTCCGTCGTAAGAGTCCGTCGTAGGACACTTAGAAAATTTTTTGTAGACCCTTACCAGAGGGGTCTCTGACCATCATGACGGTCGTGCAGGACGGACCGTCGTGGGTATGACGGTCCGTCGTAAGAGTCCGTCGTAGGACACTTAGAAAATTTTGAGAGACCCTTAGAAACAGGGTCTCTGACAACCATGACGGTCCGTCACAGGCGTCGTTGCGCAGGGGTGCTAGGGCTTGTGCAACGGACCCTACGACGGTCCGTCGTGTATGCGACGGGCCGTCATCGGGGTCTCGTTCTGAGTAGCAGTGTTAGAACTGGGGGTACCCTACGCATCCCCGATGAACCCACATGGTCGTGTAGTGTTGTGAAACTATATATGTCTATCCCAACGACCTAAGAAACTACCAAAGCAAAATCACTATGCCTAGGGTTATCAACATGGCACATACGAACATTTTGAACCTAGGTTTAGACATAAGCATATAAAGGAAACAGTATATGACTAAGAACTAAGCTAATACTAACTACAAAACCAAAATGCAAGATAAATCACATACCTTGTAAATGGAGATGAAAACAAACGGAGAATGATTCTGGCAAGGTAGACACCGACAGCAGCAGCACCGACAAGTAGATGATAATGATAAGGTTTTTGGGGGCTATGATCAGTGAGGCAAGTGTGGAAGTTGAAAAGAGAGAGGAGATGAGGGGAATAAGGAAGTAATGGGGTGGAATATGGAGGGGGGAGTATAAACGGTCAGATTTTGAAAAGGGTCCGTCCGGGTCGGGTCGGGTAGATTTCATTAATCGCGCGACGGTTCCCCGACGACGGTCCGTCGCACTTGCGACGTCCCGTCGTAGGTTTCGTCGTGTGTGCCCTAATTTCAAAAATGACAGAAATACGTACCTGGTGTGACGGATGCATACGACGGTCCGTTGCATTTGCAATGGTCCGTCATTATATCCGTCAGTGGCTACTGCGGAGTAGTTTTCTGCAGAATTTCCTGGTGATGTGCCTGCAAATTTAAAACCCATTAATAGAAAAAATGCTACTATTATTAAAAAAAACGATAAGTATTGGGTTGCCTCCCAACAAGCGCCTGATTTAATGTCGCGGCACGACTGGGGCCACTTGATTACTCAGACTTCATCAAGATGGTATGCCTCGATCACTTCATTCGCCGATTCAGCATGCCCGAAATAGATTTTTATGCGCTGTCCATTCACCTTGAACCGCACACCCTCCTTAGTTTCAAATTCAACTGCTCCATGAGGGAATAGTTGGGTAACCGTGTAAGGACCAGTCCATTTGGACTTGAGTTTGCCTGGAAACAAGCACAATCTGTAATTGAATAGAAGCACTAAATCCCCGACCATAAAATTTCGTTTTTCAATTTTGTTGTCATGATACTTCTTCATCTTTTCTTTATATAGGGCTGAGTTTTCATAGGCTTTCAAGCGAAATTCATCAAGTTCATTCAACCCATTTAACCGTTGCTCTGCAGCTTCGCTCCAATCCATTTTTAACTTCTTCATAGCCCACATGGCTTTATGCTCTAACTCAACCGGAAGATGACAAGCTTTCCCATATACAAGTTGGTATGGAGACATACCTATGGGAGTCTTATAAGCTGTCCGGTAGGCCCAAAGAGCATCATCAAGCCTCCTTGACCAATCTGTTCTACTAGCATTCACTGTTTTGGACAATATCTGTTTGATCTCCCGATTCGATACCTCAACTTGTCCACTAGTTTGAGGGTGGTAAGGAGTGGCCACATTATGGCGAACACCGTATTCCTCCAATAACCCCTTGAACAATTTGTTGCAGAAGTGGGAGCCCCCATAACTAATAATGGCCCTTGGGGTGCCAAAACGGGAGAATATATTCTTTTTCAAGAATGCAGTGACACTCTTCCCTTCATTGTTTGCGAGGGCTATGGCTTCGACCCATTTGGATACATAATCAACTGCTACTAGAATGTACTTTATCCCATGAGAATTCACGAAAGGGCCCATAAAGTCAATACCCCAAACATCAAATAACTCAATCACAAGAATGGGGTTTAGAAGCTCTTGCTTTCTTGAAATCCCACCATCTCGTTGACATTTGTCACATGCTTGAGCAAACCCATGAGCATCTTGATGAAGAGTTGGCCAATAGTAACCACATTTCAATATCTTGTGAGCGGTTCGGATACCACTGTGATGTCCGCCAACAGTGAAGAATGGCATGCCTCCAACACACTCAACATTTCACATTCTGGCACACAACGCCGAATAAGCCCGTCGGCACAACTCCTATACAAGTATGGTTCATCCCAAAAGAACTTCTTCACATCGTACATGAACTTTTTCCTTTGATGAAAGGACAGGTCTGATGGAACAATATCACTAGCCAGATAGTTCGCAAAATCTACGAACCATGGAATCAAGTCTTGTGAAGCAGCCAATACATGTTCATCGGGGAAAGTATCATCAATGTCAGTCTTATCCCCTAACTCTCTCATAGGTTCATCCTCTAGACGAGACAAATGATCAGCAACTTGATTTTCAGTCCCTTTTCTATCAAACACTTCAAAGTCAAATTCTTGCAGCAGTAATACCCAACGAATCAGCCTTGGTTTCGCATCCTTTTTCGCCATCAAATATCTCAATGCTGAATGGTCAGTATGCACTATAACTCTTTTACCTAGCAAATAGGAGCGAAATTTCTCAAAAGCAAAGACTACTGTGAGGAGTTCTTGCTCAGTCACTGTGTAGTTCTTTCGAGCTTCATTTAGGGCTTTACTAGCATAGTAAATTGGGTGAAGGATTTTGTTTCTTCTCTGTCCCAATACTACACCAAGATCCACCCCACTAGCATCGCACATTACCTCAAATGGACTGTTCCAATCCGGAGAAATAATGATAGGCGCAGACACTAACTTTTCTTTTAGCTCACCGAATGCTTTAAGACAGGATTCATCAAAACAAAATTTACATTCTTTCTCCAGCAATTTGCACAATGGGTGTGCAATCTTTGAAAAGTCTTTGATGAATCTCCGGTAAAAACCTGCATGCCCAAGAAAGCTTCTCACACCTTTCACAGAGATCGGTGGGGGAAGTCTCTCGATTACCTCGACTTTAGCTCGATCAACCTCTACGCCCTTTTCTGAAATGCAATGACCCAACACAATACCCTCTTTCACCATGAAATGACACTTTTCCCAGTTTAGTACTAAATTGCAGTCTTCACATCTCTTAAGGACCTCAGATAAATTGGACAAACATCGCTCGAATGAATCACCAACCACAGAAAAATCATCCATAAAAACTTCTATAGTATCCTCCACCATGTCAGAAAATATTGACATCATACATCTCTGAAAGGTTGCGGGTGCATTGCACAACCCAAACGGCATTCTTCTGAACGCAAAGGTCCCTTATGGACAAGTGAAAGTGGTTTTCTCTTGATCTTCTGGTGCAATAGAAATCTGATTATACCCCGAATACCCATCAAGAAAACAATACCACCCTTTTCCGGCAAGTCTATCCAACATCTGATCCATGAAGGGCATAGGAAAATGGTCTTTTCAGTCCATGAGTTCAATTTACGGTAATCCATACACACCCTCCATCCAGTAACCGGTCTCATTGGAACAAGTTCATTCTTTTCCTTGGGGACCACAGTCATTCCCCCTTTCTTAGGTACACACTGAACCGGGCAAACCGAACTACTATCAGCGATTGGATATATTACTCCGGCATCCAACCACTTGATGATTTCCTTCTTCACAACCTCTTGCATAGGAGGGTTCAAGCGTCTCTGGTGCTCAACACTCGGCTTATGATCAGGCATGAGTTGGATTTTATGAGAGCAAATACCGAGAGGGATCCTAATAATTTCCGCAATAGTCCACCCAATAGCTCTTTTGAACCTTTTTAGTACCGTCACCACACTCTGAACCTGTTGTGCATCCAAGTCTGACGCAATGATTACCGGCAAAGTGTCACCCTTTCCTAAGAATTCATACCTGAGATGAGGTGGGAGAGATTTTAGTTCTAATTTTGGAGCTTCCTCTATAGATGGTTTCGCGGGTGGGGACTCGCGATTCTTCATATCAAGCTCAAATTTCTTTGGTTTAAACTGAACATCACCTCGGTCAAGAGCAGCGACTAATGACTCATACTCTTCAATGCAATCGCTATCAAAGTTCATTATCACTGCCGCTAATGCTTCGACACCTAGACGTTCTTCTATTTGTGTCTCAAATGTCTCACCCATGTTGTAGGATATAGCAGATGCCGATTGGAGCTCACCACTCTGCCTCATGGACCTACAAATATTAAAGGTCACTTTCTCATTGTTCAACCGAAATTTCATCTGCCCCTTTTCCATGTCTACTAAGGCTCTTCCCGTAGCAAGGAATGGCCTCCCAAGAATAATGGGCACTTCAAAATCGACTTCGCAATCAAGAATAACAAAATCTGCTGGAAATATGAACGACTCCACTTTTACTAACACATCGTGGAGTATCCCTATGGGCCGTTTTACTGTTCGATCAGCCATCAGTAGCCGCATCGCGGTGGGCTTTGGGTCACCCAGACCCAACTTCTTGTAAATCGAGAGGGGCATGAGATTTATGCTTGCCCCCAGATCACATAAGGCTTTCGCAAAATGTAATAGCCCGATTGTACAAGGAATAGTGAACGCACCCGGATCTTATTTCTTTTGGACCAGAGATCTTGTAGCAATAGCACTACAATGCTGCATTCTATCATCATCCTCAAAAGTAACCGATCTTTTCTTTGTGACCAAATCTTTCATAAACTTGGCGTAACCGGGCATTTGTTCTAAAGCTTCTACCAAAGGGACATTGATACAAAGTTGCTTCAACATTGTTATAAAACGCCGATATTTGCCATCCTCGGTCTTTTTCACTAATCTTTGAGGAAATGGGGGTGGTGGCCTAGGCATAGGGATTACCTTTTTGGGCACTTAAGCATCTTTCTCAGTCTCATCCTCTAATTCAGCATCAACATCTACCACTTTATGAGTATCTTTTGTCACCTTATTCTCATTAGATAGCATACGTGGGTCAATGGTTTGCTCGCCACCGCGAGTAGTAATTGCCATACAATGTCCATCATTTTTCGGATTTTGGACAGTGTTGCTAGGAAGGGTGCCCGGTTGCCGTGTGTTCACAGTTGCAGATAATTGGGCCAATTGTAACTCAAGTTGCTTAATCGATATTGCATGTGTATCAACTTTTTGCCCAATACCCGCTAAATCATTCCTCAACTCTTTATTGTGCTCATCACTAGCATCGAACCTCCTCATCATCTTATGCAACATATCCTCAACTCGCGACATACTATCTCCACCATCCCTGGGAGTAACTTCACGATTTTGAGGAGGAACATAGGGTCCATTCCTGTCGTTTCTGTTACCATAGCTACCCCTGTTGAAGTTGTTGTCGCGATTGTAGTTTCCATCTCGGACATAATGACCCTCACGATTGTAGTTACCATAGTTCCGACCTTGGTTCCCTTGACCTTGGCGCCAATTTTCCTGATTAGAGCCTTGGGCACTTGGTCGGAAACCCCCCATCTGTTCATTTACTGCATAGGAATCCTCCTCATAATAACACTCATCGTTTGGAGGTGGTGGTTTAGCCAAGTAGTTGACTGCATTAATCTTTTCTGCACTCCCAGTGACATGTTTTAGTACCAACCCAAGCTCAGTTCTCATCTGAGCCATTTCTTCACGAATATCATCTGTGGCTAGGTTGTGAGTGGACTGCACTGCGAAAGTGTTTCTCCATGTATCGGACTTCCTAGTACTCCAAGCTTTGTTGTTACGGGAGATTTTCTCTAATTTCTCAGCAATCTCAGCATAAGGGCACTCTCCATAAGATCCACCTGCTATAGTGTCCAACACCGCTTTATTTTTATCATCTAGTCCCCGATAGAAGTATTCCTTTAGTGACTCATCATCAATACGGTGATTTGGGACACTTCTCAAGAATGAGGTGAATCTATCCCAAGAACTACTAACTCACTCTCCTGGTAGTGCCACAAAGTTATTCACCCTGTCTTTGTGGTTTAATTTCTTGGAGACCGGATAGTAGCGTGCTAAGAAGACATCCCGTAGTTGGTTCCAAGTAAAGATGGAGTTGTATGGGAGCTCAGTAAACCACATAGCAGCGTCTCCCGTCAGTGAGAGAGGAAACACTCTGAGACCTATTACATCTAGATCCAAATCAGGCCTCCCCACACAACTTTTACACACTGCCCTTACCTTAGCTATATGGGCATGTGGATCCTCAGAAGGTAGCCCTGAAAACAAACCTCTGGCAGTGAGCATTTGCATCAGACTACTAGTTACCACAAAAGTGTGGCCGGTGGGTAGAGGAGGCAAAACCAGTGGCCCATCCGAATCTGCTATGTTATCATAGCCTCTGTAGTATGCTTGGGGCCGTGGAGCGGGATTCTGTCCCCTCTGTTGATGTTCACCCAGAGCGTCGGGTAACATCTGACCATGAACATCCACCGGATCTGGGATGTTCTGGTTTGGATCCTCATCATTTATTCCCAAGTTTTGATTCATGTTGCGCAGTGTACGCTCTAACTCACGATCGTAGGGAAACAATGGTTCTATTCCTCTCCGTGTATTTGGTATACAGGGAGAATAGTTCTGAAAGGAAATCAAAAACAATAAACAAAGTAAAATCAAGAAAATATCAACTAAACTATAGTAATAAGTTCAAGTTAATCTAAAAGCTAAATTCCCCGGCAGCGGCGCCAAAATTTGATACGCTCAAACTTACTTCTCAAATGAGAAGTAAAGCGGTCGCGTCAAGTAAATAACCCAACTAGTAAGGTTGGGATCGTTCCCACGAGGAAAATAGTCTAGACTTAACTTCAACTTGTTATTACTATTGTTCGGTTGATGACTTCCTTAGAAAGTAAAAGCATATAAGTAAAAATAACTAACGAACTTGACAGAGACACTTAACAACTTTTAAATTTGGGTGTTAATCAATTAATCAAAGTAACTAGGGTTTACGTGTTCCCCACAAGTTCATAACTTGATAATTCTAACTATAACAATTCTTTCCTAGTATCTTGCATGCAAAGTGATCAGTTATGTATTTCTAAATCCTTGGTCCGGCATCTAGAAAATCCCACTCCGCACCTTGGTTCTGCTACGTGTGTTACTTTCCTAACTCTTATCTTTACCTCATATTAAGCATCGTATTTGATATTTGACTAAGTTATTACCTCGTACCAATCAATACTAGCCTATTAGATAGTATACACTAAATCTATGTTAATAATTCTTTTCCTATTATCTACCTCCTTGGTCCGGCAAGTAGCAGTAAGGCGAGTTCTAACGTTGATCATCCGTTAAAAAGACTTCTAAGCGAAAGAATTATTAATACATGCAAGACACTATTCTAGAATTGTTATTTTAGCTAGGGTTTATCTCATTATTTGCCTATGGTTCCCACAACCCTAGTTATGGAGTTTAGTTCCTCATAGCCATAAACACAATATTCAAATATGTTAAACAAGAATTCATGTACTTACATTAATGAGAAAGAATAAAGTCCGAAAAATTTGCTTGATTAATCACCAAAAGTTACTTGTAAGAATCTCCAACAATCAAACACTCAAAACACAAAGTCTAATAATATGATGTTTTTTCTCACAGAGTCTAACTATATGGAATTTAATAATCTAAGAGTCTAACCTCAAAAACGAGGTTTTTCGAACTATTTATAAAAAATAAAAACCTAATTAAACAAGGATTCTAATTTCTGGAAATCTGCCAAAACGCGGCTGGGTCGACGGACCACGCGACGGACCGTCGTGGTCGCGACGGACCGTCATGGATTCCGTCGTCCCATACTTGTCCAATTTATTCTGCTGCTTTCTTCATTCCCCTCGACGGCAAGTGTGACGGACCGTCATAGACACGACGATCCATCGAGGGTCTTCGTTTCAAAATACTTCAACTCTTGGAAAATGGGTACTGGGATCACTTCTCTGATCTTCACGACGGACCTGTAGGACGGACCGTCATGGCCATGACGGACCGTCACAAGCTTCGTAATCCCACACTTGGTCAGACTTCCCCATCTTCCTTCAGCAGCTTCTCTACGCTACCACCTACGGACCGTCACAAGCACGACGGACAGTCATAAGCTCCGTAGGTGGTCTCTTCTGCAATTTTCGCTCAAAATCTCCGCATTCAGCTTTGGACAGATTTCCTGCAAAACAAAGAGAAACTTATATCAAAATTAGCACAAAAAGGTTTTCGGACACACTAAACTTAAGGAAAAAGCATTAATTATACCGTGAAACCACGGTATATCAATAGACTATAGACAACTGAATAAGGTAACTATTAAGAACAAGTATCCTCTTCCTCGCATTGATGATTTGTTCGATCAGTTACAAGGTGCTTGGACCTTCTCAAAAATCGACTTGAGATCTGGTTATCATCAATTGAAAATACGGGCAACGGATGTGCCCAAGACTGCTTATCGGACCAGGTATGGGCATTATGAGTTCTTAGTGATGTCTTTTGGGCTTACGAATGCCCCTGCCGCTTTCATGAGCTTGATGAATGGGATTTTTAAGCCATATATGGATCTCTTTGTCATTGTATTCATTTATGATATATTGGTATACTCAAAGAGCAAGAAAGAACATGAGGAGCACTTAAGAATTGTATTGGAATTGTTGAGGGAGAAAAAACTTTATGCCAAATTCTCCAAGTGTGAGTTTTGGCTAGATTCAGTGTCCTTCTTTGGACACGTGGTTTCTAAGGATGGAGTGATGGTGGATCCATCTAAGATTGAAGCACTGAAGAATTGGAAGAGACCTACAAATGTTATAGAGATAAGGAGCTTTGTTGGTTTAGCTAGCTACTACGGCCGATTTGTCAAGGGGTTCTCTTCTATTGCTTCCCAATTGACAAGCTTGACTAAGCAGAATGTTCCATTTGTATGGTCGGACGAGTGCGAAGAAAGCTTTTAGAAGCTCAAGACTTTGTTGACTACTGCACCAATCCTTACCCTGCCAGTGGAACGTAAGAATTTCATTGTCTATTGTGATGCATCCTATTCGGGTTTGGGTGCAGTGCTAACGCAAGAGAAGAATGTAATTGCTTATGCTTCAAGGCAATTAAAGGTGCATGAACGCAATTACCCGACCCATGACTTGGAGTTAGCCGCGGTAGTATTTGCATTAAAGCAATGGAGACACTATTTATATGGGGTTAAGTGTGAAGTCTATACGGATCATCGTAGCCTACAGTATGTCTTTACTCAGAAAGATTTGAATTTGAGATAGAGGAGATGGATGGAACTACTAAAGGACTACGATATTACTATTTTGTATCATCCGGGAAAAGCTAATGTTGTGGCAGATGCTTTAAGTAGAAAGGCAGGAAGCATGGGAAGTCTAGCTCACTTGCCAGTTTCTAGACGCCCATTAGCTAGAGAAGTTCAGATTCTGGCTAATGACCTTATGAGGTTGGAAGTAAATGAGAGGGGAGGATTTTTGGCTTGTGTGGAGGCAAGATCTTCCTTCCTTGATAAGATTAAGGGAAAGCAGTTTAATGATGAGAAATTGATCCGGATCCGAGATAAAGTGTTGCGGGGAGAGGCTAAAGAAGCAATAATTGATGAGGAAGGTGTTTTGAGGATTAAGGGAAGGGTATGTGTGCCCCGTGTAGATGATTTGATCCACACTATTCTTACAGAGGCTCATAGTTCCGGATATTCTATACATCCTAGTGCAACCAAGATGTACCGTGACCTAAAACAACACTTTTGGTAGAGTAGAATGAAGCGCGACATTGTTGATTTTGTTGCCCAATGTCCAAATTGTCAACAAGTAAAGTATGAACACCAGAGGCCCGGAGGAACACTTCAGAGAATGCCCATTCCTAAATGGAAGTGGGAGAGAATTGCAATGGACTTCGTGGTTGGTCTTCCAAAGACATTGGGTAAGTTTGATTCCATTTGGGTAATTGTGGACAGATTAACTAAGTTCACTTCATTCCGGTCAAGGTGACCTACAATGCAGAGAAGTTAGCCAAAATCTACATCTCAGAAATCGTTCGATTGCATGAAGTTCCACTTTCCATCATATCAGATAGTGGTACGCAGTTTACTTCTAAGTTTTGGAGAACATTGCATGCGGAATTAGGTACTAGGTTGGACCTTAGTACTGCATTTCACCCTTAGACTGATGGTCAGTCTGAGCGTACGATTCAGGTATTGGAGGATATGCTTCGTGCATGTGTGATAGAATTTGGTGGTCATTGGGACAACTTCTTACCCTTAGCGGAGTTTTCGTACAATAATAGCTATCACTCCAGTATTGACATGGCTCCATTTGAAGCATTATATCGGAGGAGATGTAGGTCTCCCATTGGTTGGTTTGATGCATTTGAGGTTAGACCTTGGGGTACTGATCTGTTGAGGGATTCAATAGAGAAGGTGAAATCTATTCAAGAAAAGCTTTTAGCGGCTCAAAGTAGGCAAAAGGAATATGCGGATCGAAAGGTTAGAGACTTGGAGTTTATGGAGGGTGAGCAAGTCTTGCTTAAGGTTTCGCCCATGAAAGGGGTGATGCGGTTTGGTAAAAGAGGTAAGCTTAGCCCAAGGTACATTGGTCCCTTTGAAGTTTTGAAGCGAGTAGGGGAGGTGGCTTATGAATTAGCCTTGCCTCCAGGGCTGTCTGGAGTGCATCCGGTATTTCATGTGTCTATGTTGAAAAGATACCATGGGGATGGAAACTACATCATTCGTTGGGATTCAGTTCTGCTTGATGAGAATTTGACTTATGAGGAGGAGCCTGTTGCTATTTTAGATAGAGAAGTCCGCAAGTTGAGTTCGAGGGAGATTGCATCTATCAAAGTTCAATGGAAGAATCGACCAGTTGAAGAAGCCACTTGGGAGAAGGAGTCTGATATGCAAGAAAGATACCCACATCTGTTTACAGATTCAGGTACTCCTTTTCGCCCTTGTTTTTCCTTCTTGTGATCGTTCGAGGACGAACATGGGTAAATTGGTATCTATTGTAACGACCTGTTTAGTCGTTTTGAGCAGCAGATTTTATTTTTATGGAAAAACTGGCTAAGACGACGGACCCCACGACGGACCGTCATGGGCACGACGGACCGTCGAGGGGGTCTCGTTCCAAAACACTTAGAATTCAGAAATTTGGGTACTGAAATCGACTCTTTGAACTTCGTGACGGAATGGCAGGACGGACCGTCGTGGGCAGGACAGACCGTCGTGGGCAAGACAGACCGTCACACATCTTCTACAGAAATTAAGTCTCTGAACTTTGTGACGGACCTGCAGGACGGACCGTCGTGGGAACGACGAACCGTCACAGACTCTTCAAGGAAATTGAGTCTCTGAACATTGCGACGGACCTACAGGACGAACCGTCACAGCCATGACGCACCGTCACAGATTGCGTAATCCCAGGCTGGGTCGGATTTCTGTTTAAGTTTTAAAGGGGCGTTTTGGACTATTCCTGCTATAATTATAAATTTCGTGGGTTAATATTAATAACTCAATTTCTTGGGGGTTAAAAGAGATAACCTTGAGTTAATTAGTGGGTTAATTCCTCATGCTTTATACTTAATTATATGCTAATTAGGGTAAAAGAAAGAGGGTTTGAATAAGAAAAATAGAAA
The DNA here is from genome assembly GCA_027705065.1 of Solanum peruvianum. Lineage (NCBI taxonomy): Eukaryota > Viridiplantae > Streptophyta > Magnoliopsida > Solanales > Solanaceae > Solanum > Solanum peruvianum. Next base: position 12,462,481 of record JAKWJD010001765.1, read on the forward strand.
GAACAAAGAGAGGGAAAGAGAAACGATCGAGAGAGGAGAAACGAAGAAGAAGAACAAAGCTTTGGGAAATTGCTTGCTTGATCAAAATTCTTCGGTGGAGGTAGGTTATGGTTTTTATGCTATTCATAGTAAACTCTTAATAGCGAATGATATGTATTGGTAGTATTGTAAACCCTTCTATATGCTTAATTGTATGCTTGCATGAATGTGATTATATAATTGTGATGAAATAAGCATGATGAAGCTATTGAATTCTAAATCTTGAAAAGAAACCCTAATCTACTTTGTTAATGATGATGCCTTGGTATAAAAGAAGGCTTGATGAACGAAAGTAGTGAGATTAGGGGAATTTGTGCCACGTTCCGGTACCAGGATAGAAATAAAGGATCGGGGGCCACGTTCCGGTACCAGGATAGTATATGAGGATCAGAGTGTCACGTTCCGACACCAGGATAGTATATGGATCGGGTGCCACGTTCCGCTACCAGGATAGTATATGAGGATCGGAGTGTCACGTTCCGACACCGGGATAGTATATGGATCGGGTGCCACGTTCCGGTACCAGGATAATATATGAGGATCGGAGTGTCACGTTCCGCCACCAGGATAGTATATGGAGCTGAGTGTCACGTACCGACACGAGGGGGATAAAGATAATAAATCTTGAAATATGTTAATATACTCAATTTAATGAACCTAATTCCCAAATGAGTATGATGGGGAGGCGTGAGTCCTCATTGATGTGCTTGGTGTTGTGACCAAGAGTTATGGTAATTGTAAATGCCGCATGTTGAGTATTGTAGTTGATTTTATGATATTATCTGATATATACTGTTTTCTATTTTGAGTTGGCCGATGATATCTATTCAGTACTCGTGTTTTGTACTGACCCCTACTTGTATGTTTCTCTCTTTGTTATTTGTGGAGTGCAGCAAACGTACCGTCGTCTTCAACTCAACCGCAACTCTAGCCAGTCTTCATTACATCGGGTTTCAGGGTGAGCTAATGCTTCTAGCTTGGACTGGATCTTCTTCCTCATGTCTTGATGCCTTGAAGTTCCGGCATGGACTGGCTTTTTAATTATTTTAGCTTCTTAGAATACTCTTAGTTTAGTAATTTGATCATAGATGTTCTTGTGATGATGACTTCCAGATTTTGGGGATATTAATAAGTGTTTGAGATTTTAGAAGTTATTAATCTATTTTCATTAATGAGTTAAGTCTTCCGCATTACTTTCTGTTGGTATTATGTTGAAATATTGGGGCTAGATTGGTTGGTTCGCTCACATAGTAAGATAAGTGTGGGTGTTACTCGCGGCTCGGTTTTGGGTCGTGACAAGACTAATCGAGTTAAAATGGGTAGTACAAAACCCAACCCAATACATTTAACACAAAGTAAACTTGGGAAGGTCAAGACCCAACTCGATTTCTATTTCAACCCATTTTAATATCTCCAATTTCAACCCAACCAGCCCACTTGACACCCTCTACTTTTATGTATAAAATATTTTTTTAAGATTATGTTTATAATGTTGAGTTGATTTGGTCTCTAGTTGACTTCTTTTTTAGTTGAACCAAATCAATAAAGTATACTTCAATTCTATGTCAATACCAAATCAAATCAAACAAAACATCAAATAAGTTATTTTGTTATTTCACTCGATCTAATGTAATTCATTTTCAGTTCGATTTTGTACACCACTAGTTGCAAGTGTCTATATGCGTCTATTTAAGGCAAAAACTAATTATAGAAATTCCAAAGGAATACCTAAATTGATAAAGTTACCAAAGTAAGAGAAACACATTAATAATTGTAATAAATGTTACAATATAAAGACATTTTTTCTAAAGTAAGAATCTTCTTCTCTGGTTTATTGAAATGAATTGATGGATGTCTGCATCAGAAGGAGAGTATATGAGAGTGATAAAATAAGAAGAAGCTTCGAAAATTGTCTTGTCTTATGAATAATTAATAAGTTAAATATATTTTATTGGTTGATGATTTGAAATAGAATTTTATGATTTGGCAACAACATGATGAGTAGTTATCGTGTGCATCCCAACAAACAAAATCATCCAACTGACACCATACCTTGTCACATGGTTAATATGAATAGATGATTAAGTATATAGTAATTATACTTAACATACATGAATATATCCTATCAGCTTAGACAAAAATGGGTCAAATGTGGTGTACAGATATGTAAGCGTTACTTAATTTTTCCATATGTATATACAAATCAAACAAGATTATGCTTGAACTTTCATCATAAGAAAAGAATTTGTAGAAGTTGTCAGAGATCATCATTGTCTTCACCAGTGAAAGAATTATGTAATCGGACTATGTCAAGTGTTATAGCAAGAGTAGTTGACACACACAAAAGTTTAAATGTACACATTGGTGGACCGAATAGTGCTCCCAACCACACAATGAAGAAGTATGAAGATCTAATAATGCGACAAGATCAAACAATTCAAGATGCATTTGTTAAGCAATCTATTCAAACCACACTAGAGCACACAATTTGTTTAAAAGCTTTTGTTGAGTCATCATAAGCAAAGGTAACATTTTGAAATTCTTTCTTGGTATGAGAGGTGGTGTGATAAAATTAGAGATCTTCTGTTGGAAAAAGCTTCAAAAATAATAATATCATGACCCAAACCATAGTGATTGGCACCCACACTAACACTTCCATTGGAGAACCACTACTACCATCCAACTAAAGTACATAATCTAAACTAAGATATTTATGTTATGGAAGCAAGTCTAATAAAATAAAAAATGCGGAAAATACACTCAGAATAACATGAAAGTTAATGTACCAAATATTTTAACAATGACAAGTATAAAAACATGGGGTACAACCCCAAAACTAACATCACCTTAACAAATAGTTTGAATCTGAAAAGAGTGGACTTAAACAAAGAGAACTCAAGGCAGCACGCAAGAACTAGCCCACCCTTGAGTTCGAACGATCACTGATCTTATAAACGAGGTGTGTCAATAGCTGTCAGAAGATGCCATGTACTCAACAAAAAAGAAGAGCAAAAGGAAAATTAGTAAAAAAAAACAAAGTGTACTGGTAGAGTCACGTGGCTATTCCACTAGTGAAACATAAACAAATAGTTACAAAATTATAATAATTCATCAATAACAACATATTTAATACTATCATAAGAATCAACATCACAGTTCATATGCTTCATCACATAGTTGATCCTTTCATGGAACCCAAAGTCAAGCTGTTAGTATGCTGAAATGTGGCAATCTGATCAAATATTTATGCCGGAACAAGGAAATCTATCCAGTTAGCATGACGGAACATGACAATCCGATTAAAGTTAGTGTGCCGGAACGTGCGTGGCGGCCGATCCCAATCACACATAACAATGACACATCAATATCACCATTCAATCATGATTTTACCGTATCGATATATGTATCTCATTTCAACATCTTTGATAACGTGCATACATATACAAGTATCACAACAAAGTAAAACAAGTGTATATCACACAATCATAAAATCAAAATCAGAATCATCACCTACCTTGAAATAAGGTTGAAAACCTAGACAACTTGGTCCTTCATTTAACGAGTTTGTTCCTCTTGTTTACGGTTTACAAACAACAATTTATATACTAACAAACTATGAACCCTAGTTAAAACCCATGATCATAATACCAAAATTAGGGCTTTTTCCACCATAATTCTTATATCTAAACCCTTCCCCATAGATGATAACCCAAAGCATATGTTCTATGGATCAGAAAGTTGATTCAGGTAGCTAAACCTTACCTCTCTAGAGGCCAAAATCCCGCTCTAGCTCCCCTTACGCAGGCAGAATGTACCCTTTCACTAAAATATTATTTTCGGAAGTACTACTCATCCAAATTCGATTTTGTAAAGTGGTACATGTTTTTTATCATCTTTTCTAGCCAGTCGTGTAATAAAATTCACAATCAGATCTCTTATTTATTACTAGATTTTCCTACACCTTAGTAACTCCAATTTCTTTCAAATCTAGACAGTGTTGGGCAATTCCAAGTTACTCAAAAGTGTTTCTTTCCCCGATTTTTTCTTTATTGACTTTTCCATAACAACGGAATAAAGTCATTAAATATAATAATTTTACTTCTCATAAAATTGACAAAGATATCATCACTGCGTGTAAGATTGAATCAATTAAGTTGTTGTGATGGATCAAAATGGTTACTATTTGTCATTGCTAGTCGATCAATGTTGTAATATGTCACGTAAATAGAAAATGCAATTGTTTTGGATATGCTTTTAAATAGAGATATGTAATTCAAAGGTTTATTGGGATTGTTCATGTTGATAATACTAGTGCTTTATGTTTTTTTTAGAAAAGCAATTGTTAGCTTTCTTGCTCGATATTTTTAAGTATATATCATATACATGGGAAATGTCATTATGGAGAAAGCTCTAACCAAGGGCGGATGAGTAGCCTTAAATTTTGATTCGTCAAAAAAGTAGATAAGCTCATGCAATCCATTGTTTTGTTCATCAGCTTTAGTTGACTCTTGTTGGGGCGTTAATTATTAATTTGTTGTAGAGAACACCAGAGCAACATGATATCTTAAAGTTTGTCAACCATTTGAGATTGTTTTCATATTGCACTTGATGAAAGATATATTAGCTATTAAAAATGAGATTAATGAGGAAACAAAAGGATATTACACATGTCATTCAAGAAAGTACCGAGAATGATTTAATTACATCCTGCTGTTTTTGGTGAAAATATGATGGTTACTCTTAAGAGTTAGTTAGAGACATATATTCTTGATGTCCGTGATGTTGATGATATGTTCTTTACCTTAAAATGACTTGATTATATTTTTTGAAAGATAATCAACACAAAGAAACATTTAAATTATTCCCTTGTGTTTCGCCATGTGAAATTTGCATTTGCTCTTGCCAGTAGCCATAGTTTCAGTACAAAGAGCTTTTTTGGCAATGATGTTTATGAAAAGTTAAATGCAAAATTGAATGGAAGATGACCTAATTAGAGGATGTATTGTACCTTATTCATACAAAAAAATATTTAATAATGTTTCTGATGATAATATTATTAATAGGTATAAAGAAATGAATGACTCGCAGAATATAATTGTAATGAATATTTTGATCACTCATGCTTTCTTTTCTTGTTAATTTATTCGCTTATTTATGTTTTTTTCTTTTTTATGTTGAACCCATTTGGTAAAATTTCTGAGCCAATCACTGCCTACAAGACATTTATTAAACCTTGACTAAAATCCCCATAGTCAAATATGTTCTAGACTACCAAACTAACAATATAATACAGTGCAAGCTTGTGAATAAGAAAACTCCCGATCAATATTTGAACTTAAAAATCTCTTGAAACATATCCAAAGTTATAATAATCACCTATATGTGATTCATCACACCTTTAATATAACCCGACTGTCACGACCCAAAACGAGCCGCGAGTGGCACCCACACTTATCCAACTATGTGAGCGAACCAACCAATCTAAACCCCAACATTTCAATACAATATAAACAGAATATAATGCGGAAGACTTAAAACTCATTAATGAAAATAGATTAATACTTCTAAAAACTCAAATACTTGTTATTCCCAAAATCATGAAGTCATCACCACAAGAACATCTATCCTCAAATTACTAAAGCTAAGAGTATCTAAGAAACTAAAAATAATAACAGCTAGTCTATGCCAGAACTTCAAGGCATCAAGACATTAAGAGGAAGATCCAGTCCAAGCTAGAAACATTAGCTCACCCTGAAATCTTGTGTGATGAAGACTGGCTAGAGTTGCGGTTGAGTTGAAGACGATGGCACGTTTGCTGCACTCCACAATTAACAAAGAAAACAAATACAAGTAGGGGTCAGTACAAAACACAAGTACTGAGTAGGTATCATCGGCCAACTAAAAATAGAAAATGGTATATATCAGATAATAACATAAAACCAACCAAATACTTAACAGGTGATAGCAACACACATAAGAATCATTTGCAACAACACCAATCACATCTATGAGGACTCAAGCCTCCACACCATACTCATTTGGGAAATAGGTTCATTAAATTGAGTATATTAACATCTTTCAAGATTCATTCTCTTTGCTATCCTGGTGTCGGAACGTGACACTCTGATCCTCATCATACTATTCTGGTGTCGGAACATGACACCTGATCCACTACTACTATCCTGTTGCCGGAACGTGACACTCCGATCCTCATCATACTATCCTGGTGTTGGAACGTGACACCCGATCCATTAATACTATCCTGGTGTCGGAACGTGACACTCTGATCCTCATCATACTATCCTGGTGTCGGAACGTGACACCCGATCCATTAACACTATCCTGGTGTCGGAACATGACACCCGATCCTCTATTACTATCCTGGTGTCGGAACGTGACACTCCAATCCTCATCATACTATCCTGGTGTCGGAACGTGCAACCCGATCCACTAACCTCATTCTTTTAGTTCATCAAGCCTTCTTTTATACCAAGGCATCATCATTAACAAAGAGGTTTCAAGGTTTAGGATTCAATAGCCTCATTATGCTTATTTTATCACAATTATATAATCACATCATGCAAGCACACAATTAAGCATATAGAAGGGTTTACAATACTACCCAATACATATCATTCGCTATTAAGAGTTTACTATGAAATAGCATAAACCATAACCTACCTCCACCGAAGAATCATGATCAAGCAAGCTACTTTCCCAAAGCTGCGTTCTTCTTCGTTTTCTTTCTCTCTTGATCGTTCGTTTCTCCCTCTCTTTGTTCTTTCTATTTTTATTATTCAAACCCTTTTTCTTTTACCCTAATTAGCATATAATTAAGTATAAAAGATGATAAAATAACCCCCTAGAAATTGAATTATTAATATTAACCCACTAACTTTTTAATTATAAGCAGGAATAGTCCAAAACGCCCCTTAAAACATTTAACAGAAATCCAACCCAGTCAGGGTTATGCCGCCTGTGACGGACCGTCGTGCCTGCGACGGTCCGTCCTGCTTCTTCCGTCACAAAGTTCAGAGACTCAATTCATTAAAGAGTCTGTGACGGCCCGTCATGCCTGTGACAGTCCGTCCTGCCATTTCGTCACGAAGTTCAGAGAGTCGATCTCAGTAAACAAATTTTCAGAATCTAAGTGTTTTGGAACGAGACCCCCTCGACGGTCCGTCGTGCCCATGACGGTCCGTCGTGGGATCCGTCGACTCAGACTGTTATTACCAGAAATACTCTACTGCTCGAAACGACTAAACAGGTCGTTACAATAGATACCAATTTACCCATCGTTCGTCCTCGAACGATCACAAGAAGAAAAACAAGGGCGAGAAGGAGTACCTGAATCTGTAAACAGGTGTGGGTATCTTTCTTGCATATCAGCCTCCTTCTCCCAAGTGGATTCTTCAACTAGTCGATTCTTCCATTGAACTTTGATGGATGCAATCTCCCTTGACCTCAGCTTGCGGACTTCTCTATCTAAAATAGAAACAGGCTCCTCCTCATAAGACAACTTCTCATCAAGCAGAACTGAATCCCAACGAATAATGTAGTTTCCATCCCCATGGTATCTTTTCAACATAGACACATGAAATACCGAATGCACTCCTGACAGTCCTGGGGGCAAGGCTAATTCATAAGCTACCTCCCCCACGCGCTTCAGAACTTCAAAGGGACCAATATACCTCGGACTAAGCTTACCTCTCTTACCAAACCGCATCATCCCTTTCATGGGCGAAACCTTCAGCAAGACTTGATCACCCTCCATAAACTCCAAATCTCTAACCTTTTGATCTGCATATTCATTCTGATTACTTTGAGCCGCTACAAGCTTTTCTTGAATGCATTTCACTTTATCTAACGATTCCCTCAGAAGGTCAGTACCCCAAGGTCTAACCTCAAATGCATCAAACCAACCAATGGGAGACCTACATCTCCTCCCATACAGTGCCTCAAATGGGGCCATACCAATACTTGAGTGATAGCTATTATTGTATGAGAATTCTGCTAAGGGTAGAAAGTCATCCCAATGGCCACCAAATTATATCACACATGCACGAAGCATATCCTCCAACACTTGAATCGTTCGCTCAGACTGACCATCGGTCTGAGGGTGATATGCTGTACTAAGATCCAACCTAGTACCCAACTCAGCATGCAATGTTTTCCAAAACATAGAAGTAAACTGCGTACCTCTATCTGATATGATGGAGAGTGGAACCCCATGCAATCGAACAACTTCCGAGATGTACAGTTTTGCTAACTTCTCTGCATTGTAAGTCACCTTGACCGGAATGAAATGAGCAGACTTAGTTAATCTGTCAACAATTACCCAAATGAAGTCATACTTATCCATTGTCTTTGGAAGACCAACCACGAAGTCCATTGCAATTCTCTCCCACTTCCATTCCGGAATGGGCATTCTCTGAAGTGTTCCTCCAGGCCTCTGGTGTTCATACTTTACTTGCTGACAATTTGGACATTTGGCGACAAACTCCACAATGTCACGCTTCATTTTACTCCACCAAAAATGTTGCTTTAGGTCACGATACATCTTGGTTGCACCAGGGTGTATACAATACCTTGAACTATGAGCCTCTGTCAAAATAGTGTTGATCAAATCATCGACGCGGGGTACACATACCCTTCCCTTAATTCTCAAAACATCTTCCTCATCGATTTGTTCTTCCTTAGCCTCTCCTCGCAACACCTTATCTCGGATTTGGATCAGTTTATCATCATTAAACTGCTTTCCCTTAATCTTGTCAAGAAAGGAAGATCTTGCCTCCACACAGGCCAAAAACCCTCCCTTCTCATTTACCTCTAACCTCATAAAGTCGTTAGCCAGAGTCTGAACCTCTCTAGCCAATGGACGTCTAGAAACTTGCAAGTGAGCTAGACTTCCCATGCTTCATGCCTTTCTACTTAAAGCATCTGCTACAACATTAGCTTTTCCCGGATGATACAAGATAGTGATATCGTAGTCCTTCAGTAGTTCCATCCATCTCCTCTATCTCAAGTTCAAATCCTTCTGACTAAAGACACACTGTAGGCTACGATGATCCGTATAGACTTCACACTTCACCCCATATAGATAGTGCCTCCATTGCTTTAATGCAAACACTACCGCAGCCAACTCCAAATCATGGGTCGGATAGTTACGTTCATGCACTTTTAATTTCCTCGAAGCATAAGCAATAACATTCTTCTCTTGCATTAGCACTGCACCCAAACCTGAATAGGATGCATCACAATAGACAATGAAATTCTTACCTTCCACTGGCAAGGTAAGAATTGGTGCAGTAGTCAACAAGGTCTTGAGCTTCTGAAAGCTTTCTTCGCACTCGTCCGACCATACGAATGGAACACTTTGCTTAGTCAAATTTGTCAGTCGGGAAGCAACAGAGGAAAATCCCTTGACAAATCGATGGTAGTAGCTAGCTAAACCAACAAAGCTCCTTACCTCTGTAACATTAGTAGGTCTCTCCCAATTCTTCACTGCTTCAATCTTAGATGGATCCACCATCACTCCATCCTTAGAAACCACGTGCCCCAAGAAGGACACTGAATCTAGCCAAAACTCACACTTGGAGAATTTGGCATAAAGCTTTTTCTCCCTCAACATTTCCAATACAATTCTCAAGTGCTCCTCATGTTCTTTCTTGCTCTTTGAGTATACCAATATATCATCAATGAATACAATGACAAAGAGATCCAGATATGGCTTAAAAATCCCATTCATCAAGCTCATGAAAGCGGCAGGGGCATTTGTAAGCCCAAAAGACATTACTAAGAACTCATAATGCCCATACCTGGTCCGAAAAGCAGTCTTGGGCACATCCGTTGCCCATATTTTCAATTGATGGTAACCAGATCTCAAATCGATTTTTTAGAAGGTACAAGCACCTTGTAACTGATCGAACAAATCATCGATGCGAGGAAGAGGATACTTGTTCTTAACAGTTACCTTATTCAGTTGTCTGTGGTCTATGCACATCCGAAAACTCCCATCCTTCTTCTTCACAAACAAAACAGGAGCACCCCAAGGAGATGCACTTGGTCCAATGAAGCCTTTTCCTAACAGTTCTTGAAGTTGAGCCTTTAACTCCCTTAACTCCGCGGGAGCCATTCTATAAGGGGGTATAGAAATGGGGCGAGTACCCGGTTCCAGATCAATGCAAAAGTCAATATCCCTATCTGGTGGCATACCAGGAAGGTCTGCATGGAACACATCCAGAAACTCAAGGACTATCGAAACCGACTCAATTGGAGGTACTTGGGTAGTATCATCCCTGAGGTGTGCCAAGAAAGCTAAACACCGTTTACTAACCATTCTCTTAGCACGAAGAAAGGAGATGATACGAACCGGAGTGGAAGTGTAGTCACCCTCCCACACTAACGGATCTGTCCCAGGCTTGGCCAACGTTACAGTTTTTGCATTACAGTCTAAGATCGCAAAATTCTGAGAAAGCCAAGTCATACCCAGAATTACATCGAAGTCAACCATTTCTAAAATAACCAAGTCTACATGAGTATTGCTCCCTGCAAAAAGCCACAGGACATGACCTATACACCTTTTCGACTATCACAGACTCACCCACCGGAGTAGAAACACGAATAGGCATGTCAAGCAATTCACAATGTAAAGTAAGACCAGTAGCAAATGAGGAAGATACATATGAAAATGTGGAGCCAGGATCAAATAATACAGAAGCCATGCAATCACAAACCAAAAGATTACCTGTGATAACAGCATCAGATGTCTCCGCTTCAAACCGCTCGGGGAAAGCGTAACAATGGGCCCTCTCACCTGTCTGCCCGTTGCCCCTACCATGTTGTGCTGTAGTGGCTCCAGTTTGCCCGCCACCCCGGTTGGTTTGGTGACCACCATTACCTCGGCCACCACGTTCTCCAGAATAGTGGCCTCTTCCATGACCACCTATACCTCTAACTATTGGAGGTCTGTACCTCTGTTTTGGAAAATACCTCTTAATGTGTCAAGTCTCCCCACATCCATAACACTCTTTGGATTCAAGCATAGGTCTCTGTGAGAATGATGAAGTCTGGGGATAACCTCCAAACTCAGAGAAATGTTGACCGGTCTGCGGTGGGCCTCCAGCTACAGCCTGTAGTGAGGACTGAATTGGTCGGACTGAGTAACCTCCTGAACCCTGTCCTCTGGAGTAAGAACCATTAAACTCACCTCCCTTACGAAACCTTTTTGATGTCGATGCCATGGTGAAGTCATCTGGCTTCACTCCTTCCACCTCTATCACGAAGTCTACCACTTCCTAAAAGGATTTTGCTGTAGCCGCTACCTGTAAGGATGAAATCCGCAACTCTGACCTCAACCCCTTCACAAAACGGCGAATCCGCTCTTGTGGACTGAAACAACGCTGGGTGGCATACCTGGATAATGCACGAAACTTAGCCTCATACACAGTAACCGACATCCAACCTTGCTCTAGGCTCAAGAACTCATCCCTCCTCCTATCCCTCAAGGTCCGGGGGAGATATTTCTCCATAAGTAAACTAGAGAATGATGCCCAAGTCGTAGGTGGTGCCTGTGCGGGTTGACACTCAACATGTGACCGCCACCACATTTTGGCATTTCCCTGAAACTGATAAGTCACAAACTCAACACCAAATCGTTCCACTATACACATCTTGTGTAGTAGCTCATGACAGTCAACCAGAAAATCGTAGGCATCCTCAGATTCAGCACCCTTGAAGACTGGAGGTTTCAATTTCAAGAACATACTGAAAAGTTCATGCTGATCACTTGTCATTATAGGCCCTGTAGTCAACTGAGGAAACGTGCCTATTTCCAATGAGGCATCCATGCGGGGAGCCACAGTAGCTGCATGTGGTACCTCCGGAACCTGAGGTGCTGGTGCAGAAAACACTAAAGGTGTCTGGCCCTGATCAGATAACCCGCTAAGACAAGCAAGAACCTGATTGATCATCTCTGGGGTAGGTTGGGGTGGTAATTCCTCATTCTGCACTTGTTCATTCTCCCCTTCCTCACCCTCTCTTACCACTTCCTCAGTTGGTGGAGGAGTCACCGCCCTAGTACTAGTTGGGCTAGGTGCTTGCCCTCTTCCTCTAGAGGACTTCCTCCCGCGGCCTCTACCACGGCCTCTTGCCACTACTCCTCTCCGAGCTACAGCCCCAGTGGCTGGCTCAGACGCATCTTGTCTTGCTGGTGTTGGTGTTGGCGCAGTCGTTGCTCTAGTCCTAACCATCTGCGAAATAGAGTGAAGATGGTCAGATACCAATTTGTATCACCTAGATACCAATTGGATCCAAGTAATAGCACGAAAGAAAGAAAGAAAGAATGGAATTTTTTCCTAAAGACTTATAGCCCTCAAAGAAAAGTAAAGGCTTCCCCCTACCATTCCTTAAGACTCTACTAGACTCGTTCTTGTGTAATGAGACCAACGAACCTAATGCTCTGATACCAAGTTTGTCACGATCCAAAACGAGCTGCGAGTGGCACCCACACTTATCCAACTATGTGAGCGAACCAACCAATCTAAACCCCAACATTTCAATACAATATAAACAGAATATAATGTGGAAGACTTAAAACTCATTAATGAAAATAGATTAATACTTCTAAAAACTCAAATACTTATTATTCCCAAAATCTGGAAGTCATCACCACAAGAACATCTATCCTCAAATTAATAAAGCTAAGAGTATCTAAGAAACTAAAAATAATAAACAGCTAGTCTATGCCAGAACTTCAAGGTATCAAGACATGAAGAGAAAGATCCAGTCCAAACTAGAAACATTAGCTCATCCTGAAATGTGGCGTGATGAAGACTGGCTAGAGTTGCGGTTGAGTTGAAGACGATGGCACGTTTGCTGCACTCCACAATTAACAAAGAAAACCAATACAAGTAGGGGTCGGTACAAAACACAAGTACTGAGTAGGTATCATCGGTCAACTCAAAATAGAAAACGGTATATATCAGATAATAACATAAAACCAACCAAATACTTAACAGGTGATAGCAACACACATAAAAATCATTTGCAACAACACCAATCACATCTATGAGGACTCAAGCCTCCACACCATACTCATTTGGGAAAAAGGTTCATTAAATTGAGTATATTAACATCTTTCAAGATTCATTCTCTTTGCTATCCTGGTGTCGGAACGTGACACTCCGATCCTCATCATACTATCCTGGTGTCAGAACGTGACACCCGATCCACTACTACTATCCTGGTGCCGGAACGTGACACTCCGATCCTCATCATACTATCCTGGTGTCAGAACATGACACCTGATCCATTAATACTATCCTGGTGTCGGAACGTGACACTCCGATCCTCATCATACTATCCTGGTGTCAGAACGTGACACCCAATCCATTAATACTATCCTGGTGTCGAAACGTGACAACCGATCCTCTATTACTATCCTGGTGTCGGAACGTGACACTCCGATCCTCATCATACTATCCTGGTGTCAAAACGTGCAACCCGATCCACTAACCTCATTATTTTAGTTCATCAAGCCTTCTTTTATACCAAGGCATCATAATTAACAAAGAGGTTTCAAGGTTCAGGATTCAATAGCCTCATTATGCTTATTTTATCACAATTTTATAATCACATCATGCAAGCACACAATTAATCATATGGAAGGGTTTACAATACTAGTCAATACATATCATTCGCTACTAAGAGTTTACTATGAAATAGCATAAACCATAACCTACCTCCACCGAAGAATCGTGATCAAGCAAGCTACTTTCCCAAAGCTGCGTTCTTCTTCGTTTTCTTTCTCTCTTGATCGTTCGTTTCTCCCTCTCTTTGTTCTTTCTATTTTTCTTATTCAAACTTTTTTTCTTTTACCCTAATTAGCATATAATTAAGTATAAAAGATGATAAAATAACCCCCTAGAAATTGAATTATTAATATTAACCCACTAACTTTTTAATTATAAGCAGGAATAGTCCAAAACGCCCCTTAAAACATTTAACAGAAATCCGACCCAGTCAGGGTTATGCCGCCTGTGACGGCCCGTCGTGCCTGCGACAGTCCGTCCTGCTACTTCCGTCATAAAGTTCAGAGATTCAATTCATTAAAGAGTCTGTGACGGCCCGTCATGCCTGTGACGGTCCGTCCTGCCATTTCGTCGCGAAGTTCAGAGAGTCGATCTCAGTAAACAAACTTTCAGAATCTAAGTGTTTTGGAACGAGACCCCCTCGACGGTCCGTCGTGCCCATGACGGTCCGTCGTGGGATCCGTCGACTTAGACTGTTATTACCAGAAATACTCTACTGCTCAAAACGACTAAACAGGTCGCTACACCGACACACCAAGGACTCCTACGACATCATTTACAATGTTGAACATATAATTTCGATCTATACAAGAACCATCTCATCATTTAAATATAAATATTGAAAACTCATGAATCAATATATAAAATTACACTACGAAGAGGTAAACATGGTTCACTCATGGAACTCACACACATAACAATCACATGTACTAGGTGTGGTTTTCGAACCAACTTGTAGCAATATGTACCAATAGAATTTTTGAGTTTATTTAGAGATATTATGTACCACACATTGGAATTGAGCGAGCCATTAGTATTTATCATGCATATTACTTGAGCCAATGGACAACCACAATAAATAAAATGACACTTTTACACCCAAATAAATACATTTATTGCATGAGAATGACAATAAACTAACATTTCAATTTATACTCCTCCTATCTCCCTAACCATACATATACAAGTTATACTAATGAAGCAGTTAATAAACACATATAACATAAATGGTAAACAACAAAATCTCACAGATCAACACCCCTACGAAAACAGCCAACAACAATCATAAGGTCAACATCAGCAATCAAACGCCTTATTATCCTAAGCAACTTATCTGCCCAAACTTAGTACACAAAGATCTATACAAGTAATATCTCAATAAATTATAGGTATTATTCAATTAAAGACATGCATGAATACTTGGTTCAGTCTAGGATGCTTAGGCGCCAAACAACTATTATAGAAGTTTGATCACAGACTATTGACTCCTTTTGTGAAGCTTTAGTTTGTCGTAGGTCTAAATTAGAACACAAGTACAAAATAAATCTCAATTGGCCTAAGATTCCTGGATTATAACTTAACCCCAAAATCAGGTCAACCTCATGATTTTTCTATCAAATCCAATGCTTTCTCATCATTTATTTGTCTAAAACTATAATAAGTTCCTTGGTTACATAAGATAATTACGGTAATTAAATCACGAACTAATGTATTTATAAAAATTCAAAGGTCTTATACACAAAAATCCTTATAAACCTGAGTTTTCCTACCTTTGGATGAACCCAAACCCTCCCATAGGGACACAATTACAGCCTCTAAGTCCTAGAATTCAAAGTACCGAATTGGTCAACAAACTGCTTACCTTTAAAAAGGTTCTTGAAGAAAACGATGAAATTGCCCTAAGTCTTCCTTGTTCTTACCTAGAAACTTCTTTTACAATAATGAGTGGTTTTGGGTGTTCAAATACTCAATTTGATAAACACATGAAATATATCAGACCAAAATTTCGTATTGATCAAGGTCCGGAAAGTGCTTATGGGAAATTTACCTTTATAACTTTTGTAAATATAGAAAGAACTTAATTTTTTTCTTTAATTAATTGATCAAATGAATCAACAATTTTAGACATAAATACTTTTTTTTAAAAAAAATACTTCGGATTCTTCAAAAAAATGACCCAAAAAAAACTATAATAGAATAAGATTTAACTTCCAAAGTAACGAATTGGACTTAACAACACTTTTTTCTATAAAAATCCTTTCGTTTTTTGAATTTCAGCAGAAATTTCATTGCAAGTATGACCTTAATTTTCAATAAGAAAGGAAATTCAGTTTTTTTTGCAATATTTAACTAATAAAACATTCATCAAGAATTGGAATTTACAGTTTTGTAAGAATTTGTTTTTTATTTCAAGTCAACTAAATAGAGAAAACACATAACCTCCCCCCCCCCCTCTTCCCAAAAAAAGAAAGAAAAGAAAACTTGCAGCACAACTTACTTTAGCACTTAAACTACACGCGCTATTAAATGCACCCTTTACATTATTATGTGAATTAAATACAACCCTGAGAGTAGAATATCATTTTCACCTGCCTAATCATAGTCACGTACGTGCCGTTTTCAATTTTTTTAATTCATTACACTAATCAATTAATTAAAAATGAATTTTAAAATTAAAAAATTGCCCCACCTTCTTCCACCCCTTCTCTTCTACCCCCCCCCCCTCTTTCTACTTTTTTGATTTTCACACTTTTCAGCTTTCACTTGCTTCTTTTTTTCCTGACCATTTCAAAACTTCAATAGTTGGTTTTTTTCATCAACATTCATCAATTTTTTTAAATAAAAAATACAATACTTACTATTTCTTGTCTAAACCCTCGCCCTCTCCCTCTCCTACAAATCTCTACTTGGAAAATTATATTTATTGAAAGTATTTTTTTCTTAACAACTCAAATGAAAAATGAAGGTTGTAAATAAAAATTAATGGACCAATTTATTTTGCATCACAACTGATAGAATTCAAAATGAATTACTTAAAATTCAACAAAGTTTATATTCAATAATATGAATTAGGTGTTGAGTTTTGTAGATTAATGAATGGCTAGTGAGGTGACAGATGAACTTGAAGGAAAAAAAATAAATATGAAAGAACAAAGGTATAAAGAGTGTGTCAATGGGAAAGAAAATATTTCCGGAACACGAAAAAATGAAGAGAAAACAAAAAGATTAATTATATTGTAAAAAAAATTGATCCCACAAATTTCATTTACTTCGATACAAGAATGTTCACTTTTTTAAAAAAAAAATAACTTATAGAAAAAGTTGAAAACTATTAGTTATATGTTTATGTCACGACCCAAAAATGGATGTCATAGCACTCTTCTTATTCCACCAAGACAAGTCAGCCTAAAACTCAACTATTACGATAAAACGCGGAAAATTTATCAACAACTGTACATGTCCTCAACAACAACACATGGACAAATGAGATATCCTCAATAAAAACACTTCAACAGTTTACATATCCTCAATAACAACACTTCAACAAATTACATATTCTCAACAACAACACTTTAACAAATTATATATCCTCAATAAAAAACAAGCTCAGTATTCAACAATCACAAGTTCAGCAAAAAGGCAATCAAAAGATCAGCAAAACACAATATCATGTTCACTAATGATAAGTATATGCAATGCAATGGAATGCAATGTCAAGTATAATGATGCATGTCTGACCTAGTGATACACACCCGCTCTCTCTCAGTCCGGGACCCATGGGGGACATATCTGTTCATGCATCTGTTGTGGTGCATGACACAACCCTCGATAAAAGTAACCATCGCGGCGCGCGATACATCTCTCGAAATATAGTATCCATCGCGCAGCGCGATACGTCCCTCGAAATGGTACATCCTCTTTAAGTTCTCATTCTTTCTCAATGCACATAACACTTGTCACAACCATGTCTCAGAATAATGCAAATGACATGCTCACACAAATAATAAGGAGATGATCATTTTCATAACATTGCATAATTCACAACATACAAACATTATATCACATCAACAATGATTAAAAAAGCCTTCAAAGTTCAAACATTTCTCAACACATCACACATAAACAATTACACACATGCCTTTTGTTACCCCTTTTTTCTTCATTAGAATTAATCTATGTGAAAAAGTCAACCCACCACCAAATTCCATTACTCTCAAACATATACCACAAGGAAATACAGACATTCTATACACTTAACAAGATTTTAGAAATCCACTTGCCTTAAATCGTAGAGAGTCCACCTCAGAACTTGAGCCTTCCCCTTTCGTTGAAGTTCCAACTCAAAGCAATCTATTTAAAATAAATGACCACGATAAGATTTTAAAACTATCAACACCCACATTTTCATATGTTTAGTCTGGACCCAATAACTCACCTAAATTTATAATTAAGTTATGAATTTCAAGCTTAGGATTAAGTCTAAATTCGTCTAAATCACATAATCCTAATGATATTCATATAATACTACCTAATATTTTAATTTGGTATATATCAACTCATCAAAATTGAATTCATATATGTTCGTTAATGAAGGAAGCTTCATTATGATGAGAAGAAAAGGAAAAAACCAGCTTAGAGATAGCTAGGAAGAGGAAGAAGAAGTTAAGAAGAAGAAGGAAGAGTAGTATCTTTTTATTGTGTTAAAAACGTGAGTGACATATACAAAGAAGAGTTGTATATATAGCTCTTCATTATACAAAACTAATAACAACTTTGTAACTAACTATTTGAAAAGTAGTTATAACTAACTTTATGTAAAATACTATTCTACCCTTTCTAAATTCTACAACTTTTCTATATTACAACACTCCCCTTCAAGCTTGGATAACAAGTGTTCATGTTGTAGTCTAGATAACCCTTTGGTCAATACATCAGCTGGCTGTTCTTTGGTATGAATGTATTCCACTTTAATCAGTCCCTTTTGTAACTTTTCTCTTATGAAATGGCAATCAATTTCAATATGTTTGGTCCTTTCATGGTATACTGGATTGGCAGCTATTTGGATAGCAGCCTTGCTGTCACTGTAAACTTGAACTGGTACTTGAACTTTAGTGCCTACTTCCTTCAACAATCCAAGCAGCCATATCAGTTCTGAAACAGTTGATGCCAAGCTTCTATACTCAGCTTCAGCTGAGCTTCTTGATACTGTTGTTTGCTTCTTTGCCTTCCATGATATTAATGATCCACCAATATTAACCATATACCCTGTCACAGACTTCCTAGTGAGTGGACAAGATGCCCAATCAGCATCACAAAATGCAATAACTTGTCCATCTAAATCACTTGCCAACAACAGTCCTTGACCAGGTTGTTTCTTTAGGTATCTGATCACCCTTAATGCAGCATCCAGATGAGACCTTTTTGGTTGCTGTAAAAATTGGCTCAATGTTTGAGTACTGAATGATATATCTGGTCTTGTCATATTCAAATACAACAGCTTGCCTATTATCTTTTGATATGTTGTTTGATCAATCAAGGGATCATCTGATTCTGCTTTCTCCACATGCTCATCATATAGTTTAGATGTTAGTTTGACATTGATGTCAATAGGTGTTCCTGTAGGCTTAGCTGCTGTCAATCCAACCTCAGCTATAAGTTCCAGTGTATACTTCCTTTGATGCATCAATATGCCAGCTGCTGATCTGGTAAACTCAATGCCTAGAAAGTATTTTAATTCTCCTAAATCTTTCATCTTGAATGCTTGTTGTAGTGCCTTTTTTGTGTCTTCTATTAGTTTAAGACTGCTGCCAGTAATTAGCATATCATCAACATAGACCAACACTAATATAGTTCCTTCTTCTGACTGATTAATAAACAAGGAATAATCATGTTTGCTTTGTTTGAACTTGAGATTGCTAAGAGCTTCAGTCAATTTTTGATTCCATTGCCTAGGAGCTTGTTTCAGACCATATAGGGACTTTGTTAGTCTACATACTTTCTCCCCCTGACCAACAAATCCCTGAGGTAGTTGCATATAAATCTCATCATCTAAATCACCTTGAAGAAAAGCATTGAATACATCCATTTGATGAATATGCCAAGCCTAGCTGCTGCAAGAGACACAATGGTTCTGACTGTCACCATTTTAACAACAGGTGAGAAAGTCTCCTTGTAATCAATCCCTTCTTGTTGAGAATACCCTTTAGCCACTAACCTTGCTTTGAGTCTCTCTAATTCTCCTGATGACTTGTATTTAACCTTATAAATCCATCTACAACCAATGGCCTTCTTTCCCTTTGGTAGATCAGTAAGCTCCCAAGTATGATTACTTTCTAGAGCTTGAATTTCATGTTGCATGGCCTCTATCCATCTTTTATCTTGAACAGCTTCTAGATAAGACTCAGGTTCCTTAATAACAGAGGTGGCTGCAATATAGCTTTGGTATGCAGGAGAAAGATGATCATAACTCATGTACTTTCCTAAAGAGTACATGACATCTTTATTAACAGTTAAGGACACAAAGTCTTTCATCCAAGTTGGTTTGAGTTTCTGTCTAGTAGACTTCCTCTGAGTAGTAAGACTTGCAGACTCTTGATCCATCTCATTATCTACCACATCACCAGTTGGAGATTGTTCTACCTCATAAACAGAAGACAATAAATGAGTCTCATGAGGCACATTATCATCAGAGACACAGTAGTGGGAGGACACCTGGGAATCACAGGATTTATACATTGTACCTCACTATTTAGCATGTCTGAAATTTGCATAGGATCCACAAACACTTTTTCTTGTAATGAAGGATCTAGCTTTGTAAAAGGAAACACATCTTCTCTAAGCACCACATATCTACTTGTGAAGAATGATTTATTAGTTACATCAAGGAGTAGATATCCCTTTTGTAACTCTGAATAACCCATAAGAACAGCTGGTCTTGATCTAGGCATCAACTTATCATGTTCTGTTAGTAGTTTAGCAAAACACAAGCATCCTAGAGTTTTGACATGAGATATTGAAGGTTTACTACCATATAACCTTTCATAAGGAGTATTAAAATGTAGAACACTACTTGGTAACCTATTAATGATATATGCAGCAGCCAACACACACTGACCCCAATATCTGATAGGAATATGAGCTTGAAGTCTCAAAGCTCTAGTAACTTCAAGTAAGTGTCTATGCTTTCTCTCAGCAACCCCATTTTGCTGAGTTGTGTATGGACATGATCTTTGATGTAGGATCCCCAATTCTGTAAATAGCTTGTGACAATTTGAGTTTACAAACTCAGTACCATTATCAGTTCTCAACACTTTAACCCTCTTTCCAAACTGAGTTTGAACATATTGCAAAAACATTCTAATTGAGACACACACAGCAGACTTATGTGAGAGTAAAAACAGCCAAGTTACTCTTGAAAAATCATCAACAATTGTAAAGAAAATACTTCTTGCCATCAACAGTAGGTGTATTATAAGGACCCCAAAGATCAACATGTAGTAGCTCAAAACAAGCAGTACTTTTAATACTACTGTTAAGAAACACATTCCTTGTTTGTTTAGCAAATGGACATACAAGGCACTTAGAAATGCTACATGTACTTTGCTTATTTACTGAAAACATTCTTTCAAGCACTGTGGATGATACATGACCCAATCTTCTATGCCATAGTATCATGTCTATCTCCTTCACATTATGAGCAACAAATGCAGCTTCAACTTCCTTTTCTTGATCATTACACTGCGTAGTCAAATGCTTTATTAGCAAGTACAATCCTCCTTCCTCCTTACCAACTTCTTTCACCTTCCCACTGTAGAGTTCCTGGAAGACACAATAATGAGGAAAAAAGGTAACATAATACCCTAGTTCCTTAGTAATCTGACTTACTGATAACAAGTTATACTTGAAATCAGGTATGTGAAGCACATTTGATATAACACTCCTTGTTGATAAACTACAAGATCCAATGTGAGACACCTGAGTAGTAGTACTATTAGGTAGATATACAGGCCTAGATACTTCAAGTTCATGCAGTGTTGTTAGTCAACATATTCAAACTAGACACCATATGATTTGTTGCACCAGTATCTATAATCCACAAGTTACTGTGTTCAGAAACAAATGATGTTTTACCTGTATTGTTTGCAGTATTACACACAGCAGTTGTAGGCTCAGACTTTTGTTGAATCATTTTTAGAATGTGGTAATATTGATCCTTTGTGAATGTACAACCTTGAAGCAACTGTTGAACCTCTTTCTCTGCTGGACTCACTGTTCTATTAACACTGGGAATTTCTGATGAAGATTGATGCTGCTCAGATATATTTCCCCATCGTGGTGGAGGAACATTGGTGTTCATTCCATAAGTGAGATTAGCATGTGTTAACTGTGTCTGACTATAGTTCTTAATACCAGTATTACCATATGCAGGTGAAGTTCCTTGCACTTTTCTTTTGGACTTAAAATCAGGAGGATAGCCTACAATCTTGTAACAAAATTCTTTGTTGTGCCCCTTACATTTGCAAAAATCACATATCAACAATGTGTTCCTTTTCAATTTTTGACTTACATTGGAGCTGCTACTTGCTTTAGAATAAAGAGCAACTGATTCCAAAGCAGCTGAAATACTATTAACACTACTCACTACAGCCTTTTGACTTTCATCACCAACTATCATAGCATAGGCATAGTTAATTGATGGTAATGGATCCATCATCAAGATTTGACTACTTGCTTGATGATAGGAATAATTTAAACCCATTAGAAACTGATATAACTTTTGCCTATTCATATGAGCAACAAATCCTTTGGATATTTCACAGTTACAAAAGGGAGATGGCACCAACACTTCAAACTCATCCCACAAGCTTTTCAGCTTTGTATAATACATGGAAACAGAATCAGTACCCTGCTGCAGTGAAGCAATATCCTTGTGTAGACTATAAGTTCTAGAGCCATCTACTCTATCAAATCTTTCTTTTAGATCAGTCCAAACATCAAGAGCAGTAGAAGCAAATGCAATACCACTTAGCAAACTCTTGGATACAGAATTCATTAACCATGACAACACAATAGCATTTACTCTTTCCCATTGCCCCCATATTTCTTTACCAAACATCTCCTTTTTAGCAGTTCCATCAATAAAACCTATCTTATTTCTTCCTAGTAGAGCTATTTTCATAGATCGACTCCACAAAGTGTAATTCTCAACACCAATCAACTGAAATGAGATAATACTCATACCACTAACATCTGTAGGATTAAGAAACAAAGGATGGTTATAATCGATACCTTGACTTTTCCCAGAACTGACTTGTGAAGAATTGTATGCACGTGATCTGTTTTGAGCTGAATCTGCATTTTCTCCTTCAACTGCCATTTGAGACTTGAGAAACACTGAAACTTAAAGATCTTTCCAGCAAAACTTGTAACACTTCTGAATCTGTGAATCAGTAATTGATTCTTTGATCTTGCGATTTCTCTAAAAAAAACTGTGAATCTATGAATCAACTGTGATTCTTTGATTCTGTGGATTCTCCAGCTTCATCAGTGTTTACTGAGAAGCACAAAGCTCTGATACCATGTTCGTTAATGAAGGAAGCTTCATTATGATGAGAAGAAAAGGAAAAAGCCAGCTTAGAGATAGCTAGGAAGAGGAAGAAGAAGTTAAGAAGAAGAAGTTAAGAAGAAGAAGGAAGAGTAGTATCTTTTTATTGTGTTAAAAACGTGAGTGACATATACAAAGAAGAGTTGTATATATAGCTCTTCATTACACCAAACAAATAACAACTTTGTAACTAACTATTTGAAAAGTAGTTATAACTAACTTTATGTAAAAGACTATTCTACCCTTTCTAAATTCTACAACTTTTCTATATTACAACAATATGATACTATATATCAACTCATCAAAATTGAGATCAAATTATGACACTCTAGAATAGATTTTGAAACAACAAAACTACATACCAGCAAATCACGGGAATAATCTCAAATAGTCGAATCCCCACCCCTATAATCAATTTCAATCGTTATTATTCATTACCACTCATGCCCAAATCATTTGAGAATCATCAGTTAGTAGTGGGAAAGAAAACATTATCCCATCAAAATTTAAAAAAAAATAAAGGACAAAAAGAACGCTATCTTACTGCATTTTTTTTTAAGCTAACTTTCAATTTCCTATATACTTAAATTAATATAATATTATTTGCACCTTTTGTAGCTTATCAATTAATGCTTGTGACTAATTTAAAAACAAAAGTTGCTTCAACTCATACCTGCAATTTGATCGAGTCGGCTCCCCCATCTCCGATGGTGAGTTTCCGTTCCCTTAATCATTCTTTTCTAAAAATAATTTGGTATTAAAAGTCATAAATCCCTAATTTAATTTTCATAATGATGGGCCAAAATGTATATGATTTTTAACTAAGTTATGGACTTAGTCCATTAGCCATCAATTAAAATTAATTATTTAAAATCACCTGTCAACTAAGCAATTGTAATTGATAAATAGCTCGAAATTTTTCAAAATATATTGTTTTTCCGCGTCATTACAATTTGCCAATAAAAAAAGGTCTTGTGTTTGATATATCATTTATTTTCTTTTAATTATTGTACTACGCGTTTTTAGAAGAGTGAATACTTTGCTTCGCTACGTCAGCCCTTAAGGTGATATTTAATCACATCCAAATTGTTAAGGTTTATTTAAACAAGTTTTAATGCCAAGTTGAGTAAGGATTTGATGTATTTTCTCTTTTAAATAGACAATTCTTATATATTAATACATTAATAATCAATAGATTAAACATGGTGAGGAACATAACTTTAGTAACTTTCAACGTATGTTACGTCTTAATTATGTTGAAACATTACACTTCCTCCGTCCACAATTGTTTGTCAAGGTAAGGTAATGCACTCCCCTCAATAAATATTTAATACAATATGTAATTTGAATAATATAACTCTACATACCAGGAATATCAAAAGTCTACATAACTTTTCAATTGAACAAAATGGAGTAATTATTAGGACAGAATTGGAAAAAATTGATTCATTACTTCTTGATTGTTTAAATTGATAATTAATATTGAATATCTATTTTTATGATACCTGTCAAAAAATTGTGGACGTACGGAGTATCAAATACTAAGTCAAACTTATCTTTTAAGTCAAATTAAAAAATCAAACTGAAATGACTTTAAGTCAAAAAATAAAAAGTAGGGGGAGACCTAATATTGGGCTTTGAAATATTTTAAGTCGTTTTAAACTTATTTTTAGTCATTTTTACCTTGTCAAACACTTTCCGACTTCTTTTAAGTCTTTTTTTTACTTATTTTAAATTATTTTTTATATTTGTCAAACACTTCCAGAAATCAAAACCAAGTTTGATCGACTTTTAAGCCAATCCAAACACCCTCTCATTTTTCATAAGAAATTACTTATTTTTATGGTAGTTGTGTCATATAGTAAATGTTGTGATGCATAGGTCAATACATATGTCTGTAAAAGGATATCCATGCACTGGTTATTATAAATATCGTACAAGAGAAACACAAATCTTCCCAACGAAAAATTTTCTGCTTCCTTTTATTGAATTGAATCGATTGATAGAGAAATTAAGTCAACACCAAGAAAAGAATGGATGAAAGTGATAAAAGAAGGACAAGCTTCTCGCGTAGTTTTGTCTGATGAGTTAATTGATAAGTTAAAGAACTTAAACTGAAATGAAGTTTTGCAAGACAATACCATAATTTCACCCCAATCTGATGAGAAGTTACCGTCTGCACCCCAACAAAAAGAATCATCCAATTAACACTTTCTCTTGTCATGCTTATGTTATCCTATATTATTCCATATTGGATTGCTTTTTGTTGTCTCTCATTCGGTTATTTATCTTTAATAACTCAATATATAAGTAATAGTACAAATTATTTTTCTTTTACCTTCTTTTTCTCCCGTATTTTGTTTCAAAGAATTATATGGTCTTTCTTCTCTTTTTTATTTAATTTATAAGATCCACCAGTACAACTGCAATTATTCAGATCCACTTTAATTTCTAATTAATTGAACAATTAATACATATTAATGATCACACACCAACTTTTTTTTCATTCTTTTCATCTCTCTTCAAATTTGTTATTTTTATATCATCATAATGATTTTATATTTTATTTAAAAACATGGTTTTCTCCCTCTATAAAGTAGTCAATTTATTTTAACTATTTTATGTTAAATTGGGATAGAATATATTTTGTAATTATAGTTTAGTGACTTGAAAAATATCAAAATTCTTGTGTAGTTCCGAATTGAATTTGAGAAACAAAATGATATCAAGGATAATTGAATTGTTGAAAAATGTAGCAAATAGTAAGTGTTGAAAACATGTATCAAACAGTAAGTGTTTAAAAATATTTCAAATACTAGTTGACTCTATCAATAATCATTGACTCATATTGTATAAGCAATTACCTATATTTAGTAAGTGTTGTATTGTAAAAGGTTAATGCAACATGAACACTCTTTTTAATATAAGAATATCAATTGTTATAAGTGGGGTCTAAATGATTGGATTGGCTCAGATTTTTAAAATATCAAATTAAACTATTTATATTAAAATTTTAAATTTATAAACCAAATTAATAGAATTGGGGTTTTTCGACCTCGAATTTTTTCGGGTTGGTTCCATTTTTTTCAAATATCACACCAAATTATTTTTGTCAAAATTTAAATTAAAAAATCAAACAAAAATAATAAACCTCAATTTTTTAAAATTTATTTCACGTTATTTTAACCTTGGCAAACAGTACCTTATTTATTTTAAATCATTTTGACTTATTTTAAGTTATTTTTTACATTGGTCAAATACTTTCATGACTAAAATACTGACTTAAAAATAGGTCACGCAAAAAAAAAATTAAAAATAGGTTTGGGTTTGAGAAATTTTAAAGTCAATTCAAACACCATGTCTTGATAAATAGGTGTAAAAATAAGTCTATAAAAGGCCAAAATTAATTGTGGTAGAAATTCTATATATATAAAAAAAGAAACAAAATCTTGAAATTACTTATGTTAAAAGATAACCATGCAATACTTGTTATAAATATAGCACAAGAGAAATACAAATCTTCCTAACCAAAAAATTTCTTCTCCCTTTATTAAATAGAATCGATTTAGAGAAATAATGTCAACATCATAAGTAGAATGGATGAAAGTGATAAAAGAAGGAGAAACCTCTCGCGTAGTTTTGTCTTATGAGTTCATTAATAAGTAAAAATAAATTGAATAGGGATGAAGTTTTGCAAAGCAATATGTTCATTTCATCGCAATCTGATGAGAAGCTACCGTGTACATCCCAACAAACAAAACCATCCAATTAACACCTTCTCTTGTCATGTTTTTTCTTATCCTATATTATAATATATATTGTTTTCTATTTTGTCTCACTCATAGTTCACTACAACAAATTTTATTATCAGGGAAAAATAATTTCGTCATCGAAAAAGGCTCAAAATACCCCTGAACTATCAGAAATAGCTCACATATACCCTTAAACTATATTCTGACCTCAAAAATACCCTTCCGTTAAAGTATTGAGTTACTTTTACCCTTACTTTTAACAGAGGTGTGTAAAGTGTCATGTGAACGTCACGTGGATGCATAACTTTTCCAAAAGCCCAACATTTCCAGCTTTTTGGTTTTCTTCTCCAAAAGCATAACTTTTCCAGCTTCTTGGGCTGAAACAAATTTCATTTCTTCAAACAAAATTTTCAGATTGCCACTTTCATCCTTTTCCATTCCATCGACAAACTAAATTTTTCCTTACTGAAGAAATTTGCAAGGTCATGGGAGATAGATGTAGATAAGGAAAGAAGGACCCAAAGCCTACAGTGAAGTACAATGGGTTTTAACAAGTTGACAAATTGGTAATTGATGTACTTACAAAATCTTTCATCCTTCTGTCATAACATTTTGTAGTGAAATTGACTAATATATATATATATATACATATATATATTTGCTCTTTGAATATGTCCTGTATCTTCTATTTTGTGCACCAAGTATGCAATTAATGTTTTAGTTTCCTTCGTATAAGTCATGTTGTAGATTTTAAGTTTCAAGCTTACCGAAGGATGTGTTTACAGCTCATGTAACTGAGACGCGAAAATTCACTTTGTAACCTAGAGCCACCGCAAAATCAAATTTGAAATCCAATGGCGTCCATGAGAGGAAATCTATGAAACCCTAGGGGAAATCGTATAAGAGAAGGGAAAATCATACAAGAGAAAGAAAGCAGAAATGGTATTATGTTTTAGAGAAATACGAATGGGGTGAAAATTGTATCTATTAGAGAAATGAGGGAAAAATTAGTAATTAAGATTTTATGAGTCTATGTGGAGGGGAGGTTGTTTGGTGCTTATGTGGCGTCCACATGGCATTGGTGTGGCATCCACGGGGCGTTCATATGGCACTTAACACCCCTCAGTTAAAAGTAAGGGTAAAAGTGACCCAATACTTTAACAGAAGGGTATTTTTTAGCCAGAATATAGTTTAAGGGTAAATTTAGGCTATTTTCGATAGTTTAGGGATAATTTTGAGCCTTTTCCATTTCATCATTAATAAATAATATTTCGCCACAAAAATCTTGTATGACAAAAAATAATTTGTCACTCCATTGTCACTAAAGTTGTCTCTCTAAAAGTATACAAAAACGATTTAGTGCTTCGTCGCTAAAAGTATTATATTAATTACGAAAAGAAAAATCATCCCAAAATGCTTAAACCTTTGTGACAAATTTATTTGTTGTAAAAAGTATATTTTTTGTATTTAATAGTATGTTTTATCACTAAAAAGGTTATTACTACGGACAAAATTTTATCGTCGCTAATTATTTTTCTTCAACCAGTGACAAAATCAATTATCTCTAAATTATATGTATTTCATAGTTGAACAAAATTTAATTTTGTCACTAATGACTATATTTTATGTACAAAAAATTATTTTGTTCTTAAATGTATATATGATAAAATTTATCATTATAAATATATACTTAACATCCAAAGTCCTAGCTCTAGAACAATTAATCATACTAATACAAAAAAAAAAAAAAAAAAAAAAAAGAAAAAAAAAAAAAGATGCATGGGACGATTTTGAAAAATTCTAATTTTAATTATATGAAATAAAATAATTAAAAATAATATAATATACATTTTATTTTTTCAAAAAAATGACTAAATCGTATCATTGACACTCCTAAATAAGGAATTAATTAATATCCATGAGATATGATCATAGAAAGGAACAATTGTTATATGAATATAAGAATATACTTTTTGAATATTAAAAGAAGTTAGGATATTTTTTAGAACGTGCCAAACTAATTCAAGAATATTTGAGCTTGTCAAAATAAAAATAAAATACAAACTAATAACTAATTATAGATTCTTCACATGGTAATAAAATACTTTTCTTCTATATATCCCAATTAATATAATATTTTTTGACTGAATACAAAGCTTGAAAAAAAGAAATAAAAAAGTTTGAAAAATTTGTTATGATTTAAAATAAGTACTTATTACAATTTTGTATACAATATTCATATAGATTTAATACAACTACATCAATATGCAAACCTAAAATATAATTTTCATACAAATTCAGTGTATAATTTTTAATATAAATGTGATACAATTCAACTGTAATTTTAAACTTCAACAAATTATGATTGAAATTCAGCCAAAAATTAACTCAAATTTCCAAATGAGACATTCCTTTTCATTTGAAGTCGTAGGAGTTGGAGATTTTAATCGTTTGATTGATTAACTATGTGAATTTGGAAATATTTAGTAGCTCGATTGATTTGCTACATGGACTTTCACTTTGTTGGTGAGGTTTTAATTCTCTGACTAAAAAATAATTTTTTTAAAAAAATCCTACGTTATACTAGAAACTCATAATTCTAGAAGAGTCTCGAATTTTAATTTCCATAAAACCGTAATCCCCTTTCCCATTTCCCTTTGCACCGCCCCTAATTTTGTTTTAAAATAAAAATAAAAATGTGTGTGAACAAATTATAATACAATTTTGTAGAAAGTATAAAGTCTTGCAAATAATAAAATATTGAGCACATAAATAAAATCATAAAGATTTTGTGCAAGTCAGAAAATAGATATATAGTTAGAAGAAGTATTCAATATGTATATATATTGAATAACATATATACATTGTGCAAGTTGATTAAAACTTGAAATCTTAATAATTATTATAATGAAAGAAGTATTAATCAGAGCAAAACCCTTTTTTGCTGTTGTATTTCTCCAATTAGGTCTTTCAGGAATGTATATCCTTTCAAAAATGGCCTTGAATGAAGGATCTAGCAATTATGTATATGTTGTATATCGACAAGCTGTTGCAACTCTTTTCATGGCTCCTTTTGCAATTATTCTAGACAAGTAGATCCTCTTTCTCTCTTCTTCAATGTTCAATCAATGTGTTTGCATTTCATTTTTATAAACTCAAGTTCGCTGAGTTGGTGTAGTAGGTGGTATCTCATAAGAGAAGTCAGAGATCGATTTCCTCTGCCAACACCTTCTTAGTCGAGTTTGTCACAACGGTGCACTTTGCATGTTAAATGTAATTTGTGAGCCATTGATTGAGTTGGTGTAGTAGGTGACATCTCATAATAGAGGTTAGGGATCGATTCCCTTTGTCAACGCCTTCTAAGTTGAGCTCGTCGCACCGAGCTTGATTGGTGTGGTTTACACCTTATATGTCATTTGTGAGGTATTGATTGAGTTGGTGTAGCATGTGGGATTTCGTAATAGAGGTTAGGGATCAATTCCCTTTGCAAACGCCTTCGCAGTTTAACTCGTCGCACCAGGCTTGCCTAGTGTTGTTTACATTTCATGTATAATTTTGCGAGCTTTTGACTGAGTTGGTGTAGTAGATGGTATCCTATAAGGAAAGCTAGGTAGGGACCGATTCCCCTGTCAATGTCTTTTTAGCAGAGCTCCTTACACTGGGCTTGCCGAGTGTGATTTACATCTTCTACGTAGTTTTTGAGCTTTCGGCTGAGTTGGTGTGGCATGTGGTATCCCAAAAGGGAGGCTAGGGATTGATTCCTCTTGTCAACACCTTCTCATTCAAACTCATCGCACTCGATTTGTCTAGTATAATTTTACATCTCCAGTATGGTCTGCATATTAATACTGCGTCTAAGTGAATTTATTCAAAACATTTACTAAGAGATTTAAAAATGTAAATAAATTGAAGTCTCAAATCATCTGATTATTTTTACTTGTTAGATATAACATCAATTTTCCTTGGTAACTTGATAGTTTAAAAAATTATTTATACTAACGATAAATAAATAGGAGATCATTCGATCCCCTATAATCTTTTAAAAATAAAACCTCTTGAATAAATGCTCGTTTCGGGGCTCGTTTGACCTTCCAAATGGGTCGGACAAGCCGTGATGGCCAACCGTATGCATAGACAAGGTCTTGACGGACGTCCACGAAAAAATTTGGCATTTTTGACGTCGTAATCTGGATCACCCAAAAAATCATCGAAATGAGGGGTATGCTCGCTTCGGGGCTCGTTTGACCTTCCAAATGGGTCGGACAAGCCGTGATGGCCAACCGTATCTCCTATCTCAAATTTTTTTCAACCATGATCAGCAGGCCAGTAGCTCACACATTATGCTACCTTGGGAATCGAACTCACAACCTTAAGGTTGGAAGTGAAGAAATACTTACCACTAGACCAACTCTCTCTTGCGGTTTATTTTTGTTTTGTTTTATACTTAATTCATTTCTTTCAAATTTAACTTTTGTAGAAATGATATATTATATAATTAGTTATACTCTTACACAAATACATGAAATTTACCACCCACAATTCATTCAAATGTAGATTATATTTTAACTAAACGGTGTATTTTTAAAAATATCTTCAACTATATTCAGTATGAATATATCATTTTATTTATTTATTTTTGTAATCTTTTAAAATTATTCAGTACAATAATAAAATTATTTAAAATTAAACTTTTAGTTTATTAAAAAAATGAGTAATCGGTTCGAATTGAACATCGATACCAATAACTATAGTAATTCATCATAATATATTTGAAATCCTTGTTAGTTCATTTCTTTTATTTGTACTTTTATTTTTTAGTTTATTTCAATTTTCACACTAATGGAAAAAATTAATAGAAATTCAAGAAATATATTGCACCTTTGCAAAGGCTAAGTTTGTAAGTCGGTGTTATCTCTATATAGTTACTCTAGTTTACTAGTCACAAATCAATAGACATGCACAAAACTTAGCACAAAGACTTGACAATTTTTTTTACCGTGCTTATCAGTGAAAGTGTATCAAATAAAAAAGAAAAGTGTTAAACAAACAAATATTAGTGATCTAGTGGTAGAACCGTGCCTACTCACAATATCTATTACCCGGATTGTATTTTTCAGATTATGCATTTTATAATTGCGAAATTTAAGAAAATTGATATATTGAACTTTTTCGTTTTTACAAAATCAATCGAATTCATTGGTTTTAATATCTTTCTATTCCTTATGAAACATTTGTATTATTCATTTTGTAAGTTGCCACCTGTAATTATGAACAATTGTTGAAAAAAATTGTATTTAGCTACGAATTATTTTCGTAGCAAATAGTTTAATTATTCACTACAAATTTTAAGTCGTCACTATTTTTGTTCTCACTAAATCATAGATTGATTAGAGACAATAAATATTTATCACCAATTATTTATATTATTAGTGAAAAAATAAATGTTATAATGATTAAATATAAATTTTCATAGCTAAAATTTATAATATTTAACTACAAATTCTAATTTGTCGATATTGTAAAAACATATTATTTTAGATGAAGTTCTTTTGTGTCCAAAATTTAATAAATTATAAGACAAAAAATATTTTGTCATGAATTAGAGACATTATTAGTGACAAAATAATGTGTCACTGATAACTTTAAATTCCTGATGAACACTACTTAACAAATGGTACCAATTAATTTTATGGTCGGAAACTTTAGTGGACAAAACTTTGCCGCGGATTTTTATGTTTCTTTACTAAAAGTATGAGTCTCATATATTTAAGCACAAAAATTTAATTTTGTCATTAAAAGTGAACAATTAGTGACGAGTTTGATGTGATAGTTTGTCATGAATTACATGCACTATTAGTGACGAAATAGTGTGTCACCGATAATTTTAAATTCTTGACTAACACTATTTAACAAAATGGCGCCACATGATTTTTTGGTGAAAAACTTTACGGGATAAACTTTGCTACGAATTCTTGTGTTTCATCACTAAAAATATATGTCTCATATATTTGACCACTAAAAATAAATTTTATAACTAAAAGCGATTTGTTCATATTTATTTGTTCATATATTTTATGTCATAGCTATATATCATATTTATTGTATTGGTTGCTGATTTGTTATTTTTAGAAAGCTTCTCCTAGTAGTCATTAGGGTATTTATCTTTATTAACTCAATGTAAGCAATATTACAAAGTATTATTCATTTACCTTCCTTTTCTTTCATTTTCAATTTCAAAAGAATTTATGGCGTTTCTCCTCTTTTTTATTTAATTTAAAAAATCTACTAATTTAATTACAATTAAAACACTCAAAAAAATAACTACAATTTATTTAAATGTGTCTACGTCCATTTTAATTTCTAATTAAATTTGAACAATTAATACATATTAATGTTACGCGATATATGTTCTTCTGTATTTGTAATCTCTTCTCAAATTTTTTATTTTTATATCATTATAATTCCATTATATTTTATTACAAAAACTTGGTTTGATCCCTCAACTCCCTCTATATGGTAGATTTTATGTTGTTATTTAAATAAAATAGTTTATTTGTTTTGATTATTTTGTATTAAATTGGGATAATATATATTTCGTAATTATAATTTGGTGACTTGATAAACTTCAAAATCCTACTGTAGTTCCAACTCGAATTTGAGAAACAAAAGAGATTAGGGAATTTTGAGTTGTTAAATTATATTAAATTGTAAGTGCTGAAAAGATATTTCAAATACTAGTTGACATATAAATCATCATTGACTCATTTTTACAAATCAATTTTTACAAAGCAATTACCTATTTTTATGGTAGTTGTATCATATAGTAAGTATTGTATTGTAAAAGATTAATGCATCAATTGAACACTCTTTCTGAGATAAGAATAGCTCACTCTTTCTGAAATAAGAATATCTAGTGATACATGATCATCAACTTGATTCATTTTAAATATCAAATTAAATTATTTATGTAAAAATTTTAAATGTATAAATCAAATTAATCAAATTGGGGGTTTTAAACTTCGCAATTTTTGTGTTGGTTCGATTTTTCAAATATCAAACCAAATCATTTATAATTAACTTTTAAATTAATAAACTAAACCATACTAATAAACCTTGACTTTTTATTTTCGCGCTAAAATATTCATACAAGTATATAATTAACATGTCCTCCTTACATTATTTTTGTAACGGTTCTCTTGATCGTTTGGATCACTAGAACTTTTTATTTCATAAAATACTTTCCGATGGGTTCTAAATGGGTATTTTAAATTATTCGTAATTATAATTATGAAAATAGTGGGGAAGTTTTACTAAATTTTTTTAGTTGGTAGTTAAAGAAAATAATATCAAAATTAATAGTGAGTCACTTTCACCACTCTTATAATTAGTCATATATTAATTAGGGTAAACATAATTTGTAGAGAAGAAGAAAAGTCGACGAGAGAACACAAGGTAGCGTTGAGCGAAGAAAGCCACGATACTTCAGGTGATTTTCTTATTTTGATTATTATTGTTATACTATATGGATTGGATAGTGTGATTTATTTTGTGGTAAAGGAAGAGGCAAACAAGTGGACATTAATGGAACTGAAGGAAATTAATGAATTTTCTTTTTGGTCAGAATCTTAGTTTTTGAGATTGGAGATACAAATAGTATTGGATAATAATTGCATGATTATTGACAATGATGATATAATTATAACCTAGATACTTACGAATATAGAATAGGCAAAATTTCAATTCAGTACAGAAATTATACATCCGGATCACTGATACTAACACAATGACCTTTGATATTCGAGGTTCTGTTTATATGTTACCATATTATAATTAAGGTTTAATATATTGAGATAGGTAATTAAATATTAGGTGTATCGGATTATTAAATTTCATTAAATATATGCTAATTGGAGAAATTATGACTTACCCTTAGACGTGAGTTTTAGGTAACAATTTAAGGCTTTCATAATCGTACAGACATATAGTGGGTATATGGACATTTATCATGTTGTTGTGGAATGGTACTTGAAGACTGTTAGTTAATTTCGTATGGTTAGGATATTAATTAACTGAAAAGTAAGGGGACAAATTTTAGGGGTGATGATTGGTGTAACGACCTGTTTAGTCGTTTTGAGCAACAGATTTTTATTTCTGGAAAAACTGGCTGAGTCGACGGAACCCACGACGGACCGTCATGGCCACGACGGACCGTCGAGGGTGTCTCGTTCCAAAACACTTAGAATTCTGAAATTTGGGTACTGAAATCGACTCTCTGAACTTCGTAACGGAATGGCAGGACGGACCGTCATGGGCACGACGGACCGTCACACATCTTCCACAGAAATTAAGTCTCTGAACTTTGTGACGGACCTGCAGGACGGACCGTCGCAGGTACGACGGGCCGTCACAGGTTGCGTAATCCCAGGCTGGGTCGGATTTCTATTAAGTGTTTTAAGGGGCGTTTTGGACTATTCCTGCTTTAATTATAAAGTTAGTGGGTTAATGTTAATAGTTTAATTACTTGGGGGTTAAAAGAGATAACCTTGAGTTAATTAGTGGGTTAATTCCTCATCTTTTATACTTAATTATATGCTAATTAGGGTAAAAGAAAGAGGGTTTGAATAAGAAAAATAGAAAGAACAAAGAGAGAGAGAGGATCGAACGAGAAAGAGGAGAAACGAAGAGGAAACAAAGCTTTGGGGAATTTGCTTGCTTGATCACTAATCTTCGATGGAGGTAGGTTATGGTTTTTATGCTATTCGTAGTAAACTCTTAATAGCGAATGATATGTATTGGTAGTATTGTAAACCCTTCTATATGCTTACTTGTATGCTTGCATGAATGTGATTATATAATTGTGATAAAATAAGCATGATGAAGTTATTGAATCCTAAATCTTGAAAAACCCTAATTTACTTTGTTAATGATGATGCCTTGGTATAAGAGAAGGCTTGATGAACTAAAGTAATGAGATTGATGATGCCTTGGTATAAGAGAAGGCTTGATGAACTAAAGTAATGAGATTGATGATGCCTTGGTATAAAAGAAGGATTGATGAATTAAGAGAATGAGATTAGTGGAGCGGGTGTCACGAACCGACACGTAGAATTAGGGGATCGGGTGACATGTAGAATTAGGGGATCGGGTGTCACGAACCAACACGTAGAATTAGGGGATCGGGTGTCACGAACCGACACGTAGAATTAGGGGATCGGGTGTCACGAACCGACACGTAGAATTAGGGGAGCGGAGTTTCACATTCCGACACATAGTAGTAGGGGATCGGAGTGTCACGTTCCGACACATAGTAGTAGGGGAGCGGAGTGTCACGTACCGACACAAGAGAAATAAAGATAATGAATCTTGAAAGATGTTAATATACTCAATCTAATGAACCTAATTCCCAAATGAGTATGGTATTGAGGCTTGAGTCCTCATGGGTGAACTTGACGGTACTTATTTATGATTATAGTACTTGTTGTTGCTACATGTTGAGTATTGTAGTTGATTTATGATATTACCTGATATATACTGTTTTCTATTTTGAGTTGGCCGATGATATCTACTCAGTACTCGTGTTTTGTACTGACCCCTACTTGTATGTTTCTTTCTTTGTTAATTGTGGGGTGCAACAAACGTGCCGTCGTCTTCAACTCAACCGCAACTCTAGCCAGTCTTCATTACACCGGATTTCAGGGTGAGCTAATGCTTCTAGCTTGGACTGGATCTTCCTCTTCATGTCTTGATGCCTTGAAGTTCCGGCATGGACTAGCTTTTTATGTATTCTAGTTTCTTAGATACTCTTAGATTAGTAATTTGAGGATAGATGTTCTTGTGATGATGACTTCCAGATTTTGGGAAATAATAGTTGTTGAATTTTTGAAGTTATTGAATCTATTTTTATTAATGAGTTAAGTCTTCCGCATTGTATTTTGTTGATTATGTTAAAA
Organism: Solanum peruvianum; assembly: GCA_027705065.1. NCBI lineage: Eukaryota > Viridiplantae > Streptophyta > Magnoliopsida > Solanales > Solanaceae > Solanum > Solanum peruvianum. The sequence continues at coordinate 12,499,418 of JAKWJD010001765.1, forward strand.
TGTTGGGGTTTAGATTGGTTGGTTCGCTCACATAGTAGGATAAGTGTGGGTGCCACTCGCGGCTCGGTTTTGGGTCGTGACAAACTTGGTATCAGAGCATTAGGTTCGTTAGTCTCATCACACAAGAACGAGTCTAGTAGAGTCTTAAGGAATGGTAGGGGGACGCCTTTACTTTTCTTTGAAAGGCTATAAGACTTTAGGAAAATTCCATTCTTTCTTTCGTGTTATTACTTGGATCCAATTGGTATCTAGGTGATACAAATTGGTATCTGACCATCTTCACTCTATTTCGCAGATGGTTAGAACTAGAGCAACGACTGCGCCAACACCAACGCCGGCAAGACATGATGCGTCTGATCCAGCCACTGGGGCTATAGCTCGAAGAGGAACAGTGGCAAGAGGCCGTGGTAGAGTTCGCGGGAGGACGTCCTCTAGAGGAAGAGGACAAGCACCTAGCCCATCTGGTACTAGGGCGGTGACTCCTCCACCCACTGAGGAAGTGATAAGAGAGGGTGAGGAAGGGGAGAACGAACAAGTACAGAATGAGGGATTGCCACCCCAACCTACCCCAGAGATGATCAATCAGGTTCTTGCTTATCTTAGCGGGTTATCTGATCAGGGTCAGACACCTCCAGTGTTTTCTGCACCAGCACCTCAGGTTCCGGAGGTACAACATGCAGCTACTGTGGCTCCCCGCATGGATGCCTCATTGGAAATAGGCACGTTTCCTCGTCTGACTACAGGGCCTATAATGACAAATGATCAGCATGAACTTTCCAATAAGTTCTTGAAATTGAAACCTCCAGTCTTCTAGGGTGCTGAATCTGAGGATGCCTACGATTTTCTGGTTGACTGTCATGAGCTACTACACAAGATGGGTATAGAAGAACGGTTTGGTGTTGAGTTTGTGACTTATCAGTTTCAAGGGAACGCCAAAATGTGGTGGCGGTCACATGTTGAGTGTCAACCAACAGAGGTACCACCTATGACTTGGGCATCATTCTCTAGCTTGTTTATGGAGAAGTATATCCCCCGGACTTTGAGGGATAGGAAAAGAGATGAGTTCTTGAGCCTAGAGCAAGGTAGGATGTCGGTTACTGCATATGAGGCTAAGTTTCGTGCATTATCCAGGTATGCCACCCAACTTTGTTTCAGTCCACAAGAGCGGATTCGCCGTTTTGTGAAGGGGTTGAGGTCAGAATTGCGGATTTCAGCCTTACAGGTAGCGGCTACGGCAAAATCCTTTCAAGAAGTGGTAGACTTCGTGATAGAGGTGGAAGGAGTGAAGCCACATGACTTCACCACGGCATCGACATCAAAAAGGTTTCGAAAGGGAGGTGAGTTTAATGGTTCTTACTCTAGAGGACAGGGTTCAGGAGGTTACTCAGTCCGACCAATTCAGTCTTCACTACAGACTGCAGTTGGGGGTCCACCTCAGACCGGTCAACACTTCTCTGAGAGACCTATGCTTGACTCCAGAGAGTGTTATGGATGTGGGGAGACTGGACATATTAGGAGGAATTGTCCAAAACAGAGTTATAGACCCCCAATAGTCAGAGGTAGAGGTGGTCATGGTAAAGGCCGTTATTCTGGAGGACGTGGTGGCCGAGGTAATGGTGGTCACCAAAACGGCCAGGGTGATGGGCAAACTGGAGCCACTACAACACAAAATGGTAGGGGCAATGGACAGACAGTTTATAGGGCCCATTGTTACGCTTTCCCCGGACGGTCTGAAGCGGAGACATCCGATGCTGTTATCACAGGTAATCTTTTGGTTTGTGATTTCATGGCTTCTGTATTGTTTGATACTGGATCCACATTTTCTTATGTATCTTCTTCATTTGCTACTGGTCTTAATTTACCTTGTGAATTACTTGACATGCCTATTCGTGTGTGTACTCCGGTGGGTGAGTCTGTGATAGTTGAAAGGGTATATAGGTCTTGTCTGGTGACTTTTGTGGGGAGCAACACTTATGTAGACTTGGTTATCCTAGAAATGGTTAACTTCGATGTAATTCTGGGTATGACTTGGCTTTCTCCGAATTTTGCGATCTTAGATTGTAATGCAAAAACTGTAACGTTGGCCAAGCCTGGGACAGATCCGTTAGTGTGGGAGGGCGACTACACCTCCAGTCCGGTTCGTATCATATCCTTTCTTCGTGCTAAGAGAATGGTTAGTAAAGGGTGTCTAGCTTTCTTGGCACATCTCAGGGATGACACTACCCAAGTACCTTCAATTGAGTTGGTTTCGGTAGTCCGTGAGTTTCTGGATGTGTTCCCTGCAGATCTTCCTGGTATGCCACCGGATAGGGATATTGACTTTGGCATTGATCTGGAACCGGGTACTCGCCCCATTTCCATACCCCCTTATAGAATGACTCCCGTGGAGTTAAGAGAGTTAAAGGCCCAACTTCAAGAGTTGTTAGGCAAAGGCTTCATTAGACCAAGTGCATCCCCTTGGTGTGCTCCGATATTATTTGGGAAGAAGAAGGATGGGAGTTTTCGGATGGCATAGACTATAGACAACTGAATAAGGTAACTAGTAAGAACAAGTATCCTCTTCCTCGCATTGATGATTTGTTCGTTCAGTTACAAGGTGCTTGCACCTTCTCGAAAATTGATTTGAGATCTGGTTATCATCAACTGAAAATACGGGCAACGGATGTGCCCAAGACTACTTTTCAAACAAGATATGGGCATTATGAGTTCTTAGTAATGTCTTTTGGGCTTACGAATGCCCCTACCGCTTTCATGAGCTTGATGAATGGGATTTTTAAGCCATATCTGGATCCCTTTGTCATCGTATTCATTGATGATATATTGGTATACTCAAAGAGCAAGAAAGAACATGAGGAGCACTTGAGAATTGTATTGGAATTGTTGAGGGAGAAAAAGCTTTACGCCAAATTCTCCAAGTGTGAGTTTTGTCTAGATTCAGTGTCCTTCTTGGGGCATGTGGTTTCTAAGGATGGAGTGATGGTGGATCCATTGAAGATTGAAGCAGTGAAGAATTGGAAGAGACCTACTAATGTGTCAGAAGTAAGGAGCTTTGTTGATTTAGCTAGCTACTACCGCCGATTTGTTAAGGGTTTCTCTTCTATTGCTTCCCAACTGACAAGCTTGACTAAGCAGAATGTCCCATTTGTTTGGTCGGATGAGTGCGAAGAAAGCTTTCAGAAGCTCAAGACCTTGTTGACTACTGCACCAATTCTTACCTTGCCAGTGGAAGGCAAGAATTTCATTGTTTATTATGATGCATCCTATTCGGGTTTGGGTGCAGTGCTAATGCAAGAGAAGAATGTGATTGCTTATGGTTCGAGGCAATTAAAGGTGCACGAACGCAATTACCCGACCCATGATTTGGAGTTGGCCGCGGTAGTATTTGCATTAAAGCAATGGAGGAACTATTTATATGGGGTTAAGTGTGAAGTCTATACGGATCATCGTAGCCTACAATATGTTTTTACTCAAAAAGATTTGAATTTGAGACAGAGAAGATGGATGGAACTACTGAAGGACTACGATATCACAATTCTGTATCATCCGGGAAAAGCTAATATTGTGGCAGATGCTTTAAGTAGAAAGGCAGGAAGCATGGGAAGTCTAGCTCACTTGCAAGTTTCTAGACGCCCATTAGCTAGAGAAGTTCAGATTCTGGCTAATGACCTTATGAGATTAGAAATAAATGAGAGGGGAGAATTTTTGGGTTGTGTGGAGGCAAGATCTTCCTTCCTTGACAAGATTAAGGGAAAGCAGTTTAATGATGAGAAATTGATCCGGATCCGAGATAAAGTGTTGCGAGGAGAGGCTAAGAAAGCACAAATCGATGAGGAGGTGTTTTGAGAATTAAGGGAAGGGTATGTGTACCCCGCGTCGATGATTTGATCAACACTATTCTGACAGAGGCTCATAGTTCAAGGTATTCTATACATCCTGGTGCAACCAAGATGTATCGTGACCTAAAGCAACACTTTTGGTGGAGTAGAATGAAGCGTGATATTGTTGATTTTATTGCCAAATGTCCAAACTGTCAGCAAGTGAAGTATGAACACCAGAGGCCTGGAGGAACACTTCAGAGAATGCCCATTCCGGAATGGCAGTGGGAAAGAATTGGAATGGACTTTGTGGTTGGTCTCCCAAAGACAATGGGCAAGTATGACTCTATTTGGGTGATTGTTGATAGGTTAACTAAGTCTGCTCATTTCATTCCGGTCAAGGTGACTTACAATGCAGAGAAGTTAGCCAAACTTTACATCTCGGAAGTTGTTCGGTTGCATGGGGTTCCACTCTCCATCATATCAGATAGAGGTACACAGTTTACTTTTAAGTTTTGGAAAACATTGCATGCAGAATTGGGTACTAGGTTGGATCTAAGTACTGCATTTCACCCTCAGACCGATGGTCAGTCTGAGCGAACGATTCAAGTGTTGGAGGACATGCTTCGTGCATGTGTGATAGAATTCTCCTACAATAATAGCTATCACTCAAGTATTGGTATGGCCCCATTTGAGGCACTGTATGGGAGGAGATGTAGGTCTCCCATTGGTTGGTTTGATGCATTTGAGGTTAGACCTTGGGGTACTGACCTTCTGAGGGAATAATTAGATAAAGTGAAACGCATTCAAGAAAAGCTTCTAGCGGCTCAGAGTAGGCAAAAAGAATATGCAGATCGAAAGGTTAGAGACTTGGATTTCATGGAGGGTGAACAAGTCTTGCTGAAGGTTTCACCCATAAAAGGGGTGATCCGGTTTGGTAAAAGAGGTAAGCTAAGCCCAAGGTATATTGGACCATTCGAAGTACTTAAACAAGTAGGGGAGGTGGCTTACGAACTAGCTTTGCCTCCAGGGCTGTCCGGAGTGCATCCGGTATTTCATGTGTCTATGTTGAAAAGATACCATGGGGATGGAAACTACATTATCCGTTGGGATTCAGTTCTTCTTGATGAGAATTTGTCTTATGAGGAGGAGCCTGTTGCTATTTTAGATAGAGAAGTCCGCAAGTTGAGGTCGAGGAAGATTGCATCCATCAAGGTTCAATGGATGAATCGACCGGTTGAAGATTCCACTTGGGAGAAGGAGGCTAATATGCAAGAAAGATACCCACATCTGTTTACAGATTCAGGTACTCCTTTTCGCCCTTGTTTTCCTTCTTGTGATCGTTCGAGGACGAACGATGGGTAAATTGGTATCTATTGTAACGACCTGTTTAGTCGTTTTGAGGAACATATTTTTATTTCTGGAAAAACTGGCTGAGTCGACGGAACCCACGACGGACCGTCATGGGCACGACAGACCGTCGAGGGTGTCTCGTTCCAAAACACTTAGAATTCTGAAATTTGGGTACTGAAATCGACTCTCTGAACTTTGTAACGGAATGGCAGGACGGACCGTCGTGGGCACGACGGACCGTCACACATCTTCCACAGAAATTAAGTCTCTGAACTTTGTGACGGACCTGCAGGACGGACCGTCGCAGGTACGATGGGCCGTCACAGGTTGCGTAATCCCAGGCTGGGTCGGATTTCTACTAAGTGTTTTAAGGTTCGTTTTGGACTATTCCTGCTTTAATTATAAAGTTAGTGGGTTAATGTTAATAGTTTAATTACTTGGGGGTTAAAAGAGATAACCTTGAGTTAATTAGTGGGTTAATTCCTCATCTTTTATACTTAATTATATGCTAATTAGGGTAAAAGAAAGAGGGTTTGAATAAGAAAAATAGAAAGAACAAAGAGAGAGAGAGAGGATCGAACGAGAAAGAGGAGAAACGAAGAGGAAATAGAGCTTTGGGGAATTTGCTTGCTTGATCACTAATCTTCGGTGGAGGTAGGTTATGGTTTTTATGCTATTCGTAGTAAACTCTTAATAGCGAATGATATGTATTGGTAGTATTGTAAACCCTTCTATATGCTTACTTGTATGCTTGCATGAATGTGATTATATAATTGTGATAAAATAAGCATGATGAAGCTATTGAATCCTAAATCTTGAAAAACCCTAATTTACTTTGTTAATGATGATGCCTTGGTATAAGAGAAGGCTTGATGAACTAAAGTAATGAGATTGATGATGCCTTGGAATAAGAGAAGGCTTGATGAACTAAAGTAATGAGATTGATGATGCCTTGGTATAAAAGAAGGATTGATGAATTAAGAGAATGAGATTAGTGGAGCGGGTGTCACGAACCGACACGTAGAATTAGGGGATCGGGTGTCACGAACCGACAAGTAGAATTAGGGGATCGGGTGTCACGAACCGACATGTAGAATTAGGGGATCGGGTGTCACGAACCGACACGTAGAATTAGGGGATTTGAGTGTCACGTAGCGACTCATAGTAGTAGGGGATCGGAGTGTCACGTTCCGACACATAGATGTAGGGGAGCGGAGTGTCACGTACCGACACAAGAGAAATAAAGATAATGAATCTTGAAAGATGTTAATATACTCAATCTAATGAACCTAATTCCCAAATGAGTATGGTATTGAGGCTTGATTCCTCATGGGTGAACTTGATGGTACTTATTTATGATTATAGTACTTGTTGTTGCTACATGTTGAGTATTGTAGTTGATTTATGATATTACCTGATATATACTGTTTTCTATTTTGAGTTGGCCGATGATATTTACTCAGTACTCGTGTTTTTGTACTGACCCCTACTTGTATGTTTCTTTCTTTGTTAATTGTGGGGTGCAGCAAACGTGCCGTCGTCTTCAACTCAACCGCAACTCTAGCCAGTCTTCATTACACCGGATTTCAGGGTGAGCTAATGCTTCTAGCTTGGACTGGATCTTCCTCTTCATGTCTTGATGTCTTGAAGTTCCGGCATGGACTAGCTTTTTATGTATTCTAGTTTCTTAGATACTCTTAGATTAGTAATTTGAGGATAGATGTTCTTGTGATGATGACTTCCAGATTTTGGGGAATATTAGTTGTTGAATTTTTGAAGTTATTGAATCGATTTTTATTAATGAGTTAAGTCTTCCGCATTGTATTTTGTTCATTATGTTAAAATGTTGGGGTTTAGATTGGTTGGTTCGCTCACATAGTAGGATAAGTGTGGGTGCCACTCGCGGCTCGGTTTTGGGTCGTGACAATTGGTCAAATTGGGCATGGGATAATAATTAGAGAAGTTTGTATGTGTGAGCTATGGGATAATGAATGATATGGAGGATATGACAGTTTTTGAATACGATAATTGTGGTATAAAAAGTATTGCAAGCGGTGGAGTACGAACTCTTTGGTTACTATTATTTAATTATCAATTGGTATTATAATTAACTTTTATAATGAGATTAAAATTGATTGAATGCACGGTCTGCTATCACTAGTTTCATAATCGGTGATTTCTGATTAATTTATTTAGAGGAATTGAGACTTAATCCTACACTTGCAATTTGAGGAACACGGGAGTTGACATCAAATTTAGGACATTTTTAGAGTAATATGAGTGTCTATAGACCCGCTTACTTATGAGTTATGCATACTTAATAGATTGGAAACACGTTGAGGCATTAAAGAAAGAAAAATCATTTGGAAACTAGCTTGCTGTCCTTCGGTGGAGGTAGGTTATGGTTTATGCTATTTGATAATGCATTGAATGATATTATCAAGTTTTCTTTGTACTTGATTTTGTGGTTGTGTGGCTTGGTTGTGCGTTCTGTAATTGGTCTGAAATCTTGAGACTATGGAATTTATATTCTTGAACTCTCTTTATAGAAGTGATGTCTTGAATAAAGAAGGTTTGACAAAATAATATAACGAGTTGAAAGTGGTGAAAATAAAGGATAAATTGACGGTATTCTTGAATCGGGGTGTCACGTTGCGACACGGTATTCTTGGATCGGAGTGTCACGTTCCAACACGGTATTCTTGGATCGGAGTGTCACGTTCCAACATGGTAAAAATTAGATCGGAGTGTCCAGTTCCGACACGATATAATTGAATTGGAGTGTCACATTCCGACACGGTATAATTGGATCGAGTATCAATTTCCGACATGGTATAATTGGATCGGAGAATCATGTTCTGACACCACAACATTAAAGGAAAAGGATATTAAATTAATTTAATGTACTTAATCTCAAAGAACCCATTTCCCAACGAACTTGATGTGAAGGCATGAGTCCTCGTGTGTCCTTGATATTGTGATTGATTACGTACTTTCTTCAGTTGTCACTTGTTCATGTTGTTTGTTGCTTCTCACCTATTAGGTAGTATAGTTAATTTTATAGTATTATTATTTGTATATTATTTACTGTTTTGGGTTGACCGATGATACTTACTCAGTACATGACTTGTATTTTCTTTTCTTTTTCTTGTATGGAGTGCATCAAGTGTACCGACGAATTTGGATCGCCCTCAGCTCTATCAAGTCTCGGCATATCAGATTAAAGGGTGAGTTATTCATTCGAGCTTGAGTTGGAATCTCTCATTCATTACCTGATGTCCTTAGTTTTCGGACACAAATTACTTTATTTCATTTATTTTGGTGTCTATGATACCCTTACACTTAGTAATTGGAGATTAGATGTCCTTGTTGTGATGACTTCAGGTTTTGGGAAAAGATATTTAGTAAGTTTTTGAGCTTCCGCATTATGCTTGTAGTTTGTAAGTTGGGGTTAAATTCGTTGGTTCTCCCACCTAGGGGGTTAAGTGTAGGTACCACTCATGACTCGTTTTGGGTCATGACAAACTTTGTATCAGAGCGTTAGATTCGGTGATCTCATCACACAAGAACAAGTCTAGTAGAGTCTTGCGGAACGGTACGAGGACACCTTTACTTTTCTTCGAGAGACTATAGGACTTTAGGATAACTTCATTTCTTCTTTCATTCATGCTAAGATTTGAATCCAATTGGTATCTAGGTGATACAAATGGATATCTGAACATTGTTTTACTCACTCTGTTTCACATATGGTTGTACTAGAGTATTAGAATTTGAAATAGCAACAAAAGAAAAAAAATGTGTGTCCTATGAAATAGGTATATTTTTTCAATTGACTAAAGAGCCTGTAATGACTAGTGATCAATATGTTTGTTTTATTGAGTTGCTTCATAAATGAATATAGTGGACAGACTTAGTGTTGAGTTTGTGACATACTTGTTTTGAGGATATGCAAAATGTAGTGATAGTCTCATGTTAAGTGTCAATTAGTTTATGGACTACGTATGACTTAAGGCAACACTTTTCTTGCTTCTTCATGAAGAATTATATACCCTAGACTCTGAGGTATAGGAGGAGAGATGAGTTACTAAATAAAAGGAGGTATATGTTCCACCAATTGAGGTCAAAATCTCTATTACGATCCATAAATTGAATGCATATCAGAGAGGGTCTTCAATGCATATTTGTTTAGAGTTATGAAGTGTATTGCTTATGCTATTGACTTTATCGAAGAAATAAAGCAAATTTGTTAGGCTAGAGGGAGAAAAAATTTGATATTTTTTTGCAGTTATTTAATGAGTAGAAATGTGTAAGCTATTTAGGTGCGATCCTCTCGATAAGTATGATGTGTTCTAGTATGGATTTAATTGTTGTTTACGATACCGTACTAGTGTTACGTGGAAACGGATAGATCAATTTTCCAGTGTGAATACTAACTACTTAAGAAGTTATTAGTGGTATAACATGTTTAGATAATGAGATTAAGTGTTACTTTCACATTTGAGGAACCAACTAGTTTATTACTACAAGTACTTGGATTGCATTATTTTTATGGAAAATTTTAGTATGGATCTGTGGTACAATATTAATACATTTAGATCGTGAAATGTATCTCGAGGGTTCTGAATGAGGATTGCGATTTTATCTTAAGCTTCAAAAGATAAATTGATACTAGAATGACAAATTTATATGGAAAGAAATTCCTAGTAAGTATACTTGGGTGAACTAAATTGAAGATTTTAGTAAGAAAATGCTTATAAAAGTGAGTTAGTCCCTTAAATTTGATTGGTATTCTTGAGTTTAAGGTGTCAGGTCGAGGAAAAGGTTCAGTTCTTGGTGATGAAAAGGTCTAGCTAAACATGATGGTAAAAAGAGTCTGTAAGAAATTATAATTTGGATGAAACTATATATTAAGGATTTTGTCGATTAAATACATTTTGTATGGTAATAAAGACTTGTGAAAATCTAAGATTGTGATTTTCTATTGTTTAGTGAGTAATGTGGTTGTATGGAATGTTTTAAGAGCCGTTGGGGGCACCGCACGAGTAGAATTTAAAGGAGCTGAAGTCATAATTAAAATAAGATAAAATTTGTGGGATGTGTAGCTTTTAGAAATAGGGAGAGCAAAAATATTTGCTTTGATTGCAAGGACTAAAAATGCATTTTTGAGTGGTGTGACAAGTTTTATTGTAGTGTTGAATTTAGTAATGAGTGTGGTTGAAATTTTATCGAAGGATATAGTAAGCTCTATGAAGAGGCGATCGATGATAAGTTAAGATACACAAATTCATAAAAATCTTCAAGGTACGAGTTGATGTGGATAGATAACGAGATTACGTTGCACAGTTGAATTTCACCAAAAGAGAAGAACGTAATGGTTGTAAGTTCATCCAAAATGTTATAACAAAATATTAGACTGAAAATACTTTTAGATACTGATCCGTAGATTCGTCTAAATACATTAAGAAAAGCACCACCTCTATCTTACTATCAGAAAGATAACATTGAAAAACTTGTCTTCAGTTTGAAGTTGTTACGCTGATAATCATCCATGAATTAACAATGCAACCAACCAAATGTTATATATAAATAATTTAAGTTTAGTAACCAATTAGATCGAAAAATATATTTATGGGAAAAGGGTCTGATATACCCCTCAACTTTGTCATTTGGAGCTGATACACCCCTCGTTATAAAAGTGGCTCATATATGCCCTTACCGTTATACAAACGGCTCACATATACCCATGCCGTTACAAAATGGCTCACATATACCCTTCATTTAACGGAAGTTAAAAAATTTGTTTTAATTTTATATTTGTTACTTCGAATTTCTTTTAAAAAATTATTTAGGGGTATATATGATTCTTCTATCAAAGTTTAAGGTATATTTTAATTTTTTTCATACATAAATTATTTTTTGACTTCTTTTATTATAATTATTTCTTATTCTTATTTTGTTGTTTTCTTTCATTCCTTAGTTTGAAGAATAAAAAATTAAACTATTTCTTTTGTGTATATTGTAATTTAATTTCGTATTCGAAGAAAAAATTTGGTCATCTACAATAAGTTTTACAAGAATATTAGTGAAAAATAAATAAATTTGATTATCAAAATAATAATTATAAATTAGTCATTGAAACAAAAAAAAGTCAAAAAAATATGTTTGACAAGGATTAAATTTACTCATATGGGATTATATTTTTTAGAAAAAAATAATAAAAATTTAGATTAATTTTTTTTTTCATTTCCGTTAGAAGAAAAGGGTATATGTGAGTCATTTGTTTACAAGTAGGGGTATATATGAGCCACATTCATAACAAGGGGTATATCAGCTCTAAATGACAAAGTTGAGGGGTATATCATACCCTTTTCCCTATATTTATTAATAATACGCACAACTTCCATAAATAACACCCAAAAACTAAGAATCTTTACTTACCTCTTTATGGCTGAGGAGAGGACTTGATCTTGCACCTTAGCCTTGGGTGTGCTGTTGAAATCTTTAGTGTGACTCCAGATGCGTTAACTGCAGTAATAAGTTCACCCGCACATGTAGAAGGGTGTCCAGTAAGTTGAAAGAGAAACCTTGTAGAGGTTTTTATTAGTGACAATTACATTTTAACATTCTTTTGTAAATATCTTGAAAGCCTATAGCGATATTGGATCCAACGGCAAATAACTAATGTTCTTAAAGACTCAAACAGTTTTTGTAAATGTTCTTAGACATTGCAGATGAAAATTATTTTTGTTGTAGTGATTGTGTCCGATGACACATTTATTTCATCCAAAAGGATACATATGGGACTATACCTTATTATCTCTATTTCATTAATATGGTTGTGTTAATTGATGACAAAAACACTTATAAATCCATCTAAATTCAACTATTAATCAGAGATTTAACTAACATAGAAATTGCCTGAATCCCTTCGCCCTGAAACTTTGCATGCGACACTTAACCAGGAAGAAAGACCCCTTAGTGGTTGAGGGTATTTATTTGAGAGTATGCCACCTTTATGCCTAGCCTTAGTTAGTTGCATATTCTGCAAAACCAGAAGCTACATTAACATATTTTAATTTTATTGTCTTCCCAAAAGCAATTGTGGATATCCCACTTTGACTTGGCTTAGCATCTGGAAAGTATGTTGGAAGATAGCTCTCATATTTGAAAGTTAAGAGTACAAGATCATCTTAGGCGGTAAGAATAGGTTACATTTGAATTCTAGATAGTGAGTAATTGGCAGTTGTGTTAATTTTCACATTTGAAGTGGCATGTACCAAGCAAGCCAAAGGACACACCGTTTTAGTCCTTTCCAAACATATTTCAAGATAAACAAACCTAGAAGACTTTAGACTTGAACTTATGCAAACAGATTTACTTAGGAGTAAAATGAATGAATGAAATTGCAGAAGTTAAAATAATCGATCATTACGCTTAGTTTTGTCTTATGAGTTCATTGATAAGTTAAAGAACTTGAACTGGGATGAAGTTTTGCAAGATAATACCATCATTTCACCCCAATCTGATGAGAAGTTACTGTCTGCACCCCAACAAAAAAAAAACATCCAATTAACACCTTCTCTTATCATGCTTATGTTATCCTATATTATACTATACTGGATTACTTTTTGTCGTCTCTCATTCATTTATTTATCTTTAATAACTCAATGTAAGCGATAGCATAAATTATTTTTCTTCTACCTTCTTTTTCTTCCGTATTTTGTTTCAAAGAATTATATGGTCTTTCTCCTCTTTTTTTATATAATTTATAACACCCACAAGTACTATTGCAATTTAAATATTCAGAAAAATAACTGCAATATATTAAATGTGTCTACGTCCACTTTAATTTCTAATTAATTGAACAATTAATACATATTAATGATCACACAATAACTTTTTTTCCATATTTTTTCTCTTTTCAAATTTGTTATTTTTATATTATCATAATGACTTTATATTTTATTACAAAACATGGTTTACTCCCTCAATAAATTAGTCAATTTATTTTAACTATTTTATGTTAAATTGGGATAGAATATATTTTGTAATTATAGTTTGGTGACTTGATAAACATCAAAATTCTTCTGTAGTTTCAATTTGAATTTGAGAAACAAACGATATTAAGGATAATTGAGTTGTTGAAAAAATGTATCAAATAGTAAGTGTTGAAAAAATGTATCAAATAGTAAGTGTTTGAAAAGATGTTTCAAATACTAGTTGACTCTATCAATCATTATTGACTCATATTTTATACGCAATTACCTATTTTTAGCAAGTGTTGTATTGTAAAATGTTAATGCAACAAATTGAACACTCTTTTTAAAGTAACAATATCAATTGTTATAAGTGGGGTGTAACTGATTGGATTTGCTCAGATTTTTAAAATATCAAATTGAACTTTTTATTTTAAAATTTTAAATTTATAAACCAAATTAATAGAATTGGGGGTATTCAACCTCGAATTTTATCGAGTTGGTTCCATTTTTTTTCAAATATCAAACCAAATTATTTTCATCAAAATTTTAAATTCTAAAATCAAACAAAAATAATAAACATCAATTTTTTTATAATTTATTTCATGTTATTTTAACCTTGGCAAACAGTTCCTAATATATTTTAAATCATTTTGCCTTATTTTAAGTTATTTTTTATATTTGTCAAATACTTTCAGAAATAAAAAACTGACCTAAAAATAGGTCACGCAAAAAAAAAGAATTAAAAATAGGTTTGGGTTTGAGAAATTTTAAAGTCAATTCAAACACCCTGTCGATACATAGGTGTAAAAATAAGTCTATAAAAGGCAAACATTACGGGTGTGTTTGGTATGAAGGAAAATGTTTTCCATGGAAAATATTTTCCTAGAAAACAAGTAGATTTTGAACTTATTTTCTCATGTTTGGTTGGTGAGTAGAAAATATTTTTCATAACTGATTTTTAGTGTTTGGTTTATGAATGAAAATGTTTTTGAGAGACATCTTTTACTTTTACTAGAGTAGAAAATAATTTTTGAAATTGAAAATATTTTTATTAAAAAATTTTTTATTTGGGGGGTGGGGGGTGGGGGGGTGGAGGGAGAAGGAGTGAAAAATAAAAATTTGAACTTTATAGTATTTTTAAAAAAATAAATATAATTTTTTTAGGGGTTGGGGTGGGTGGGAGGCTGGCCGCGGGGGGGGGGGGGGGGGGGGGAGTAACTTTAAAATAAAAATTTGAAGTTTAAAATAATTTTGAAAAACAAAATTATTTTTTTGGGGGAGGGAGTGGCCGGTGGTGGGTGAGTGGGTGTCCGGGATTTGGTAAAAAAATAATTTTTAAAATTGAACTTTTTTAAATGGTTGTTTTTCCCAAAAAAATGTAACTTAAAATTGGAAGAGAGTTTTGAAAAATGTTTTCCTTAATTTTTGAAGGTAAGTTATTTTCCTTGATTTTGAGAAAAAAAGAAATGATTTGGAAAACATTTTCCAAAACTTTTGTCTCAATCTAACATGAGAAAATTTGAAACATTTTCCAAAAAATATTTTACTTTATATCTAACACACTCTAATTGCAGTAGAAATTCTATTAAAAAAAATTTAATTCTTGAAATTACTTAAGATAAAAGATACCCATGCAAATCTTGTTGTAAATATAGTACGAGAGAAAGACAATTCTTCCTAATCAAAATATTTCTTCTCCATTTATTGAGTTGAATCGATTTATAGAAATAATGTCCACATCAGAAGTAGAATGGATCAAAGTGATAAAAGGAGGAGAAACCTCTCGCGTAGTATTGTCTTATGAGTACATTAATAAGCTAAAAAATATGAACAAGGATAAAGTATTGCAAAGCAATATGATCATTTCATCGCAATCTAATGAGAAGCTACCGTGTTCATCCCAACAAACAAAAACATCCAATTAACACCTACTCTTGTCATGTTCTTTGTTATCCTATATTATAATATATACCATTTTCTTTTTTGTCTCACTCATAGTTGTTGATTTGTTCTTTTTAGAAAGCTTCTCCTAGTAGTCATTAGGTTATTTATCGTTAATAACTCAATGTAAGCAATATTACAAAGTATTTTTCTTTTAAATTCCTTTTCTTTCGCTTTTAATTTGAAAAGGATTCTATGGTGTTTCTCCTCTTTTTTATTTAAATTAAAACATCCACAAACTTAATTAGATTAAAAAACTCACAGAAATAACTACGATTTATTTAAATGTGTCTACGTCCATCTTAATTTCTAATTAAATTAAACAATAAAGATATATTAATATTATGCGATATATGTTCTTCTGTGTTTGTCATCTCTTCTCAAATTTGTTATTTTTATGTTATTATAATGCCATTATATTTTATTACAAAAATTTGGTTTGATCCCTTCACTTTCTATATATGGTAGATTATATGTTGTTATTTAAATAAATTACTTAATTTATTTTGATTATTTTATGTTAAATTGGGATAAAAATATATTTCGTAATTATAGTTTGGTGACTTGACAAACTTAAAAATCCTACTGTACTTTCAATTCGAATTTGAGAAACAAAAGAGACTAGGAAAATTGAGTTGTTAAAATATATCGAATAGTAAGTGCTGAAAAGATATTTTCAAATATTAGTTGACCTATAAATCATCATTGACTCATTTATACAAAGCAATTACCTATTTTTATGGTAGTTGTGTCATATAGTAAGTGTTGCATTGTAAAAGATTAATGCATCAATTGAACACTCATTCTGAGATATAAGAATATCTCACTCTTTCTGAGATAAGACATAATCATCAACTTTGTTCATTTTAAGTATCAAATTAAATTATTCGTGTAAAAATTTTAAATGTATAAATCAAATTAATAAAATTGGGGGTTTTCAACTTCACAATTTTTCATGTTGGTTCGATTTTTTCAAATATCAAACAAAATTATTTGTGTTTAACTTTTAAATCAATAAACTAAACCATACTAATAAGTCTTGATTTTTTTTAATTTTAACCTTTGGAAAACAGTTCCTAACTTATTTTAAATCATTTTTGCCTTATTTTAAGTTATTTTTTATATTTGTCAAATACTTTCATAAATAAAAACAGACTTAAAAATAGGTCACGCACAAAAACAGACTTAAAAATAGGTTTGGATTTGACAAATTTTAAAGTCAATTCAAACACCCTGTCGTGATACATATGTGTAAAAATAAGTCTATAAAAGGCAAAAATTAATCGTGGTAGAAATTCTCTCTCTCTCTCTCTCTCTCTCTCTCTTTCTCTCTCTCTCTCTCTCTCTCTCTCTCTATATATATATATATATATATATATATATATATATATATATATATATATATATATTAAAGATACACACGCAATGCTTGTGATAAATATAGTACAAGAGAAAGACAAATATTCCTTACAAAAAAATTTCTTCTCCCTTTATTGAATTGAATCGATTTATAGATAAATAATGTCAACATCGGAAGTAGAATGGATGAAAGTGACAAAAGAAGGAGAAACCTCTCGCATAATTTTGTCTTATGAGTTCATTAATAAGTAAAAAAAATTCAATAGGGATGAAGCTTTGCAAAGCAATATGATCATTTCATCGCAATATGATGAGAAGCTACCGTGTACATCCCAACAAACAAAACCATCCAATTAACACCTTCTCTTGCCATGTTTTTGTTATCCTATATTATAATATATATCCTTTTCTTTTTTGTCTCACTCATAGTTCACTACAACAAATTTGATTATCAGGGACAAATAATTTCGTCATCGTAAAATGCAACCCTTGAACTATCAGAAATAGCTCACATATACCCTTAAACTATATTCTGACTCAAAACTACCCTTCTATTAAAGTATTGCGTCATTTTTACCCTTACTTTAAACAGAGGTGTGTAAAGTGTCATGCGGACGCCATGTGGATACCACGTGAACGCCACGTGGACGCATAACCTTTCCAAAAGCACAACATTTCCATACTTTTGATTTTCTTCGCCTAAAGCATAACTTTTCCAGCTTCTTGGGCAGAAAAAAATTTCATTTTTTCAATAAAATTTCCAGATTGCCCCTTTCATCCTTTTCCATTCCATCGATAAAACGAGTCTCTTCATTTTTTTTTATTGAAGAAAATTGCACGGCCATGGAGATGGATATAGATAAGTAAAGAAGGACCCAAAGCCTACAATGAAGTACAATGGGTTTTAACAAGTTGACAGGACCCAAAGCTTACAGTGAAGTACAATGGGTTTTAACAAGTTGACAAATGGTAATTGATGTACTTAAAAAATCTTTCATCTTTTTGTTATAACATTTTGTAGTGAAACTGATTAAAAAATATATATTTTTCCCTTTGCATATGTCTTTTATTTCCTTTTTGTCTGTGGAATAGCTCACGGATTGTTCTCTTTTTGCATTTTTCATTCCAGTGAAATGTACCATTTCTTTGATCCTCCATTCTGTGCACAGGTATGCAATTAATGTTTTAGTTTCCTTCGTTTAAGTCATGTTGTAGATTTTATGTTTCAAGCTTACCGAAGGATGTGTTTACAACTCATGCTACTGAGACGCGAAAATCCACTTTGTAACCTAGAGCCACCGCGAAATCAAATTCGAAATCCAATGGCGTCCATGAGAGGTAATCATTGAAACCCTAGGGGAAATCATATAAGAGATAGGGAAAATCATACAAGAAAAAGAAAGGAGAAATCGTATTATGTTTTAGAGAAATAAGAATGGGGTGAAAAATGTATCTATTAGAGAAATGAGGGGAAAAAATAGTAATTAAGATTTTATGTGTCTATGTAGAGGTGAGGTTGTTTGCTGCTTATGTGGCATCCACATAGCGTCCGTGTGACCTCCACGGGCGTCCATATGGTACTTAACACTCCTCTGTTAAAAGTAAGGGTAAAAGTGACTCAATATTTTAATAGAAGGGTATTTTTGAGCCAGAATATAGTTTAAGGGTATATTTGAACTATTTTTGATAGTTCAGAGATAATTTTGAGCATTTTCCGTTTCGTCATTAATAAATAATATTTCGTCACTAAAAATCTTGTATGACAAAAAATAATTTGTCACTCAATTGTTACTAAAGGTGTGTCTCTAAAACTATACATAGACGATTTAGTATTTCGTCTCTAAAAGTATTATATTAACAACGGAAAGAAAAATCATCCCAAAATGCTTAAAACTTTTGGACAAATTTATTTGTTGTGAAAAGTATATTTTATGTAGTTAATAGTATGTTTTGTTACTAAAAAGGTTATTACTACCGATAAAATTTTAGCATCGCTAATTATTGTACTTCAATCAGTGACGAAATCAATTATCTCTAAATTATATGTATTTCATAGTTGAACAAAATCTAATTTTCTCACTAGTGACTATATTGTTTATACAAAAAATTATTTTGTTCTTAAATGTATATATGATAAAATTTATCATTATATATATATATATATATATATATATATATATATATATATATAATTGTATATATCTCGTATCTCAATTTTTTGAAACCATGAGCAGTAGATTAGTAGCTCACACATTATGCTGCTTTGGGGAATCAAACTCACAGCCTTAAGGTTGGAAGTGAAGAATGCTTACCAGTAGACCAACTCTCTCTTATGGTTTATTTTTGTTTTATATTATACTTTATTTACTTCTTTCAAATTTAACTTTTGTAGAAACAATATATCATATAATCATTTATACTCTTACACAAATAAATGAAATTTACCAACCCACAATTCATTAAAATGTAGATTATATTTTAACTAAACGGTGTATTTTTTAAAATATCTTTAAATACATTCAGTATGAATTTGTCATTTTATTTATTTATTTTTGTAATCTTTTGAAATTATTCAGTACAATAATAAAATTATTTAAAATTAAACTTTTAGTTTATTACAAAAATGAATAATCGGTTTGAATTGAACATTGATATCAATAACTATAGTACTTCATCATAATATATTTGAAATCCTTGTTATTTCATTTCTTTTATTTGTAATTTTATTTTTAGTTTATTTCAATTTTCAAACTAATGGGAAAAATTAATAGAAATTGAAGAAATATATTGCACATTTGCAAAGACTAAGTTTGTAAGTCGGTTGTTATCTCTATATAGTTACTCTAGTTTACCAGTCACAAATCAATCGACATGCACAAAACTTAGCACAAAGACTTGACAAAAGTTTTTTTTATCGTGCTTATCAACGAAAGTCTATCAAATAAAAAAGAAAAGTTCTAAACAAATAAATATTATTGATCTAGTGGTAGAACCGTGCCTACTCACAATATCTATAACCCGGATTGTATTTTTCAAATTACACATTTTATAGTTGCATAATTTACGAAAATTGTTGTATTGAACTTTTTCGTTTTTATAAAACTCACTGAAATCATTGGTTTTAATATCTTTCTATTCCTTATGAAGCACTTGTATTATTATTTTTGTAAGTTGTCACCTATAATTATAAACAATTGTAGAAAAAAAAATTGTATTTAGCTACGAATTATTTTCGTAGCAATAGTTTAGTTATTCACTACAAATTTTAACTCGTTGCTATTTTTGTTGTCACTAAATCATAGATCGATTTGAGACAATAAAATTTTTATCACCAGTGACAAAAAAAATGTAATAATGATTAAATATAAGTTTTGATAGCTAAAATTTATAATTTTTAACTACGAATTCTAATTTGTCGATATTGTAACAACATATTACTTTAGATGAAATTCTTTTGTGTCCAAAATTTAATAAATTATAAGACGAAAAATATTTTCTCATGAATTAGATACTTTATTAGTGACAAAATAATGTGTCACTGATAATTTTAAATTCGTGACGAACAATACTTAACTAATGACACCAATTAATTTTATGGTGGGAAACTTTAGTGGATAAAACTTTGCTAAGGATTCTTATGTTTCGTTACTAAAAGTATGTGTCTTATATATTTAAGCACGAAAAGTTAATTTTGTCATTAAGTGAATAATTAGTGACGAATTTGATGTGATAGTTTGTCATGAATTACATACACTATTAGTGATGAAATAGTGAGTCACCGATAATTTTAAATTCATAACTAACACTATTTAACAAAATGGCGCCAAATGTTTTTTTGGTGAAAAACTTAACTGGATAAACTTTGCTACGAATTCTTATGTGTTGTCACTAAAAATATTTGTCTCATATAATACCCACGAAAAGTAAATTTTGTCACTAAAATCGAATAACTAATGAAGAATTTGATGTCGTAGCTATATATATGATATATGTTGTAGTTTTTGATTTGTTATTTTTAAAAAGTTTCTTCTAGTAGTCATTAGGTTATTTATATTTATTAACTCAATGTAACTAATATTACAAAATATTATTCATTTACCTTCCTTTTCTTTCGTTTTTAATTTCAAAAGAATTTTATGGTGTTTCTCCTCTTTTTATTTAATTGAAAACATCTACAAATTCAATTACAATTAAAACACTCACAAAAATAACTACAATTTATTTAAATGTGTCTAGGTCCATTTTAATTTCTAATTAAATTAAACAATTAATACATATTAATATGACGCGATATATGTTCTTCTGTATTTGTCATCTCTTCTCAAATTTGTTATTTTATATAATTATAATGCCATTATATTTTATTACAAAAACTTGGTTTGATCCCTCAGCTCCCTTTATATGTTGTTATTCAAATAAATTAGTTAATTTGTTTTGATTATTGTATATTAAATTAGGATAAAATATATTTCGTAATTATAATTTGGTGACTTGATAAACTTCAAAATCCTACTATAGTTTCAATTCAATTTTGAAAAATAAAAGAGATTAGGGAATATTGAGTTGTTAAAATATATTAAATTGTAAGTGTTGAAAAGATATCAAATGCTGGTTGACATATAAATCATCATTGACTAATTTTTACAAAGCAATTACCTATTTAATGGTAGTTGTGTCATATAATAAGTGTTGTATTGTAAAAGATTAATGCATCAACTTTACACTCTTTCTGAGATAAGAATATCTCACTCTTTCTGAAATAAGAATATCTAGTGATACATGATCATCAGCTTGATTCATTTTAAATATCAAATTAAATTATTTATGTAAAAATTTTAAATGTATAGATCAAATTAATAAAATTGGGGGTTTTCAACTTCGCAATTTTTTGTGTTCAATCGTTTTTTTTCTAAATATCAAACGAAATCATTTGTAATTAAATTTTAAATTAATGAACTAAACCATACAAATAAACCTTGATTATTTTTATTTTCCTGGTAAAATATTCATACAAGTATATAATTAACTTGTCCTCCAAATATTATTTTTGTAACGATCCTCTTGATCGTTTGGAGCACTAGAATTTTTTATTACATAAAATACTTTTCCATGGATTCTAAATGGGTATTTTGAATTATTCGTAATTATAATTATGAAAATATTGGGAAAGTTTTATTAATTTATTTAGTTGGTGGTTAAAGAAACTAATATCAAAATTAATAGTGGGTCACTTTCACCACTCCCATAATTAGTCATATATTAATTAGGATAAACATAATTTGTAGAGAAGAAGAAAAGTAGACGAGAGAATAGAAGGTAGCGTTGAGCGAAGAAAGCCATGATACTTCAGGTGATTTTCTTATTCGATTATTATTGTTATACTATATGGGTTGGATAGTGTGATTTATTTTTTGGTAAAGGAAGAGGAAAACAAGTGGACATTAATGGAACTAAAGGAAATTAATGAATTTTCTTTTTGGTCAGAATCTTAGTTTTTGAGATTTGGGATACACATAGTAGTGGATAATAATTACATGACTATTGTCAATGATGATATAATTATAACCTAAATACTTATTATTATAGAATAGGGAAAATTTCAATTCAGTATACAAATTATACATCCAGGTCACTGATACTAACACAATGACCTTTTATATTCAAGAATCTGTTTATATCACTACACCATTTTAGGCCTACGGCTACACTAAATTTGAGCAACGCTTGAAAAGTGTTGCCTCAAATATTTTTGGGAACACTTTTTAAACGTAGCCTAATTTTTTTTAACTTTTCGCAACGATAATATTGGCAACACTTATAAAGTGTACCATTTAATGATACAGACTACACTTTATAAGCGTTGTCATAGTATGAAATAAATGGCAACAATTATGTATATATATGGCCACACTTCTAAAGGGTCCTATTTTTATAATTGTAAAAACAACACTATAGAAGCGTTGCCTATAGTTTCCCTCCAACATTTTAAAATATTTCACTAAAATATTTGATTCCCTCCAACATTTTCAACTCCCCCTCCCATTATTTTTGGCCAAAGCTGAAGAGTAGAACACAATTTTTCTTCTCCAAAACTTTAATCGAAAAGTAGAAGATGGAGATCGAAGAGAGGACGTTGAAGACTGAAGAGAAGAGCTGAAGATTGAAGAACTGAAGCTTAAAACAAACTTCATCAAGCGTAAGTACCAATTTCATATAGCTTAAATTCCTTTTCACTCTCTTCTAATCATCTAGTACTAAAAATAGTCAATTAATTGAATTTTTGTTTTGTGTTTAGAAGTAATTGATTAGTTTGGGATTGTTATTGCTGAAGAATCGAAGAGCACTACGATTTCTCTGAACATGAATTGAAGAAGACGATTTTCCTCTCATCTTCGTTGTTCAAGATTGGAGAGCTGAAGAAGACGATTTTCTTCAAAGATTTCTGGGTAAACTGCTATTCCATCAGATTTCCTTTTGAAAATTGAAAGAAAATGCTTCAAAAATTTGTTTATAGGAAATCTGTCAAAACGCGGCTGGGTGACGGACCTTGCGACGGGACGTCATGGTCACGACGAGCCGTCGTGGACCTCGCGACGAGCTGCCGTGGACCTCGCGATGGGACGTCGTAGTCATGAGAGGCCGTCGTGGTCATGACGGGCCGTGGTATTGATGTTGAGAATAACCTTATCTATGAAAATCTACTTATATTTGAACCATTCTACATAAAGTACCTTGTAAAGTTAGAGCATGTTCTACTTATATCACCTTCTCGGCATTTAGTATTGACTTGTTTCATGCCACTTTAAATTGAAGATTACTTGGATGTGGCTATCATGTTCCAGTAAGTGTTATTACATTTGAATTTTAATTAGAATTACGCGACTTGTACTACTTTGTGATTCTTCTTACATCTACATAATCTGTATTTTTCTTGATAAGTTGACCTAATGTATGTTTTTGCTGTGAATCCGAGATTATGTCTTGAGTTCTCTATGACTAGATCTTTTATATTGTGTTTGTATGTGATGGGATTTAATCGAATTAGTATCCAACTCCATCATTATTAATTGTAAACTCATTTTTTTGATACTTTGTGATTTCCTTTAGTGAATTCTATGTCCCAAAAGTTTGTGGAACTGTGATACTTGATCTTTCCTTGAACAATTATCATGTTATTATTTGTAATACCCATGAAGTGTGATACTAAATGATAGATTTATGTTCTGGTGAAAATGTTTTTACCATTATAAAAAAAAATATAAGTACATAACAACAGTACTATCATGGAGCATGGACTGTCGTGGTCATGACGGGCCGTCGTGGTCATGACGGGCCGTCATGGTCATCCGTCGTGGTCATGACGGGCCGTGGTGGACTCCGTCATTCCATACTTGCAAGTTTATTCTGCTACTTCTCTGATCTTCATGACGAACATGCAGGACGGACCGTCATGGCTACGACGGTCCGTCACGCTTTCCGTTACAGCTGAAATTTCAAATTGATTAATTGTTAAATTTTTTAATTTTGTGTTCTTTCTTGATGGAATATATTTGTTTACTAGAGGAATTGATATTCAAGCAGTTAACGTTTGGAATTCTAGACACCTAAGGGAAATCATCTACTTTGAACATCAAAAGACAAGTAGGCATCTACTTTGAACATCAAAAGATGCAATCTAATTTTCTGTAACTGCTGGATTTCTTGCCTCTCTATATTGTTGCAATCTAAACTTCTTACCTCTTTTATATAACTGTCAATATCTTATTTGTGTAGGGAAATGCAGGTGATCAAATTTGAAGTGGATGATGAAGAGTTTTTGAACTATTGTAAAAGTTTAAATACATATTTGATTTATTGTGTACACATTTAGAATATTGATGTATAAGTATGGGTATGTACACAACACATACTATCTTTTGGTTGTACATGAAATATTTTTCGAAGTTTATTTGAAATATATAGCTTCAATTTAATGATTAATTAGTTCATTTTGTGTTTTAGGTCACTTGTATGTATGTAAATATATTATATATATTTGTGCTACATGTAGGCTTATAAATGTTGCAGTTACACTTTGTAAGTGTTGCTCTAGGTAGATAAAAAGTTACACTTTGAAAGTGTTGCAATAGATGACCAATAAAAGGCAACACTTTTTAAGTGTGACCAATAAATCTGAAAAGACAACACTTTTAAGTGTAGTCTAACAAAAAATAGGTGTTGCTAATGCACGTCTTCAAAGTGTGCCCTTATACCTATTTGGCTACGCTTTATAAGTGTAGCCAAAGATGGCAACATTTAAAAAGTGTTGCCTAATGTCAAAGGTTACACTTCTTTTGGGCAGCCCCTAAAAAGTGTTGCTGAATGTCCAAAAGTGTAGCCTTTTATCAAAGGACACACTTTTTGCTAGTTTAGGCTACACTTACGTTGTGTTGCTGAAGGCCGAAAATGGTGTAATGTATGTTACCACATTATAATTAAGGTTTAATATATTGAGATATGTAATTAAATATTAGGTGTATCGAATTATTAAATTTCATTAAATATATGCTAATTGGAGGAATTGTCACTTACCCTTAGATTTGAGTTTTAGGTAACAATTTAAGGCTTTCATAATCGTACCAACATATAGTGGATAAATGGACATTTATCATGTTGCTGTGGAATGGAACTGGAAGACTGTCAGTTAATTTCTTTTGGTCAGGATATTAATTAACTGAAAAGTTAGGAGACAAATTTTAGGGTTGATGATTGGTCGAATTGGGGTAGTAGCAAATAAAGTTTGGGAGATTAGGCTATTGTAATAATAATTAAAGAAGTTTGTATGTGTGAGTAATGGGAGAGTGAATTATAGGAGGATATGACGGTTTTTGTAAACGATGATTATGGTATAAAAGTATTGTAAGCGGTGGAGTACGAACTCTTTGGTTACTATTATTTAATTATCAATTGGTATTATAATTAACCTTTATAATTATATAGGAGTTGAATTGAATGCACGGTCTGTTAACACTAGTTTCATAATTGGTGATTTTTGATTAATTTATTTAGAGGAATTGAGACTTAATCCTATGCTTGCAATTTGAGAAATACGGGAGTTGACATCAAATTTAGGACATTTTTTTAGAGTAATATGAGTGTCTATAGTCCCGTTTACTTATGAGTTATGCATACTTAATAGATTGGAAACACGTTGAGGCATTAAAGAAAGGAAAATCATTGGGAAGCTAGCTTGCTGGCCTTCGGTTCTTCGGTGTAGGTAGATTATGGTTTATGCTATTTGATAGTAAACTCTTAATAGTGATTGATATGCATTGAATGATAATATGAAGTTTTCCTTGCACTTCATTTTGTGGTTGTGTGGCTTGGTTGTGTGTTTTATGATTGGTCTGAAATCTTGATACCGTGGAATTTATATTCTTGAACTCTCTTTATCCAAGTGATGCCTTGAATTAATAAGGTTTGATGAAATAATATTACCATGAGTTTAAAGTGGCGCTAATAAAGGATAAATTGACGGTATTCTTGGATCGGAGTATCACGTTCCGACACGGTATTCTTGGATTGCAGTGTCACGTTCCGACACAGTATTCTTGGATCGGAGTGTCACATTCCGACACGGTATAATTGGGTAGGAGTGTCACGTTCCGACACAGTAACTTTAAAGGAAAAGGATATTAAATTAATTTAATGTACTCAATCTCAAAGAACCCATCTCCTAACGAACGTGATGTGGAGGCATGAGTCCTCGTTTGTGCTTAATATTGTGATTGATTACGTACTTGGTTCAGTTGTCACTTGTTCATGTTGTTTGTTGCTTATCACCTACTAAGTACTATAGTTGATTTTATACTATTATTCTTTGTATACTATTTACTATTTTGGGTTGGCTGATGATACTTTCTCAGTACATGTTGCCTCGTACTGAGCCCTAATTGTATTTTTCTTTGGTTTTCTTAAATGGAGTGCAACAAGTATACCGGCGAATTTGGATTGCGCTCAGCTCTATCAAGTCTCGGCATACCAGGTTCAAGGGTGAGCTATTCATTCGAGCTTAGGTTGGATTCTCTAAGTCATTACCCGATGTCCTTAGTTTTCAGACACAAATTACTTTATTTAATTTATTTTGGTTTCTTTGATACTCTTACACTTAGTAATTAGAGATTAGATGTCCTTGTCGTGATGTCTTTCAGGTTTTGGGAAAAGAAATTTAGTAAGTTTTTGAGCTTACGCATTATGCTTGTAGTTTGCAAGTTGGGGTTAAATTCGTTGGTTCTCCCACCTAGGGTGTGTGTGTACCACTCACGACTCATTTTGGGTCGTGACAATTTTAATTCAATCATAATGGAACTATCAAAAATGCTTCTTAACAAAATAACAAAATATATGAGATGTGTGATGACACTAAAATATTCAACAAAAAATAATAATAAAATCACATAAAATAAAATTTTCAAATTAATAAGTCATTATGAAAATGATTATAATTTATAAGTACTCAATGACACTAAAGTAAGACTAAAAAGTATTAATTACATTATTAACATTAAATAAAAATTAAAATTAGGTTATATCGTTTAAATGTCAAAATCAATGTAAAGCTAAAGTATAAATATTCAACATTATTATTGCGTTAGTTTATTTATTTTTTTAGTTAGGATTAGTGTTTAGTTAATTTTGAATAGTACTTCATTAGAGTTGCATATAGAAATGAATTATAACCTTTACATAACTATTAAAAATTCTAAATCTCAAAAAATTAAAGAATATATTTGATGATAAAAACTATGAAAAATTATAAGTGATATTTAGAAATTATATAGAAGTCAATACTTTTATTGTAACATCTTCTAACTCGAATATATCAATGATTAAACCAAGAAACTAAGAATAGTTATTTTCGGAAAGAAAAGGTAAAATCTGAAAAATTTCTTAAGTGTAAAAGTAAGTTTTTGGTCATTTTCTGTCACGACCCAAAATGGGTCGTGAGTGGCACCCACACTTACCCCCTAGATGGGAGAACCAACAAATCTAAACCCCAAAATATACCAATAGTTCAACTATAAATAACAAAAAAATTGTGGAAGCTCCAAAACTTATTAAGTAACAAATTTAAATAAGTTTCTAAAATTTAATACTTATCATCCAAAATCTGATAGTCATCACATCAAGGACATCTTTTTTCAAATTACCAATTCTATGAGTGTTTAAGAAACCAAAATAAGCAAAAAGATGGTCCATGACTGAAATTCAAAGACATCAAGACGTGAATGAGAGAATCCAGCATGAGTTAGAATTAATAGCTCACCCTGAACTCTGATGTGCTGGAGGTGGGCTAGAGCTGAGGGTGAGTCAAAGTCGATGGTGCACTTGCTATACTCCACAAAAGAACAACGAAGAAAATACAAGCAGGGGTCAGTACAAGGAACATGTACTGAGTAGGTATCATCGGCCAACTCAAAATTGAAACCAATATATATTGAATAATGATATAAAATCAACTACAATACTTAACAGGTGGGAAGCAACAAACAGACGAACTAGTGACAACAACACCATACTAGGTACAACATCAAGCACACCTATGAGGACTAATGCCGCCACACCATACTCATTTCGAAAATAGGTTCTTTCAGATTGAGTATATTAAGTTAATTCAAGATTCCTTTCCTTAAATGTTATTGTGTCGGAACGTGACACTCCGATACCATATACACTGTCGGAATGTTACACTCCGATCCCATAATACCGTGTCGGAACGTGACACTCTGATCCAATAATACCGTGTCGGAACGTGACACTCCGATTCAATTATCTCATTATTTTATTTCATCAAGCCTTCTTTATTCAAGGCGTAACATTAATAGAGAGGGTTCAAGATTAGAAATTCAATAGTCTCATGATTTTAGGCCAACAACAAACCACACAATCAGGAATAACAACCACATAATCAAGCATATAGGAGACTTTACAATATCACTCAATACATATCGATCGCTATTGACAGTTTATCTATCAAATAGAGATACACCATAACTACCTCCACCGAAAAAAACAAAGTTTAAACAAGCTACTTCATCAATGATTTTCCTTTCCTCAATAGGCCTAAATGTTTCCAATCTATCAAATACATAATACACCTGATATTTAGTTATCTATCTCGTACGCTAACACCTAATTTTATAACACGATAATAAGATCAATAATGCTAAATTATGTATCACTTGCTACGGAAATAGTGGTAAGCTAGCAACTATTACTTTTTTTTTTAACTATTAAAATAAGGATCAACCATTACATACTTGGACTATCATTATATCCTCTATCCACCTTTCTAAATGACTTGTTTTTACTATAAATAATATAAGAATCAATAACTTTAATTTTAAGTCTGCATACCTAGTAATGTATTTAATTTTTAATAATAGTAGACTCAAGCCATTTGCCATGATTTCACTGGCAACTAACCCAGGTAACTATCTCATAAAATAATCAAACCAACATAATTGTGACACACCAACACACAAAACCCATTTCAAAATTTTTGGAATATGACGATAATAATTAAATTTTACATGAACTTTCATATGTCACCCATCCACTAAATTCACTAAACGATAATTTGCCATCTATTGTTTTAATACTTCAACATAATCAAATCCAAAGATAAGTCTAAATTTCTTCCAACTAGCATAACTTAAATGAAATTTAAATAATTTGATACACCTAATATTTAATTACCTATTTTCATATATCAAAATATAATTTATAATGCAAGAATAAAATATTAATACTAATGTTTGAAGCCACTGATTGAGAAGTCAGTGGCACCCAACCGTGCATAACCGTTCCAGACTACAATAACCGTTCCCTAATGAATGAATAATTTGCCCTTAATAAATAACCACACCAAATCTCCTCTCTAAACCAACAACAACCATTATATAATATATATTTGTCCTTCCCAATCAATAGAATAACCATTATAATAATAATAATACTCATTTGAAACACTTATACAAGTCAATACATCTAATTGCTAACATCACCTTCCTATTTAACATTATAATAATATTAATAACAATAATACGACCATCACCCATATGTTCCATATCCAAGTTAAATTTGATTTACCTAATGGAACAATCGCTTCCTGATTGTTGTAGATATGGTTTCTCTTGGATAAACTCTTATTTCCCTTCTACAAAATATTTCTTCCTAAATATTATGTAACTAATTATAAGAGTGGTGAAAGTGACCAACTATTTATTTCACTATTATTCTCTTTAACCACCAACTAAATAAATTAATAAAAATTACCCTACTAATTTCATAATTATAATTATGAATAGTCCAATACACCCATTTAAATCTATCAAAAAGTATTTTCTGACATAAAAAGTTCTAGTGCTCAAAACGACCAAAAATGGTCGTTACATTTTCAAACGATCATAATTTCTAGCTTAGGAGGAGTTATTGGAAGTTCTTTATATGGATGGAAAGCCGTAGGAAAGATCTTTCCAACAGCTCCAAGTTTGGTATTTTTCAATGTCATATTAGGGAGATATGTTTTACAAAAGTTGGGCTATTGGAGTGAGGAAATTTCTATTCGAATTTTAGTAAGGGTAAAGTAGTCTTTTAACCATTCTATTCCTAATTTGTTTTAAGAGTTTAGTTGGGGTAATACAAAGGTTTAGTTCAGATTACAATAGTACTTTTTACGCTTAGTGTTTGGGAGAAAAGAGAAGAGAAGAAGGAGAAGGGAGAAAATACAAGATTTCACCAAGAACGCCAAGAGATTCTAGTGGAATTCGTAAGGGATGATCTCTAATCATTGAAGTTCTTGATTAAAAACCGTTGAATTCTTGTTGGTTGAGTTGTGGTATGCCTTTGGTTGTTTGATTAGTGTTTCAAGGCTGTTTTACGAGTCTAGACTATTGGGTATTGAGGATTTTACTGAGCCTTAGTGTTTGGAGTGAGATCCATGGGAGTTTAGAAGGTTAAAAATTGAATATCGAAGAAAAAGGTCGAAAATCCCATCTAACAAGTCTTGGGGAGCCGCGCCTTCTCGAGCCCCTCAGGGCAACCTCTATTTGACAGGGCCTGGCGCGCCCTGCCAACTAGAGCCTCTCAAGACAGTCTCTTAATCCTTCCAAGCTTAGAAGTTGTTTTTTTAGCATTCCAACTCGCGTACTCGTATATCCAATGTAATGATGTTAGTTGGACTGCATCTTCTTATGATGAAGACGCAGGTAACCAGGATCAGCATCCAGCACCTTGTTAATCCATCTTGAGCATTCAGAGTTAGTGGTGAGCCTCCTTGCATCCCATAGCACTGTTTAATTGTTCTTCTATTTCCTTTATAGAATGTTGTGGGATTTATTCCAACATACATCTTATTAGTAGTATATGCTTCATAGACAAATGGATAGTCAGACAATAAGTTTGTGTATCTCTTTATTTGCAGATTGAAAAAGATTCAATGAAAGACAGAAACAAATCCACTATCCATTTTACTTCAAGCAATACGTGGATTAACTCCTGATATAACACTAAATGCAAGACGTGCAGGTGTATCGACTCATCAAGTTCCCACTGAAGTAGGATCCACACAAGGAAAAGTACTTGACATTGTTTGGTTATTAGCGGCATCCCGAAAATATTGAGTTTTGAATTAGTGGAAGCTGCCAAAGGGAGTGGTGATGACATACGCAAAAAGGAAGAGACTCATAGAATGGCAGAGGCAAATAGAGATTTTCACATTTTTGCTAATCCATGAACACGATGTATGCATCTCGACCGGAGAAGAATCAAGAGAAAAAAGAAAGAACCAGAATTGATCGATATATTTCTCGAAACAAACGAAAAGGAAACGAAAAATGAAACATAAATTGTGGATCAACTAAGACCTCTAGGGGACTTTCTTAAAGAGGAACCTCATGTAAATATCATGGAATTTTGTTTGATCCTATTCATGGAGATTTCGTAACTATTCCAACAATGGAAAATTCGACACAATTGGTATTCTTTTTTGAAATTGGAAGCATTTACTAATTTATGATCTTTCATGTTCAGGATGAAAACTTCATTCTTCTACGAGAATTTTTATGAAAGACTTTCATTTGCTTCTCTTCGATGGAAGTTTGATTTTCCCAGAATTTATCCTAATTTTTGGCCTACTTTTTCTTCTGATGATGTATTCAACCATACATATATTGTTTTGAGACTTAAGTGTCATATGTGGCCAAGACTATTATTTAAAGTGTTTTCATGAGAATGTTTCCAGATTTATACTTGAGTTAAGTTAAGTCTTCCACTGAGTTAACTAAGTCTGGCCAAGGGTTCGTTTACGGTCAGCAATGGTCGTTGGGTGCCGACCATGTCCAGGGTGTAGACTCGAAGTGTGACATTTTTGTAGAGGGAGCTGCTCGGATGGTAAGCACCCTTCACTTCCAACCTGAAGGTTGCGAGTTCGAGTCACCAAGGGAGAAAAAGGGGTGGGAGCTCCTGGAGGGGGAGGGGTGAAAAAAACCCAAACATATGTAACCCGTCCAACCCATCAAGAATTATAAGGGTTGGGCTCAAGATAATTTGAATTTAGTTCAATGTCAACTTATTCAAGCATAATCCATTTTAAGAGAGTTCTTAATTTAGCCCAATTTAATCTCCAGTTTCAACCGTTTTGAAATTCTTTATTAAGATATTTTCTATTATTAAAGTTATGAATTATTATCTAGTCAACATATTTTAGGATTTACCTATCCATTTGTAATTTTTTTAAAGAAAAAATCTTGAGCTGAAATTCGTATTGTGATTATAAAAAGTTAAATATCATTATATTAAAATTATTGAGATTAATCGGGTCAAAATGGCTGGGTCAAAACCCAACCCAATACATTGAACCCAAAGTAAACTTGGGCAGGTCAAGACCCAACTAGATTTCTATTTCAACCCATTTTAATATCATAAATTTCAACCCAACCAGCCCACTTGACACCCTCTACTTTTATGTATAAAATTATTTCTTAAAAATTATATTTAATGTCGAGTTGATTTGATCTCAAGTTGACTTCTTTTTAGTTGAACAAAATCAACAAAGTTGTCATGACCCAAATCGGGGACGCGACTGGCACCCACATTTACCCTCCTATGTGAGCGAACCAACCAATCTAACCCTTAACATTTTAATACAATATCAACAAAAGAAATGCGGAAGACTTAAACTCATTAATAAAACAATTCAAAACTATTATTATTATCCCCAAAATCTGGAAGTCATCATCACAAGAACATCTATGATCAAATTGCTAAACAAAACTATCTAAGAATGTCTAAGAAGCTAAAAATACATAAGAAACTAGTCCATGCCGGAAGTCAAGGCATCAAGACTTATAGACGAAGATCCAGTCCAAGCTAGAAGCGTTAGCTCACCCTGAGATCCGGTATGACGAATTCTGGCCCGAATTACTGTTGTGTTGAAGTTGACGGGACGTTTGCTGCATAACACAAATAACAAAGGGAAAACATAAAAGTAGGGGGTCAGTACAACCACACGTACTTAGTAGATATCATCGGCTAACTCAAAATAGGGAACAATATATATCAATAATAATGTAAATCAACTACAATACTCAACATGTAGCAATAGCAATGTTTAATTCATCAATGAATACAACCGAGTTCACACATGAGGACTCAAGCCTCAATACCATACTCATTTGGGAATGTAGTTCATTAGTTTGAGTATATTCATTATCTTTCAAGATTCATTATCTTTCTTCCTCTTGTGTCGGTACGTGACACTCCGCTCCTCTATTTCTATCCTGGTGCCGGAACGTGGCACTCCGATCCTCATATTCTATCCTGGTGTCGGAACATGACACTCCGATCCTCATATTCATTCTATCCTGGTACCGGAACGTGGCACCCGATCCTCATATTCTATCCTGGTGTCAGAACGTGACACTCCGATCCTCATATTCATTCTATCCTGGTACCAGAACGTGGCACCCGACCCTCATATTCTATCCTGGTGTCGGAATGTGACACTCCGATCCTCATATTCATTCTATCCTGGTACCGGAACGTGGCACCCGATCCCCTAATTCATCAAGCCTTCTTTTTCACTAAGGCGTCATCATTCTCATTATATAATATATCAAGCCTTCTTTCATACTAAGGCATCATCAATTTTATTATATAATATATCAAGCGAATTAGGGTTCTTTCAAGATTTGGGATTCAATAGCTTCATCATGCTTTGTTAATTCATCACAATTTCATAATCATAATCATGCAAGCATACAATTGAAACACATAGCAGGGTTTACAATACTATCAACACATAACATTCACTATTAAGAGTTCACTACGAATATCGTAACATAAACCATAACCTACCTCCACCGAAGAATTGAAATCGACAAGAAATTCCCAAGCTTGTTTTCTCCCCTTTGATCGACTGCCCTCTCTCTCTCTTTCTTGTTCTTTCTCTTTTGTTTTCCTTTGTTCAAACCCTCTTTCTTTTACCCTAATTAATCATATAATTAAGTGTGAAAGAGGACAATAAACCCCACTAATTAACTTAAGGTTACCCCTTTTAACCCCTAAGTAATTAGACTTATTAATGTTAACCCTTAATCTTTATAATTAAGGAAAGAATAGTCAAAAACGACCCTTAAAACGTGTGGAGAAATCCTAAACTGCCTGGGATTGCGCAGCCTGTGACGGGCCGTCGTGCCTGCGATAGTCCGTCACGGTGGTCGTCGCAGCTCCCTCGAACTCACGTAGCCTGTGACGGCCCGTCACACCTGTGACGGTCCGTCCTGTTCCTCCGTCATGACGGTCAGAAACTCGTTTCTTGTACCAAATTCTCAAAAGTTGAAGTGTTTTGCAACGAAAACTCACGACGGTTCATCGTGGATGTGACGGCACGTCCTGCAGGTCCGTCACAATTTACAGAGAGTCGATTTTAATATCCAATTTGAGGAATTCTAAGTGTCATGGAACGAAACTCCTCGACGGGCCGTCGTGACTACGACGGTCCGTCGTGACTTCCGTTGTCCCAGCCAGTTTTTCCAGAATTTCAATCTGCTGCTCAAAACGACTAAACAGGTCGTTACAATAGATACCAATTTACCCATCGTTCGTCCCCGAACGATCAAAAGAAGAAAAACAGTGGCGAAAAGGAGTACCTGAATCTGTAAACAGATGTGGGTATTTTTCTTGCATATCCGCCTCCTTCTCCCAAGTAGCCTCTTCAACCGGTCGATTCTTCCATTGGACCTTGATGGACGCAATTTCTCTCGACCTCAACTTGCGAACCTCTCTATCTAAAATAGCAACTGGTTCCTCTTCATAAGTCAAATTCTCATCCAACAACACTGAGTCCCAACGGATGATGTAGTTTCCATCTCCATGGTATCTTTTCAACATGGACACATGAAATACCGGATGCACTCCTGAAAGCCCTGGGGGCAAGGCTAATTCATACGCCACCTCCCCTATCCGCTTAAGTACTTCAAATGGTCCAATATACCTTGGACTCAACTTACCTCTTTTACCAAACCGCATCACCCCTTTCATGGGCGAAACCTTCAACTAGACTTGTTCACCTTCCATGAACTCCAAGTCTCTAACCCTCCGGTCTTCATACTCCTTTTGTCTACTTTGCGCCGCCAAAAGCTTTTCTTGATTAGCTTTCACCTTCTCCATAGAATCTCTCAACAGATCAGTCCCCCAAGGTCTAACTTCAAAGGCATCAAACCAACCAATGGGAGATCTACACCTCCTCCCATACAATGCTTCAAATGGAGCCATATCAATACTGGAGTGATAGCTATTATTGTATGAAAACTCCGCCAAAGGTAAAAAGCTATCCCAATGGCCACCAAACTCTATCACACATGCGCGAAGCATATCCTCCAACACTTGAATCGTTCGCTCAGACTGACCATCGGTCTGAGGATGAAACGCAGTGCTAAGGTCCAACCTAGTACCTAATTCAGCATGTAATGTCCTCCAAAACTTAGAAGTAAACTGCGTACCTCTATCCGATATGATGGAGAGTGGAACTCCATGCAACCGAACGATTTCTGAGATGTAGATTTTGGCTAACTTCTCTGCATTGTAGGTCACCTTGACCGGAATGAAGTGAGCAGACTTAGTTAACCTTTCAACAATCACCCAAATAGAGTCATACTTACCCAATGTCTTTGGAAGACCAACCACGAAGTCCATCGCGATTCTCTCCCACTTCCATTCAGGAATGGGAATTCTCTGAAGTGTTCCTCCGGGCCTCTGGTGTTCATACTTTACTTGTTGACAATTTGGACATTTGGCCACAAACTCAACAATATCTCGCTTCATTCTACTCCACCATAAGTGTTGCTTTAGGTCGCGGTACATCTTGGTTGCACCAGGATGTATAGAATATCCGGAACTATGAGCTTCTGTAAGAATAGTGGTGATCAAATCATCGATGCGGGGTACACATACTCTTCCCTTAATCCTCAAAACACCTTCCCCATCGATTGTTGCTTCCTTAGCCTTTCCTTGCAACACTTTATCTCGAATTCGCCTTAGTTTCTCATCATCAAACTGTTTCCCCTTAATCTGATCAAGGAAAGAGGATTTTGCCTCTACACAAGCTAACAATCCTCCCTTCTCGTTTATTTCTATCCTCATAAGGTCATTAGCCAAAATCTGCACTTCTCTAGCCAATGGGCGTCTAGAAGCTTGCAAATGAGCTAGACTTCCCATGCTTCCGGCCTTCCTACTCAAAGCATCTGCCACAACATTTGCTTTTCCCGGATGATACAAGATAGTGATGTCGTAGTCCTTCAGTAGTTCCATCCATCTCCTCTGTCTCAAGTTCAAGTCTATCTGAGTGAATACATAGTGTAGGCTACGATGGTCCGTGTAGACTTCATACTTAACCCCATACAAGTAGTGTCTCCATTGCTTTAGTGCGAATACTACCGCGGCCAATTCCAAGTCATGAGTTGGATAGTTACGTTCATGCACTTTTAA
Source organism: Solanum peruvianum (assembly GCA_027705065.1). NCBI lineage: Eukaryota > Viridiplantae > Streptophyta > Magnoliopsida > Solanales > Solanaceae > Solanum > Solanum peruvianum. The sequence continues at coordinate 12,535,893 of JAKWJD010001765.1, forward strand.
TTGTCTTGAAGCATAAGCGATCACGTTCTTCTCTTGCATTAGCACTGCACCCAAACCCGAATAGGATGCATCACAATAGACAATGAAGTTCTTACCCTCTACCCACAAGGTAAGGATAGGCGCGGTAGTCAACAAAGTCTTGAGTTTCTGAAAGCTTTCCTCACACTCGTCCGACCATACAAATGGAACGTTTTGCTTAGTCAAGTTTGTCAATTGGGAAGCAATAGAAGAGAATCCCTTGACGAATCGGCGGTAGTAGCTAGCTAACCCAACAAAACTCCGTATTTCTGACACATTAGTGGGTCTTACCCAATTTTTCACTGTTTCAATCTTAGAAGGATCTACCATCACTCCTTCCTTAGAAACCACGTGCCCCAAGAAGGACACTGAATCTAGCCAAAACTCACACTTGGAGAATTTCGCATAAAGCTTTTTCTTTCTCAACAACTCTAACACCATTTTCAAATGCTCCTCATGTTCTTTCTTACTCTTCGAGTATATCAGTATATCATCAATAAACACAATCACAAAGAGGTCCAAATATGGCTTGAAAATCCCATTCATCAAGCTCATGAAAGCAGCAGGGGCATTAGTAAGACCAAAAGACATTACCACAAATTCATAATGCCCATACCTAGTTCGAAAAGCAGTCTTTGGCACATCCGTTGCTCGTATTTTCAATTGGTGATAACCGGACCTCAAGTCAATTTTTGAGAAGACACAAGCACCTTGTAACTGATCGAACAAGTCATCAATGCGAGGAATGGGGTACTTGTTCTTAATAGTTACTTTGTTCAACTGTCGGTAATCTATGCACATTCGGAAACTCCCATCCTTCTTCTTCACAAACAAAACCGGAGCACCCCAAGGAGATGCACTTGGTCTAATGAAGCCTTTGCTCAATAACTCTTGAAGTTGTGCCTTTAACTCCCTTAACTCCGCGGGAGCCATTCTATACGGGGGTATAGAAATGGGGCGAGTGCCCGGTTCAAGATCGATGCAGAAGTCAATATCCCTATCTGGTGGCATACCAGGAAGATCTGCAGGGAACACATCCAAAAACTCACAGACTACCGAAACTGACTCAATCGAAGGTACTTGAGTGGTGTCGTCCTTGAGATGTGCCAAGAAAGCTAAACACCCTTTACTCACCATTTTCTTAGCGCGAAGAAAGGAGATTATACGCACCGGATTGGAAGTGTAGTCGCCCTCCCACACTAACGGATCTGCCCCAGGCTTGGCTAGCGTCACCGTTTTAGCATTACAATCCAAAATCGCAAAATTCGGAGAAAGCCAAGTCATACCCAGAATTACATCAAAGTCACCCATTTCTAAGATGACCAAATCTACGTAAGTGTTGCTCCCCACAAAATTCACCAAACAGGACCTATACACTTTTTCGACTATCACAGACTCACCCACCAGAGTAGAAACACGAATAGGCGTGTCAAGCAATTCACAATGTAGATTCAGACCATTAGCAAATGAGGAAGATACATAAGAAAATGTGGATCCAGGGTCAAATAATACAGATGCCATGCAATCACAAACCAAAAGATTACCTGTGATAACAGCATCAGACGCCTCCGCTTCAGATCTCCCAGGGAAAGCGTAGCAATGAGCCCCATTATTTGTCTGTCCGTTGCCCCTACCATGTTGTGTAGTAGTGGCTCCGTTTTGCCCTTCACCTCTGCCGTTCTGGTGACCACCATTACCTCGGCCACCACGCCCTCCAGAATAACGACCTCTACCATTACCACCCCTACCTCTAGCCAATGGGGTTCTGTAACTCTGGTTTGGACAATACCTCTTAATGTGTCCAATTTCTCCACATCCATAACATTTTCTGGGTTCACGCATCGGCCTCTCAGAGAAGTGTTGACCGTTCTGAGGTGGACCCCCAGCTACAGTCTGTAGTGAAGACTGAATTGGTCGACTTGCGTAACCTCCGGAGCTCTGTCCTCTAGAGTGGGAACCATTAAACTCACCTCCCCTTCGAAACCTCTTTGATGTAGACGTTGTGGTGAAGTCATCCGGTTTCACTCCTTCCACCTCTATCACAAAGTCTACCACCTCTTGGAAGGATGTTGCTGTTGCCGCTATCTGTAAGGCTGAAATCCGCAATTCTGACCTCAACCCCTTCAAAAAACGGCGGATCCGTTCTTGTGGACTGAAACAGAGTTGGGTGGCGTATCTGGATAGTGCGCAAAATTTAGCCTCGTATGCATTAACCGTCATTCTACCTTGCTCCAAACTCAAGAACTCATCCCTCTTTCTATCTCTCAAAGTCCTTGGGATATATTTCTCCATAAACAGGGTAGAGAATGATTCCCAAGTCATTGGTGGTGCCTCTGTTGGTTGATACTCAACATGTGATCGCCACCACATTTTGGCGTTCCCTTGAAATTGATAGCTTACGAACTCAACGCCAAACCGTTCTACTATCCCCATCTTGTGTAGTAGCTCATGACAATCAACCAGAAAATCATAAGCATCTTCAGATTCTGTACCCTTGAAGACTGGAGGTTTCAGTTTCAAGAACTTACTGAAAAGTTCGTGCTGATCATTTGTCATAATAGGCCCGGTAGTCAGTCGTGGAAATGTGCCTATTCCCAATGTTGCATCCATGCGGGGAGCCATAGTAGCCGCATGTCGTATCTCTGAAACCGGAGGTGTTGGTGCAGAAACCACTGGAGGTGCCTGACCCTGATCAGACAACCCGCTAAGATAAGCCAGTACTTGGTTGATCATCTCTGGGGTAGGTTGGGGTGGCATTTCCTCATTCTGCCCTTGTTCATTCTCCCCTTCCTCACCCTCTCTTACCACATCCTCGGTCGGTGGAGGAGTCACTGCCCTAGTATCAGATGGGCTAGGGGCTCGTCCTCTCCCTCTAGAGGACGTCCTCCCACGACCTCTTCCACGGCCTCTTGCCGCTGTTCCTCCTCGAGCCACAGCCCCAGTGGCTGGCTCAGTCGTTTCTTGTCTTTCCGTTGTTGCTGCTGGTGCGGTCGTTGCTCTAGTTCTAACCATCTGCGAAATAGAGTGAAGATGGTCAGATACCAATTTGTATCACCTAGATACCAATTGGACTCAAGTAGTAGCACGAAAGAAAGAATGAAAGAATGGAATTTTCCTAAAGTCTTATAGCCTCTCAAGGAAAGGTAAAGGCGTCCCCCTACCGTTCCTTAAGACTCTACTAGACGTGTTCTTGTGTGATGAGACCAATGAACCTAATGCTCTGATACCAAGTTTGTCATGACCCAAATCGGGGACGCGACTGGCACCCACATTTACCCTCCTATGTGAGCGAACCAACCAATCTAACCCTTAACATTTTAATACAATATCAACAAAAGAAATGCGGAAGACTTAAACTCATTAATAAAACAATTCAAAGCTATTATTATTATCCCCAAAATCTGGAAGTCATCATCACAAGAACATCTATGATCAAATTGCTAAACGAAACTATCTAAGAATTTCTAAGAAGCTAAAAATACATAAGAAACTAGTCCATGCCGGAAGTCAAGGCATCAAGACTTATAGACAAAGATCCAGTCCAAGCTAGAAGCGTTAGCTCACCCTGAGATCCGGTATGACGAATTCTGGCCTGAATTACTGTTGTGTTGAAGTTGACGGGACGTTTGCTGCATAACACAAATAACAAAGGGAAAACATAAAAGTAGGGGGTCAGTACAACCACACGTACTGAGTAGATATCATCGGCTAACTCAAAATAGGGAACAATATATATCAATAATAATGTAAATCAACTACAATACTCAACATGTAGCAATAGCAATGTTTAATTCATCAATGAATACAACCGAGTTCACACATGAGGACTCAAGCCTCAATACCATACTCATTTGGGAATGTAGTTCATTAGTTTGAGTATATTCATTATCTTTCAAGATTCATTATCTTTCTTCCTCTTGTGTCGGTACGTGACACTCCGCTCCTCTATTTCTATCCTGGTGCCGGAACGTGGCACTCCGATCCTCATATTCTATCCTGGTGTCGAAACGTGACACTCCGATCCTCATATTCATTCTATCCTGGTACCGGAACGTGGCACCCGATCCTCATATTCTATCCTGGTGTCGGAACGTGACACTCCGATCCTTATATTCATTCTATCCTGGTACCGGAACGTGGCACCCGATCCTCATATTCTATCCTGGTGTCGGAACGTGACACTCCGATCCTCATATTCATTCTATCCTGGTACCGGAACGTGGCACCCGATCCCCTAATTCATCAAGCCTTCTTTTTCACTAAGGCGTCATCATTCTCATTATATAATATATCAAGCCTTCTTTCATACTAAGGCATCATCAATCTTATTATATAATATATCAAGCGAATTAGGGTTCTTTCAAGATTTGGGATTCAATAGCTTCATCATGCTTTGTTAATTCATCACAATTTCATAATCATAATCATGCAAGCATACAATTGAAGCACATAGCAGGGTTTACAATACTATCAACACATAACATTCACTATTAAGAGTTCACTACGAATATCGTAACATAAACCATAACCTACCTCCACCGAAGAATTGAAATCGACAAGAAATTCCCAAGCTTGTTTTCTCCCCTTTGATCGACTGCCCTCTCTCTCTTTCTTGTTCTTTCTCTTTTGTTTTCCTTTGTTCAAACCCTCTAATTAATCATATAATTAAGTGTGAAAGAGGACAATAAACCCCACTAATTAACTTAAGGTTACCCCTTTTAACCCCTAAGTAATTAGACTTATTAATGTTAACCCTCAATCTTTATAATTAAGGAAAGAATAGTCAAAAACGACCCTTAAAACGTGTGGAGAAATCCTAAACTGCCTGGGATTGCGCAGCCTGTGACGGGCCGTCGTGCCTGCGACGGTCCGTCACGGTGGTCGTCGCAGCTCCCTCGAACTCACGTAGCCTGTGACGGTCCGTCCTGTTCCTCCGTCATGACGGTCAGAAACTCGTTTCTTGTACCAAATTCTCAAAAGTTGAAGTGTTTTGCAACGAAAACTCACGACGGTTCGTCGTGGATGTGACGGCACGTCCTGCAGGCCCGTCACAATTTACAGAGAGTCGATTTTAATATCCAATTTGAAGAATTCTAAGTGTCATGGAACGAAACTCCTCGACGGGCCGTCGTGACTACGACGGTCCGTCGTGACTTCCGTTGTCCCAGCCAGTTTTTCCAGAATTTCAATCTGCTGCTCAAAACGACTAAACAGGTCGTTACAAAAGTATACTTGGATTCTATTTCAATACCAAATCAAATCAAACAAAATATCAAATAACATATTTTGTTAATTGACTCGAGTCTAATGTTATTCATTTTCAGTTTGATTTGTACACCACCAGTTGCAACTGTCTATATACGTCTATTTAAAGCAAAAACTTATTATGGAAATTCCAAAGGAATAACAAAATTGATAAAGTTACCAAAGTAAAAGAAGAACATTAATGATTGTAATAAATGTTACAATATAAAGACATTTTTTCTAAAGTAAGAATCTTCTTCTCCGTTTTATTGAAACAAATTGATGGATGTCCGCATCAGAAGGAAAGTATATGGGAGTGATAAAATAAGGAGAAACTTCGCACATTCTCTTGTTTTATGAATAATTAGTAAGATAAATATATTGAAATGGTTGATGTTTTGAAATAGGATTTGATGATTTGACAACAACATGATGAGTAGTTATCTTGTGCACCCCAACAAAAAAAATCATCCAACTGACACCCTACCTTTTCACGTGGTTAATATGAATGTATGATTAAGTATATAGTAATTATACTTCAAATACATGAATATATACTATCAACTTAGCTAAAACATGGGTCAAATGTGGTGCACCGATAGGTAAGCATTACTTAATTTTTCCATATGTATGTACAAATAAAACAAGATCATGGTTGAACTTTCAGCATAAGGAAAAAATTTGTAGAAGTTATCGGAGATCACCATTGTCTTCACCTACAAAATAATTCTTTAATCAGACTATGTCAAGTGATATCACAATAGTAGTTGACACAAAAGAAATATTAAATGTACACATTGGTGGATCGAATAGTGCTAATGACCACACAATGAAGAAGTATGAAGATCTAATAATGGGACAAGATCAATCAATTCAAGATGCATTTGTTAAGCAATCTAACCAAACCAAACTAGAGCACACAATTTGTTTAAAAGTTTTGGTTGAGGTGGTGAGACTCCATTTGAATCATGGAATGATATTTCATGAACATCGATAAGATGAGTTAGCATTAAGCAAAGGTAACTTTTTGAAATTCTTTCATGGTATGAGAGGTTGTGTGATAAAATAAGAGATCTTTTGTTGAAAAAAGCTTCAAAAAAATAATAATATCATGACCCAAACTGTCGTGATTGACATCTACACTAACACTCTGGTGGGAGAACCAATACTACCATCCAACTAAAGTACATAATCTAAACTAACATATTTATGTTACAGAAACAAGTCTAATAAACTAAAAAATGGGAAAAATAAACTTAGAATAACATGAAAGTCAATGTACCAAAATTCTAACAACAACATGTCTAAGAATATGGGGTACAACCCCAAAACTAACATCACCTTAACAAATAGTTTGAGTCTGAAAAGAGTGGACTTAAACAAAGAGAACTCAAGGCAGCACGGAAGAACTATCTCACCCTTGTATTGGAACGGTCACTGATCTTATAAATGAGTTGTGTCAATAGCTGCCGGAAGATGCCATGTACTCAACAAAAGAGAAGAGCAAAAGGAAAATTAGTACAAAACCATAGTGTACTGGTAGAATTACGTGGCTATCTGAAAGAGGGTTGATTTATTTTTACCGAACACCGCCCTAGGCAGTCTTGCAAACGTATGCAACACTCAGCCTATCTTACTCACACATATTTGACTAAGTATAGAAATACTTAACCAGCAAAGTTAAACAGCGAACAGAATGTATAGAAACTCGTCCCAACCTCTATTAATCTTATAATTAATACAACGGGAAGTTTTCACGAATTTCTCTAAGGCCAGAATAACAATCCTCAGCCTTAAAAGAAATTTCCACCTTTATAAAATTTCTCCACATGGCAGTTACATATGGCAGATACAAATGACACCTGTTCAACACTTGTCACAGAAGATTCAAACTAGTGTTTCCAACAACTATATTTCTAACAGATAGAATCTAATTCAAATTACATCCTTATCCAAATATTAATATTCTAACACTTAGAATATTTCAGGCTACATTCCAACACTTAAAATATTTCAGCCAGCTTCCAATACTTAGAATATGTTAGCTGCCCTTCAACACTTAGTTTTATTTCAGCAATTCACGTGAAATGCCTTTGTTTTTCCCATCGTCAAGTCCTCACAGCTTTGCCTTGTCAAGCCAATACGCTGCCTTGCCGATGACCCTAGCCCGCACGTAAGCCTTGCATGTTCAAGTTGCATTGCCAACACGCAAGCACCTTGAACCTGTGTTTGCACTGTTTTGCCCCCATTCATGTCAAGACCAATGCCTAAGACCTTGACATGTCTGTGCGTAGTTAGTTAATGTAGTTTACGGGTCTAACACTATCCCACTAGTGAAACATAAACAATCGATTACAACATTATAACACATTCATCAATAAAAACATACTTAATACTATCATAAGAATCAACATCACAATTCATATGATTCATCACATAGTTGGTCCTTTCATGACACCCAAAGTCAAATTGTTAGTATGTAGAAATGTGGCAATCTGATCAAATATATATGCTGGAACAAGGAAATCGATATAGTTAGCATGCTGGAATATGACAATCCGTTTCAAGTTAGTGTGCAGGAACGTACGTGGCAGCCGATCCCCATCACACATCACAATAACATATCAAGATCACCATTTAATCATGATTTTACTGTATCGCTATATATATATATATATATATATATATATAATATATATATATATATATATATATATATATATATATATATATATATATATCATTTCCATATCTATCACTAATATTGAAACATGCATACATATACAGTATCACAACGAAGCAAACCAAGTGTATATCACACAATTATAGAATAAGAATCATCACCTACCTTGAAATAAGCTAGAAAACCTAGACAATTTGATCCTTCCTTTGACATGTTTGTTCCTCTTGTTTGTGGTCTACAAACAACAATTTATATACGGGAGACAATAAAGAAACACTAAATTTCTGAATACTAATAAACTATGAACAATGGTTGAAACCCATGATCATAATACCCAAATTAGGGCTATTTCCACCATAGTTCTTATATCAAAACCCTTCCCCATCAATGATAACCCAAAGAATAGGTTCTATGGATCAAAAATATGATTCAGGGAGTTAAAACCTTACCGTTCTAGAGACCAAAATCCCGCTCTAGCTCCCCTGACGGAGGCAGCATGTACCCTTTCACTAAAATATTATTTTTGGAAGAACTACTCTCCAAATTCGATTTTGTAAACTGGTACAAGTTTTTTATCATCTTTTCTATACATCATGTAATAAAATTCACAATTAGATATCTTATTTATTACAAGGTTTTCCTACACCTTAATAACTCCAATTTCTTTCAAATCTAGACTGGGTTGGGTAATTCCAAGTTACTCAAAAGAGTTTCTTGCCCCTATTTTTCTGCATTGACTTTTCCATAACAACGGAATAAAATTGTTAAATATAATAATTTTACTTCTCATAAAATTGAGAAAGGTATCTTCACTGCGTGTAAGATTGAATCAATTAAGTTGTTATGATGGATCTAAATGGTTACTATTTGTCATTGCTAGTTGATGAATGTTGTGGTGTGTCACATAAATAGAAAATGAAAATTATTTTGGATATGTGTTAAATAGAGATTTATAATTTAAAGCTTTATTGGGATTGTTCATGTTCATAATACTAGTGCTTTATGTTTTTTTTTAAAAAAAGTAATTGTTAGTTTTCTTTCTCGATATTTTAAGTGTATATCATATACATGGGAAATGTTATTATGAAGCAAGCGATATGCAAGGGCGGGTGAGTGGCCTTAAATTTTTATGGGTCAAAAAAAGTAGATATGCTCATGCAATCCATTGTTTTGTTCATTAGCTTTCGTTGACTCTTGTTGGTGTATTTAAAATTATTGATGTTGATTATTAATTTGTTGAAGAGAGCGCCAGAGCAACATAATATCTTAGAATTTATCAAATATTTGAGATGGCTTTAATATTGCACTTGATGAAAGATATTTTAGGTATTACAAATGAGCTTAATGAAGAAAAACAGGATAATACAAATGTCATTTAACTTACTAAAGTGGTGAATACATGATTGCAAAATGTAAAGGATGAAGGATGATATTAACTTATGGAGAATGTATTCAAATTTTTTTGTTGAGTATGACATTTTGAGACCTAATTTTTTATGAGTTCTATGTGAATTTTGAAAAATCTAGATGTAATGGTACTGAGTATACTATCTCACATCATTATCGTGTTAAAGTTTATCTTAAGATGATTTATCGATAACTTCAATAACACACTGATCGTTTTAATAAGGTGAGAACAAATTTACTTATTGGAGTTGCTTACTTGAATCCGAGAATGACTGAATTACGTCCTGATGATTTTGGTTAAAATATGATGATTACACTTAAGATTTAGTTAGCGACATATATTGTTGATGTCCGTGATGTTGATGATATGTTCTTTACCCTAAAATAACTTGATGATATTTTTTGAAAGATAGTCAATGCAAAGAAACATTTAAATTATTCCCTTGTATTTCGCCTTGTGAAATTTGCATTGCTCTTGCCAGTAAACATAGTTTCAGTACAAAGAGCTTTTTCGGCAATGAAGTTTATGAAAAGTTAAATGGAAAATTGAATGGAATATTAACTAATTAGAGGATTTAGTATACCTTATTTAGAAAAAAATAATTAATTTGGTTTCTGATGATAATATTATGAATTGGTTTCAAGAAATGAAAGACTCGCACAGTATAATTGTAATGAATATTTTGATCAATCATGCTTTCTTTTGTTGTTAATTTATTCGTTTATTTATGTTTTTTTCTTTTTTTATGTTGAACCCATTTGGTAAAATTTCTGAGCCCACCACTGCCTACATGACTTTTGTTGAACCTTGACTAAAATCCCCCTAGTCGAATATGTTCTAGACCACCAGACTAACAATATAATATAGTGCAAGCTTGTGAATAAGAAAACTCCCGATTCATATTTTGAATTAACAATCGCTTGAAACATATCTAAAGTCATAACAATCACCTATATGTGATTCATCACACTTTTAATATAACCCGAAACACCAAGGACTTTTAAGATATCATTTACAATGTTAAACATGTAATTTCGGTATATACAAGAACCATCTCATCATTTAAATATAAATACTGACAACTCATGAATCAATATATTACAATACACTACGAAGAGGTAAACTTGGTTCACTCATGGAACTCACACTCAAACAATCACATGTACTAGGGTGGTATTCGAACCAACTAGCAGTTTGTAACAATATAATTTCTGAGTTTATTTAGAGATATTATGTACGCACATTGTAATTGAGCGAACCATTAGTATTTATCATGCATGTTACCCGAGCCAATGGACCACCACAATGGATTAAATGACACTTTTACACCCAAATAACCACATTTATTGCATGAGAATGACAATAGACTAACATTTCAGTTTATACTTCTCCCATCTCCTTAACAATACATATACAAGTTATACTAATGAAGTAGTTAATAATCACATATAACATAATGGGATACAAAAAAACCTCACAGATTAACATCCCTACAAAGACAACCAACAACAATCATAAGGCCAACATCAACAATGAAATGTCTTATTATCCTAAGCAACTCATCTGCCTAAACATCGTACACAAAGATCTAAACATGTAATATCTCAATAATTTAAAGGTATTATTCAATTAAATATAGCTACAAGGGTCTTCGTGAAGATATCTTCAAGTTGATCACTCGACTTTATAAATTTTTGTAACAATAGTGCATAAATATATTTTCTCTAAGAAAGAGACAGTCAATCTCAATGTGTTCTTAGCTCTCTCATAAAATACCGAACTTGATGCATATTAAGGGGCACTTGGATATGACAGACGTGTTAAATTTAGACTTGGTTAAGTCTAGCTTGCTTGGGCGCCAAAAAACTATTATAGAAGTTTGATCCCTGAAAGTTGACTCCTTTTGTGAAGCTTTAGTTTGTCCTAGGTCTAAATTGAACATAAGTACAAAATTAATCCCAATTGGTCTAAGATTCCAGGGTTATAATTTAATACCAAAATCAGGTCAACGTCATGATTTTTCCATCAACTCCAATACTTTCTCATCATTTATTTGTCTAAAACAATAATAACTCCCATGGCTACATAAGAGAATTACAGTAATTAAATCAAGAAAAAATGTGTTTATAAAAGTCCAAAGGTCTTACACACCAGAATCCTCATAAACCCGAGTTTTCCCACCTTTGGATGAACCCAAACCGTCCCATAGGGCCACAATACCGTCTCTATGGCCTAGAATTCAATGTACCGAATTGATGAACAAACTACTTATCTTAACAAAGGTTCTGGATGAAAACGATAAAATTGCCCTAAGTCTCCCTTGTTCTTACCCAGAAACTTCTTGTACAATAATGAGTTGTATTGGGGTGTTAAAATACTCAACTTAATAAACAGATGAAAAATATAAGACCAAAATTTCTTATTGATCAAGGTCTAGAAAGTGCTTATGGGAAATTTACCTTTAAAAGTTTTGTCAATATAGAAAGCACTTAATTTTTTCTTTAAATAATTGATCAAATGAATCAACAATTGTAGAAATAAATATTTTTTTTAAAAAAAAATAAATACATCGGATTCTTCAAAAAATTGACCCAAAAAAAACTATTAGAGAAGAAGATTTTAACTTCCAAAGCAGTGAACTGGATTTAACAACCCTTTTTTCTATAAAAATCTTTCATTTTTTGAATTTCAGCAAAAATTCCATTACAAGTATGACCTTAATTTTTCATAAGAAAGGAAATTAAGGTTTTTTTTTGCAATATTTAACTAATAAAACAATCATCAAGAATTGGAATTTACGGTTCTATAGGAGTTTGCTTTTTATTTTAAGTTAACTAAATAGACAAAACACATAACCTCCCCCGGCCCCTCGAAAAAAAATTGCAGCACAATTTACTTTAGCACTTAAACTACACGCGCCATTAAATACACCCTTAACATTTTTAGATGAATGAAATACAACTGTGGGAGTAGAATATCATTTCCACCTGCCCCATCATAGACATGTAAGTGCTACATCACAACCATATAAGCACCATATCATTAATTCTCAATTTATTTGTTTTGCTCATTTACTCGTTTTCAAATTTTTTTAGTTCATTACACTAATAAATTAACGAAAACCGAATTTTAAAATTAAAATTGCCCAGCCTTCTTCCACCCCTTCTCTTCTACCCCTCCCACCCCCCACCCCCCTCACTTTCTTCTTCTTTGATTTCCATACTTTTCAGCTTTCACTGGCATCTTTTTTCCCCGACCATTTCCAAGCTTCAACAGTTGGTTTTTTTCTACAACATTCATCAATTTTTTTACTAAAAAAAAAAGCATACTTACTATTTCTTCTTTAAACCCTCTTCCTCTCCTACAAATCTGTTCTTCGAAAATCAGATTTATTGAAAGTATTTTTGTCTTAACAACTCAAATGAAAAATGAAGGTTGTATATGAAATTTAATAGATCAACATTTATTGCATCACAATTGATAGAATTCAAAATGAATAACTTAAAATTCAAGAAAGTTTACATTCAATAATATGAATTAGGTGTTGAGTTTGGTGAATTTATGAATGGCTAGTGAGGGGAGAGATGAACTTGGAAGAAAAATAACAAATATGGAAGAAGAAAAAGGTATAAAAGATTGTGTCAACGGGAAAGAATATATTTTCGGAACACAATAAAATGAAGAGAAAACAAAAGATTATTTTTTAAAAAATAAACAACTTGAGCCCACATATTTCATTTACTTCTAAACAAGAATTTTACATTTTTTTTTTAAAAAAGAAATAACTTACAGAAAAAATTAAATATTATTAGTTATATATTTTCCAATAAAAAATGTCATGTGTTTGATATTACCATTTAGTTTTTTTTTAATTATTGTATCACGCGCTTTTAGAAGTGTGAATACTTTGCTTTGCCACGTCAGCCCTTAAGGTGGTATTTAATCACTTCCAAATTCTTAAGGGGTATTTAAACACCATATAGTTAAAGTACTAAGTAAGTTTTAATGCCAAGTTTAAGAGGGATTTGTTGTATTTTATCTTTTAAATAGATAATGTTCTTATATCTAAATACATTAATAATATCTAGATTAAACATGGTGAGGCAAATAACTTTAGTATCTTTCAACATATGTCACGCCTTAATTATGTTGAAACTAATATAGTCCCTCCGTCCACAATTGTTTGTCAATATAAGGTAATGCACTCCCCTCATGAAATTTAATACAAAATGTAATTTGAATAATATAACTCTACTATACCAAGAATATCAAAAGTCTACATAACTTTTCAATTGAACAAAATGGAGTGATTACTAGGGCAGTATTGGAAAATTTTGATTCATTATTTCTTGATTTTTTAAATTGACAATTAATATTGGATATCTGTTTTTAGTATACATGTCAAACAAATGTGGACGCAGGGAGTATCAAATACTAAGTCAGTTATCTTTTAAGTCTAATTAAAAAAATCAAACTGAAATGACTTCAAGTCAAAAAATAAAAAGTAGAGGGAGACCTACTTTTGAGTTTTGAAATATTTTGAGTCATTTTAAACTTATTTTTAGTCATTTTTTACCTTGTCAAACAATTCCCGACTTCTTTTAAGTCTTTTTTTTTTTACTTATTTTAAATTGTTTTTTTATATTTGTCGAACACATCCAGAAATCAAAAACTAAGTTAAAGGTAAGTTTGATCGACTTTTAAGCCAATCCAAACACCTTCTCATTTTTCATAAGCAATTATTTATTTTTAGGTCAATACATATGTCTATAAAAGGAAAACATTAATAATTGAAAGAAAATGAAAAATATAAAAGGCAAACATTAATTAAGAAAAGAAAATCAAAAAAATAAAAGGCAAACACAAAAATAGCTAAAAAAATTTATATCAACTAACCAATGTTGAACACACCAATATGCTGGTTATTATAAATATAGTACAAGAGAAACACAAATCTTCCCAACCAAAAATTTTCTTCGTCCTTTTACTTAATTGAATCTATTGATAGAGAAATAATGTCAACACCAGAAGAAGAATGGATGAAAGTGATAAAAGAAGGACAAGCTTCTCGGGTAGTTTTGTCTTATGATTTCATTGATAAGTTAAAGAACTTGAACTGGGATGAAGTTTTGCAGGACAATACCATCATTTCAGCCCAACCTGATGAGAAGATATCCCAATCTGATGAGAAGTTACCATCTCCACCCCAACAGAAAAGCCCATCCAATTAACACCTTCTCTTGTTATATTTATATTATCGTGATGCCTTTATATTTTATTATAAAAACTTGGTTTGCTCCCTCAATAAATTAGTCAATTTATATTAACTATTTTATGTTAAATTGGGATAGTATATATTTAGTAATTATAGTTTGGTGACTTCATAAACATCAAAATTCTAATATAGTTCCAATTTGAATTTGAGAAACAAACGATATTGGGGAAAATTGAGTTGTTAAAAAATGTATCAAATACTAAGTGTTGAAAAAAGGTTTCAAATACTAGTTGATGGTATCAATCATCATTGACTCACATTTAATAAGCAATTACCAATTTCTAGCAAGTGTTGTATTGTAAAAGGTTAATGCAACAAATTGAACACTCTTTTTAACATAAGAATATCAATTGCTGTAAGTGGAGTGTAAATGATTGGATCAACTTCGATGTTTAAAATATCAAATTATACTATTTACGTTAAAATTTTAAATGTGTAACCAAATTAATAGAAATGAGATTTTTCAACCTCGAATTTTTTCTGGTTGGTTCTATTTTTTCAAATATTAAACCAAATTATTGTCAAATTTTTAAATAAATAAATAATAAAAAAAATTAATAAATCTCGAGTTTTTTAAAATTTATTTCATGTTATTATAACCTTGGCAAACAGTTACTAATTTATTTTAAATCATTTTTGACTTATCTTAAGTTATTTTTTATATTTGTCAAATACTTTGAGAAATAAAAAAAAAGACTTAAAATCACGAAAAACAAACACTTAAAAATAGGTTTGGGTTTGAAGAATTATAAAGTAAATTCAAACACTCTGTCGTGATACATATGTGTAAAAATAAGTCTATAAAGGCAAACATTAATTATGGTAGAAACTATTAAAAAAAAAGTTAATTCTTGAAATTACTTAAGTTAAAAGATACACATGCAATACTTGTTATAATTATAGTACAAGAGAAGACAAATATTCCTAACCAAAAAATTTCTTCTCCCTTTATTGAATTGTCTATTATAGAGAAATAATGTCAACATCAGAAGTAGAATGGATAAAAGTGATAAAAGATGGGGAGAAACCTCTCGCGTAGTTTTTTCTTATGAGTTCATTAATAAGTTTAAAATTTTGAATAGGGATGAAATTTTGCAAAGCAATATGATCATTTCATCGCAATCTGATGAGAATATACCATGTACATCCTAACAAACAAAAATATTCAATTAACACCTTCTATTGTCATGTTTTTTTATACTATATTATAATATATACCGTTTTCTTTTTTTTCTCAATCATAGTTGTTGATTTGTTCTTTTTAGAAAGCTTCTCCTAGTAGTCGTTACGTTATTTATCTGTAATAATTCGATTTAAGCAATATTGCAAAGTATTTTTCTTTTACCTTACTTTTCTTTCGTTTTTAATTTCAAAAGAATTCTATGGTGTTTCTCCTCTTTTTTATTTAATTTAAAAAATTCACAAATTTCATTACAATTAAAACACTAACAAAATTAAGTACAATTTATTTAAATGTGTCTACGTCCATTTTAATTTCTAATTAAATTAAACAATTAATACATATTAATGTTACTCGATATATGTTCTTCCGTGTTTGTCATCTCTTCTCAAATTTTTTATTTTTATATTATTATATGCCATTATATTTTATTACAAAAACTTGGTTTGATCCCTCAACTTCCTATATATGGTAGATTATATGTAGTTATTTAAATAAATAGTTAATTTATTTTAATTATTTTATGTTAAATTGGGATAAAATATATTTCGTAATTATAATTTGGTGACTTGACAAACTTAAAAATCCTACTGTAGTTCCAATTCGAAATTGAGAAACAAAAGAGATTGGAGAAAATTGAGTTGTTAAAATATATCAAATGGTAAGTGTTGAAAAGATATTTCAAATATTAGTTGACGTATAAATCATCATTGACTCATTTTTACAAAGCAATTACCTATGTTTATGGTAGTTGTGTCACATAGTAAGTGTTGTATTTTAAAAGATTAATGCATCAATTGAACATTCTTTCTGAGATATAAGAATATCTTACTCTTTCTGAGATAAGAATATCTAGTGATACATGATCATAAGCTTGGTTCATTTTAAATGTCAAATTAAATTATTTGTGTAAAAATCTTTAAATGTATAAATCAAATTAATAAAATTGGGGTGTTCAACTTCGCAATTTTTCGTGTTGGTTCGATTTTTTCAAATATCAAACCAAATCATTTGTGTTTAACTTTTAAATTAATCAACTATAAAATACTAATAAACCGAGATTTTTTTTTACTTTTCCAGTAAAGTATTCATACAAGTATATAATTAACTTGCCCTCCAAATATTTTTTTAATCAATCCATAATAGAACTATGAAAGGTGCTTCTCAACAAAGTAACACAAAATATGTGATGTGTGATGACACTAAAATATTCAACACAAATAATAATAAAATCACATGAATAAAATTTATGAAAATGATTATATTTTAAAAGTACTCAATCACACTAAAGTAAGTCTAAAAAGCATTGATTACATGTTTAACTTTATATAAAAACTTAAATTAGGTTATGTAGTATTCAACATTATTGATTTAATTTTTTTATTTGTTTTAGTGTTAAAAGTGTTAAGTTATTTTGAATTACCTTTACTTCGCTATTCAAAATTCTAAATCTCAAAAAAATAAAAATTATATTTGATGATAAAATCTATGAAAAACAATTTTTTATATTTAAAAATTATGTATAAGTCTATACTTTAATGGTAACATCTCGTAACTCCAAATATCTCGGATTAAACCAAGAAACTAAGAATAGTTATTTTCGGAAAGAATAGGAAAAATCATGAAAATTTCCCAAGTGTAAACTTATTCAAGCATAACTCATTTTAAGAGAGTTCTCAATTTTGCCCAATTTAATCTCGAGTTTCAACCGATTTGAATTTCTTTACAAAGATATTTTCTTATATTAAAGTCATAAATTATTATCTGTTCAACATCTTTGTAACGACCCTCTTAGTCGTTTAGAAATTCCAACTATTATTTTTATATTAACCTTTTTAGTAGATTTTACAAATAATTTATATGACTTATAACAATGAGTGACATGATTTTAGATTTAATAAAAGATTATTTTATTGCTAAAAAAAATAATACAAAAAAAATTAAAAAAAAAAAGAAATTAATTAAATAAATGAATAAAATAAAATAAAAAAAGGGGCAAAGTGCCCTACTATCAAAAGCCGCACGGCTTATGAGGGAAAAAGAGAACGATTTGAAGAGAAAAAAAAACGCAGAGAAGAAAAGAAAAGAAAGGGAGAAAAGAAAAGTAAAAAGGAGGAGAAAAATCAATATTTTCATCTCAAGGCGTCAAGGTAATTATTTTCATCCTTTCTATTAAGTTTTTATGTAATTAGAAGTAGATTTTTAGATTAAAACGTGTATAATTTACACTAATATGTGAAACTAATTTTTAATTTTGTGTACATGTATACATATGTTATTTAGCATAAATTTTACCTTAGTCATTAAGTAATTATGACCAATTGTTGATGATCATGAAACAATTATTGGGAATGGAGGTAAATAGTCATGCAAGAAGCCTTCTATAAAAGTATTTCATGAAATATCTTTATTTTGGTGTTCAAATATGGGTGATATAAATCGGGATCAATTTGAGATCCTTTTAATAGTTTCCATATTATCATTTAAGTTTTGACATATTAATATATATAATTAAGTATTAGATATATGGTATTAAGTGAATGTCTTAAGATTTATAATATTGAAAAGAAATTAAAAATTTAATCCTAATCTTGAAACTTAAGAACTTAATTATAAATTTGCATGAGTTTTTTTGGTTTAGTCTAGAAACGTGCAATATGTGTGTTGTTAACTTCGAAACCTTATAGTGTTTAATTATTTGAATAGACTGAATTTTATTTGGAAGTGCAACAAAGGAGGAAGGCTAAAGTTCCGAAGTGATTGTTCGATAAATTGAGGCAAGTGGATTTCTAAACTCTTGTTAAGTGTATGGAATGCGTGTATTTCCTTGTGATATATGTTTGGGAGTAACGGGATTGGTGATGGGTTGACTTGTCCACATTGATTAATTCTAATGATGAAATAAAAGGGATAACAAAAGGCGATGTGATTAATTACTTATGTGTGATGTGTTGAGAAAAGTTTGATGGCTTGTTGAATCATTGTTGATGTGATTTCATGTTTGTGTGGTTGTGAACTGTGCAATGTTATGAAAATGGTCATCTCCTCATTATTTGTGTGAACATGTCATTGCATTATTCTGAGACATGGTTATGAAAGTGTTATGTGCATTGAGAAAGAATGATAACTTAAAGAGGATGTACCATTTCGAGGGACGTATCGCGCGCCGCGATGGATACTATATTTCGAGGGACGTATCGCGCGCCGCGATGGTTACTGTTATCGAGGGTCGTGTCGTGCGCCGCGACAGATGCATGGACAGATATGTCCCCCATGGGTCCCGGACTGAGAGACAGCGGGTGTGTATCACTAGGTCAAACATGCATCACTATACTTGACATTGCATTCCATTACATTGCACATACTTATCATTAGTGAACTTGATATTGTGTTTTGTTGATCTAGTGATTACTTTTTTGCGGAACTTGTGATTGTTGAACACTGAGCTTGCTATTGAGGATATATAATTTGTTAAAGTGTTGTTGTGGAGGATATGTAATTTGTTAAGGTGTTATTGTGGAGGATATGTAATTTGTCTAAATGTTTTTGTTGAGTTACGTTCTATGTAAACTGTGAGCTGTTAGGTTGGGCTGATGTTTATGCAGGTTGTAGTTGTGGAGGTTAGGTTGGAGGTGGTAGGAGTACCCGTATTTCATTCCCTTAGCTTGTGTTTAGAGGTTTACTTGCTGAGTACCGTGTGGTTTGGTACTCACCCCTTGCTTCTACAAATTTTTGTAGGTTACTAGCCCGGACTTTTATGATATATTCTCTTCTTTTCCGAGGCTTCCTGGAGATTTTGTGAGGTAGTTGTTGGTCATCTCAGCATCCCTCCTTACTCTTGTTTATGATTTTGTTCTACTCTAGAAACAATATCATATGAGACTTATATTTTCTTTTGATCCGATTGTAATACTTTAGAGGCTTGTACACGTGACAACCAGGTTTTGGGGTATAATGTAAGTTGATAGTAAATTTTCCGCATTTTTATTGTATTAGTTGAGTTTTAGGCTTACTTGTCTTGGTGGGATAAGACGAGTGCCATCACGTCCATTTTTGGGTCGTGACAAAATGGTATCAGAGCCCCAGGTTCATAGGTCTCACGTGTATACAAGCCGAGTTTAAATAGAGTCTCGAGGATCGGTACGGAGACGTCTGTACTTATCTTTGAGAGGCTATAATGACTTTTAGGAAATATCTTCACTTCTTGGATCTCTATTGTGCGTACTTGGTCCCATTTTGATTCTTATCGCTTCACTCCATTCGCTCTCATTTATGTGATGACTCGTGCGTAGTTTCTTTTGTGAATCATTGGCATGTCGTGTATTGATTTGATGTTAGATCTGGTATTAAGGTGGAAACGATATACTTATGAAACGAATGCATGATCATATTTGAAAGAGTTGAGTAAGGTTAGTTATCATTGTAAAATAATAATAATAAATATAGTACTTATCTCGTATAAGCAAAATATGGAGTAGTTCGACAATTAGAAGTTAAATGTTTAAAGAATTGACTAGATAATAAAGAGTGTATTGCAATTGATATAGTTATCATACTATTAATGGGTTGCTTAGCAAATGATGTTGCACCAATTCAGGTCAGAATCCCTTCTGTGATTTCACGGATTGAGTGTGTACCAAAGAAGGTCATGATATGATTATTACAATGGTACTGATGGGTACTTGGTTAGAATTATGGAGTGTGTTACGTTTGATATTGACCTTGCTTACGAAAGAATACATATAGCTTGGGTTAGATACAAAACTAATCTGGTAATATTTTACAGTTATTTGATGGATAAAGTGTGTGACCTATTTGGAAATGATCTTCTCAATAGATATGATATGTTCTAGTGGTGGATGTAATGAATTTTCACGATGTGTTACTAGTGGCACATGAAAACGGACATGTTGATTGTTAAGTGCAAATATTAACTACTTAAGGAGTTATCTATGGTATACATGCTCATACGATAAGATTTGGTGTTGAACTCATATTTGAGAACCCAACTAGCTTGTTGGTACGGGTGGATGTGCTAAACATTATTTATAAGGAAGCTTTTAGTAGTGGATCTTTGGTATGATATTGATATGTTCAGATTGTGAAATGTATTTTATGAATTTTTAAATGAGTGGTGATTTCTTCGTAATGTCAAGAAATTGGATCAATATTGAATTACAAGCATATGGGTAAAGGAAGTCCTAAAGAGTATACTTATGTGAAGACAATTAAGAGTTTTAGTAAGAAAGTGCGGATAAAAGTGGGTTAGTTCTTTGTATTGGATTGGTATAACTGGGTTTAAAGATTCATATTGATGAAATAGTTGACTTCGTGGTGAACAAGAGCTAACTAAGCATGATGATAATAGGAGTTTGTGATGGATTGCAATTGAGACTAAATCATAAAATAAGAATTGAGGGTTAAACGAGTTTTTATGGTGATAACGTCTTGCGAGCATCTAAGGTTGTGGTTCCACTATTTGATGAACAATGTGGTTGTATGAAAAGTTGTATGATGTGTTGAAAATTTCGCTTGAATAGAATTGAAAGAAGCTAGAGTCATAAATGGAAAAGAATTAGTGGGAAGTATTTTAGTCATCGGAAAGAGATAATCGAGAAAATAGATATTTACTATAATTATATAGGACAACGATATATCTTTAGAGAGTTTGAGAATTTAGTTCAAGGATACATGATTTCATCTGTTTCATTTTGATCATGGTAATAGTGTCACACGTTCATTAGATTGATAAAAAAAATGTATATATATATATATATATATATATATATATATATATATTGGGTTAGAATTGAGAAAGAAACCTACACAGTTGGACTCGAGTGTGGTGATAAGTTCTTTTATAGTTTCGAATTTGGTAACAGGTACCATTGGATTTTTACAGAAAGGGTATGACAAAGGTCGATGGATAGACGATCAATAATAAGCTAAGATGTCCAAATTTGTAAATATTTTCTATGTATGAGCTAATTTCATAGATAAAAGGATTGAGTTACATAATTGAATTCAAAATTCAAGTTTTTCATTGTGAGTTTAGATTTGTGGTAGTGTGTTTTGTCTGGTATGAATTGGTAAGGGGTAAGAAATGATTGATCACATTGAGTATGAAGCATTTGAAGGACTTAAAAATAATTTGAGTAGTAAATTTGGTTACTTTTGATTGTTATACCTAAATGGGATTTCATGTAATGTTTTTATTTCAAGGATAAGATAAAAATATCATAGGTTGTTAGTCAAAGGATAAGATTGGTAAGCAAGTCAGCGAAGAGAAAAAGAGTTTGGTGTATTAAAGAGTTCAAGGTATTTAAAATTTGTGTCATCGAAAGAATTTAGAAGATGTGAAGGAATAAGAATACTCTTGTTTCTGAGTTAAAGGGTCTATGAATGGACATATATAGTTCTAATATGACTATGATGTGAATTTTTTTGGTATAGACTTACTAGGAATTTATCAGCAATTTTTATGAAGATTGATTGTTGATTTGGGTAAAACCCGTGATATGTGTAAGAGTATGTGTTATTATGTGGAGCTAAACGGTTCAGATTTTGTTAAGTGACTTATGGATACGTAACAATATGGACCTATAGTTAAACAGGGTTATTAAGGATTTTGAGGGGATTGAGATTACTATTTTTATGAGACAACATAGATTGTCATGCTATGTTACATAGACATTTGACGGTGATTAGAGGTTAGAGCTTATAGTATACAGAATTATTGGAGTGACCATGGATTTCGTTGAGTTTTAGCATGAGGTACATGATGGTATGAATGGTAGTGGGAATGTATGTAAAATTATGTGCGAAGTTGACATTGGATGTGATTCAATTAGCTTACTTCGATGGAAAATGTAACAACCTGTTTAGTCGTTTTGAGCAGCAGATTTTTTTTCTGGAAAAACTGGCCGAGGACGGACACCACGACGGACCATCGTGGGCACGACGGACCGTCGAGGGTGTCTCGTTCTAGAACACTTAGAATTCTGAAAAATTGAGCATTAAAATAGACTCTCTGTAATCTGTGACGGACCTGCAGGACGGGCCGTCACAGCTACGACGTACCGTCGTGAGCTCCCGTTGCAAAACACTTCAACTCTTGAGAATTTGGTACAAGGAACGATTCTCTGAACGTCATGACGGAAGTGCAGGACGGACCGTCACAGGTGTGACGGACCGTCACAGACTCCTTAGTGAAAAATAAAATTTCTGATCCTTGCGACGACCTTCACGACGGACCGTCGCAGGCACGACGGGCCGTCACAGGTTGCGTAATCCCAGTTGGAGTCGGATTTGTGGTTAAGTTTTAAGGGACGCTTTGGACTATTCTTTCCTTAATTATAAAGTTAGAGGGTTAATATTAATAAGTCTAATTACTTGGGGGTTAAAAGAGGTAACCCAAAGTTAATTAGTGGGCTATTATTGCCATCTTTATTCTTAATTATAGGTTAATTAGGGCAAAAGAAAGAGGGTTTGAATAAAAGAAATAGAAAGAAAAAGAAGAGGGAAGAGAAACGAATTGAGGGAGAATCGATCGAGGAGAAGAGGAACAAGCTTTGGAAAATTCTTGCTTGATCACTAGTCTTCGGTGGAGGTAGGTTATGGTTATCATGCTATTCGTAGTAGACTCTTAATAGCGCATGATATGTATTGGTAGTATTGTAAACCTGTCTATATGCTTAATTGTATGCTTGCATGAGTATGATTATGTGATTGTGATAAAATAAGCATGATGAAACTATTGAATCCCAAATCTTGAAACGAAACTTTAATCTACGTTATTAATGATGATGCCCTGGTATAAAAGAAGGCTTGATGAATAAAAGTAATGGGATTGATGATGCCTTGGTATAGAGAAGGCTTGATGAATTGATAGAATGAGATTAGTGGATCGGAGTGTCACGTTCCGACACATAGTAGTAGGGGATCGGAGTGTCACGTACCGGCACAAGAGGAAGGAAGATAATGAATCTTGAAAGATGATAAATATACTCAAGTTAATAAACCTAATCCCCAAATGAGTATGGTATTGAGGCTTGAGTCCTCATGTGTGAACTTGACGGTAATTGTTAATGATATAGTACTTGTTGTTGCTACATGTTAAGCATCGTAGTTGATTTTATAATATTACTTGATATATATTGTCTTCTATTTTGAGTTGTCCGATGATATCTACTCAGTACTTGTGGTTGTACTGACCCCCTACTTTTATGTTTTCTTCTTGTTATTTGTGGAGTGCAGCAAACGTGCCATCGTCTTCAACTCAACATTGATTCTAGCCAGTCTTCGTCATACCGGATATTCAGGGTGAGCTAATGCTTTCAGCTTGGACTGGATCTTCTTCTTCAAGTCTTGATGCGTTGAACTTCCGGCATGGACTAGCTTTTAGTTGTTTTAGTTTCCTAGACATTTTTTTTGTTTAGTAATTTTATCATAGATGTTCTTGTGATGATGACTTACAGATTTTGGGGATAATAATAATAGTTTTGAATTGTTTTATTAATGAGTTTAAGTCTTCCGCATTATTTTCTGTCGATATACATTGAAATTTTAAGTGTTAGATTGGTTGGTTCGCTCATATAGGAGGGTAAGTGTGGGTGCCAGTCGCGGCTCGGTTTTGGGTCGTGACAAACTTGGTATCAGAGCATTAGGTTCATTGGTCTCATCATACAAGAACGAGTCTAGTAGAGTCTTATGGAACGGTAGGGGGACGCCTTTACTTTTCTTTGAGAGGCTATAAGACTTTAGGAAAATTCCATTCTTTCATTCTTTCTTTCGTGCTACTACTTGAGTCCAATTGGTATCTAGGTGATACAAATTGGTATCTGACCATCTTCACTCTATTTTGCAGATGGTTAGAACTAGAGCAACGACCGCACCAGCAGCGACCCCGGCAAGACAGGATGCGTCAGAGCCAGCCACTGGGGCTGTAGCTCGAGGGGGATCAGTGGCAAGAAGCCGTGGTAGAGGCCGTGGGAGGACGTCCTCTAGAGGAAGAGGACGAGCACCTAGCCCATCTGGTACTAGGGCGGTGACTCCTCCACCGACTGAGGAAGCGATAAGAGAGGGTGAGGAAGGGGAGAATGAACAAGCACAGAATGAGGAATTGCCACCCCAACCTACCCCAGAGATGATCAATCAGGTTCTTGCTTATCTTAGCGGGTTATCTGATCAGGGTCAGGCACCTCCAGTGGTTTCTGCGCCAACACCTCCGGTTTCAGAGATAGCGGCAACGGCAAAATCCTTCCAAGAGGTGGTAGACTTTGTGATAGAGGTGGAAGGAGTGAAGCCAGACGACTTCACCACGACATCGACATCAAAAAGGTTTCGATAGGGAGGTGAGTTCAATGGTTCTTATACTAGAGGACAGGGTTCTGGAGGTTACTCAGTTCGACCAATTCAGTCTTCATTACAGACTGTAGTTGGGGGTCCACCTCAGATCGGTCAACACTTCTCCGAGAGACCTATGCCTGACTCCAGAGAGTGTTATGGATGTGGGGAGATTGGACATATTAGGAGGAATTGTCCAAAACAGAGTTACATACCCCCAATAGCTAGAGGTAGAGGTGGTCATGGTAGAGGCCGTTTTTCTGGAGGACGTTGTGGTCGAGGCAATGGTGGTCACCAAAACGGCCGAGGTGATGGGCAAACTGGAGCCACTACGGCCCAACCTGGTAGGGGCAACGGACAGACGGGTGATAGGGCCCATTGTTACGCTTTCCCTGTGATATCTGAAGCGGAGACATCAGATGCTGTCATCATAGGTAATCTTTTGATTTGTGATTGCATGGCTTCTGTATTGTTTGATCATGGATCCACATTTTCTTATGTATCTTCCTCATTTGCTAATGGTCTAAATTTACATTGTGAATTACTTGACATGCCTATTCGTGTTTCTACTCCGGTGGGTGAGTCTGTGATAGTCGAAAAGGTATATAGGTCTTGTTTGGTGAGTTTTGTGGGGAGCAACACTTATGTAGATTTGGTTATCTTAGAAATAGTTGACTTTGATGTAATTCTGGGTATGACTTGGCTTTCTCGAATTTTGCGATCTTGGATTGTAATGCTAAAACTGTGACATTAGCCAAGCCTGGGACAGACCCGTTAGTGTGGGAGGGCGACTACACTTCCAGTCCGGTTCGTATCATCTCCTTTCTTCGTGCTAAGAGAATGGTTAGTAAAGGGTGTTTAGCTTTCTTGGCACATCTCAAGGATGACACTACTCAAGTACCTTCGATTGAGTCAGTTTCGGTAGTCCGTGAGTTTCTGGATGTGTTCCCTGCAGATCTTCCTGGCATGCCACCGGATAGGGATATTGACTTCTGCATTGATTTGGAACCGGGTACTCGCCCCATTTCTACACCCCCTTATAGAATGTCTCCCGCAGAGTTAAGAGAGTTAAAGGCCCAACTTCAAGAGTTGTTGAGCAAAGGCTTCATTAGACCAAGTGCATCTCCTTGGGGTGCTCCGGTGTTATTTGTGAAGAAGAAAATGGGAGCTTTCGAATGTGCATAGTTTACAGACAACTGAACAAGGTAACTATTAAGAACAAGTACCCCATTCCTCGCATTGATGACTTGTTCGATCAGTTACAAGGTGCTTGTGTCTTCTCTAAAATTGACTTGAGGTCCGGTTATCACCAATTAAAAATACGAGCAACGAATGTGCCAAAGACTGCTTTTCGAACTAGGTATGGGCATTATGAATTTGTGGTAATGTCTTTTGGTCTTACGAATGCCCCTGCTGCCTTCATGAGCTTGATGAACGGGATTTTCAAGCCATATTTGGACCTCTTTGGGATCGTGTTTATTGATGATATACTGATATACTCGAAGAGTAAGAAGGAACATGAGGAGCATTTGAGAATGGTGTTAGAGTTGTTGAGGAAGAAAAAGCTTTATGCGAAATTCTCCAAGTGTGAGTTTTGGCTAGATTCAGTGTCCTTCTTGGGGCACGTGGTTTCTAAGGATGGAGTGATGGTGGATTCATCTAAGATTGAGACGGTGAAAAATTGGGTAAGACCTACTAATGTGTCAGAGATAAGGAGCTTTGTGGGGTTAGCTAGCTACTACCGCCGATTTGTCAAGGGATTCTCTTCTATTGCTTCCCAATTGACGAACTTGACTAAGCAGAATGTTCCATTTGTATGGTCGGATGAGTGTGAGGAAAGCTTTCAGAAACTCAAGACTTTGTTGACTACCGCACCTATCCTTACCTTGCTAGTAGAGGGTAAGAACTTCATTGTTTATTGTGATGCATCCTATTCTGGGTTGGGTGCAGTGCTAATGCAAGAGAAGAATGTGATTGCTTATGCTTCGAGGCAATTAAAGTTTCATGAACGTAACTATCCGACCCATGATTTGGAGTTGGCCGCGGTAGTATTTGCACTAAAGCAATGGAGACACTATTTGTATGGGGTTAAGTGTGAAGTCTATACGGACCATCGTAGCCTACAGTACGTCTTTACTCAAAAAGATTTGAACTTGAGACAGAGGAGATGGATGGAACTACTGAAGGACTACGACATCACTATCTTGTATCATCCGGGAAAAGCGAATGTTGTGGCGGATGCTTTAAGTAGAAAGGCCGGAAGCATGGGAAGTCTAGCTCATTTGCAAGTTTCTAGACGCCCATTGGCTAGAGAGGTGCAGATTCTGGCTAATGACCTTATGAGGTTAGAAATAAATGAGAAGGGAGGATTGTTAGCTTGTGTAGAGGCAAGATCTTCTTTTCTTGACAAGATCAAGGGAAGACAGTTTGATGATGAGAAACTAGGTCGAATTCAAGATAAAGTGTTGCAAGGAGAGGCTAAAGAAGCAACAATAGATGAGGAAGGTGTTTTGAGGATTAAGGGAAGAGTATGTGTGCCTCGTGTTGATGACTTGATCCACACTATTCTTACAGAGGCTCATAGTTCCGGATATTCGATACATCCTGGTGCAACCAAGATGTACCGCGACCTAAAACAACACTTTTGGTGGAGTAGAATGAAGCGTGACATTGTGGACTTTGTTGCCAAATGTCCAAACTGTCAGCAGGTGAAGTATGAACACCAGAGGCCCGGAGGAACACTTCAGAGAATGCCCATTCCTGAATGGAAGTGGGAGAGAATCGCAATGGACTTCGTGGTTGGTCTTCCAAAGACCTTGGGTAAGTATGAATCTATTTGGGTGATTGTTGATAGGTTAACTAAGTCTGCCCACTTCATTCCGGTCAAGGTGACCTACAATGCAGAGAAGTTAGCCAAAATCTACATCTCAGAAATCGTTTGACTGCATGGAGTTCCACTCTCCATTATATCAGATAGAGGTACGCAGTTTACTTCTAAGTTTTGGAGAACATTGCATGCGGAATTAGGTACTAGGTTGGACCTTAGTACTGCGTTTCACCCTCAGACTGATGGTCAGTCTGAGCGAACGATTCAAGTGTTGGAGGATATGCTTCGTGCATGTGTGATAGAATTCGGGGGCCATTGGGATAGCTTCTTACCTTTGGCAGAGTTTTCATACAATAATAGCTATCACTCCAGTATTGACATGGCTCCATTTGAAGCATTGTATGGGAGGAGGTGTAGATCTCTCATTGGTTGGTTCGATGCATTTGAGGTTAGACCTTGGGGTACTGACCTCTTGAGGGATTCGTTAGATAAGGTGAAGTGCATTCAAGGAAAGCTTCTAGCGGCGCAAAGTAGGCAAAAGGAGTATGCAGACCGAAAGGTTAGAGACTTGGAGTTCATGGAGGGTGAACAAGTCTTGTTGAAGGTTTCACCCATGAAAGGGGTGATGCGGTTTGGTAAAAGAGGTAAACTAAGTCCAAGGTATATCGGACCATTTGAAGTACTAAAGCGAGTAGGGGAGGTGGCTTATGAATTAGCCTTGCCTCCAGGGCTGTCCGGAGTACATCCGGTATTTCATGTGTCCATGTTAAAAAGATACCATGGGGATGGAAACTACATCATCCGTTGGGATTCAGTTTTGCTTGATGAGAATTTGACTTATGAGGAGGAACCGGTTGCTATTTTAGATAGAGAGGTTCGCAAGTTGAGGTCGAGAGAAATTGCATCCATCAAAGTTCAATAGAAGAATCGACCGGTTGAAGAGGCTACTTGGGAAAAGGAGGCAGATATGCAAGAAAAATACCCACATCTGTTTACAGATTCAGGTACTTCTTTTCACCCTTGCTTTTCTTCTTTTGATCGTTCGAGGACGAACGATGGGTAAATTGGTATCTGTTGTAACGACCTGTTTAGTCGTTTTGAGCAGCAGATTTTATTTCTGGAAAAACTGGCCGAGACGATGGACACCACGACGGACCGTCGTGGGCACGACGGACCGTCGTGGGCACGACGGACCGTCGAGGGTGTCTCGTTCCAGAATACTTAGAATTCTGAAAAATTGAGCATTAAAATCGACTCTCCGTAATCTGTGATGGACCTGCAGGACGGGCCGTCACAGCTACGACGTACCGTTGTGAGCTCCCGTTGCAAAACACTTCAACTCTTGAGAATTTGGTACAAGGAACGATTCTCTGAACGTCATGACGGAAGTGCAGGACGGACCGTCACAGGTGTGACGGACCGTCACAGACTCCTTAGTGAAAAATAGAATTTCTGATCCTTGCGACGACCTTCATGATGGACCGTCGCAGGCACGACGGGCCGTCACAGGTTGCGTAATCCCAGTTGGTGTCGGATTTCTGGTTAAGTTTTAAGGGACACTTTGGACTATTCTTTCCTTAATTATAAAGTTAGAGGGTTAATATTAATAAGTCTAATTACTTGGGGGTTAAAAGAGGTAACCCTAAGTTAATTAGTGGGCTATTATTGCCATCTTTATTCTTAATTATATGTTAATTAGGGTAAAAGAAAGAGGGTTTGAATAAAAGAAATAGAAAGAAAAAGAAGAGGGAAGAGAAACGAATTGAGGGAGAATTGATCGAGGAGAAGAGGAACAAGTTTTGGGAAATTCTTGCTTGATCACTAGTCTTCGGTGGAGGTAGGTTATGGTTATCATGCTATGCGTAGTAGACACTTAATAGCGCATGATATGTATTGGTAGTATTTTAAACCTGTCTATATGCTTAATTGTATGCTTGCATGAGTATGATTATGTGATTGTGATAAAATAAGCATGATGAAACTATTGAATCCCAAATCTTGAAAAGAAACTTTAATCTACGTTATTAATGATGATGCCTTGGTATAAAAGAAGGCTTGATGAATAAAAGTAATGGGATTGATGATGCCTTGGTATAGAGAAGGCTTGATGAATTGATAGAATGAGATTAGTGGATCGGAGTGTCACGTTCCGACACATAGTAGTAGGGGATCGGAGTGTCACGTACCGACACAAGAGGAAGAAAGATAATGAATCTTGAAAGATGATAAATATACTCAAGTTAATAAACCTAATCCCCAAATGAGTATGGTATTGAGGCTTGAGTCCTCATGTGTGAACTTGACGGTAATTGTTAATGATATAGTACTTGTTGTTGCTACATGTTAAGCATCGTAGTTGATTTTATAATATTACTTGATATATATTGTCTTCTATTTTGAGTTGGCCGATGATACTACTCAGTACTTGTGGTTGTACTGACCCCCTACTTTTATGTTTTCTTCTTGTTATTTGTGGAGTGCAGCAAACGTGCCGTCGTCTTCAACTAAACAGTGATTCTAGCCAGTCTTCTTCATACCGGATATTCAGGGTGAGCTAATGCTTCTAGCTTGGAATGGATCTTCTTCTTCAAGTCTTGATGCCTTGAACTTCCGGCATGGACTAGCTTTTAGTTGTTTTAGTTTCCTAGACATTTTTTTTGTTTAGTAATTTGATCATAGATGTTCTTGTGATGATGACTTCCAGATTTTGGGGATAATAATAATAGTTTTGAATTGTTTTATTAATGAGTTTAAGTCTTCCGCATTATTTTCTGTCGATATACATTGAAATGTTAAGGGTTAGATTGGTTGGTCGCTCACATAGGAGGGTAAGTGTGGGTGCCAGTCGCGGCTCGGTTTTGGGTCGTGACAGAAAAATATTTTGAATATAGTGCTATCAGTATTAGGTGTGACTCATATATGTCATGTAATGCTTAAATGGAAAAAGAGAGAGACAGCCAGATTTTGAAATTTGTAGAGGCTACAATGTGTTTTATAAGGAGAATGTGATACTAATGACGGTGTGAAAGTAAGGTAAGTGGTTGGTGTGGTTATGATATTTGTTAATATTAATAGTGTTGGCTTTGATGGAGTACTGTGAGAAGTATATCCAGCATGTGTAAAATTGTAATGGAGATCAGACTGGTTGATTTTGGGTGAAAAAAAATTAAATAAAATAAATAAATTAATTGAGGGATGTAGTCAGATGAATGAAAATATTGATATGGGAATTATGGAGAAAGTATCTAGTGTTATTCGACCTTGATTTCGTATATTCTTAAGTTGACCACCTACTTCGTTTCGGGCATGATTTGGAGTATGATTTATTGCATATGCCCACGTTTTTTTTTTACATCTATGGGTGAATTCCTAGTGGTGGATCGGATGTACCGATCTTCTTATGTCTTCTTGATAGGGTAGGATCCTTGGTTAGACTTGTTCACTTCAGTTATGACATATTTGATATTGTTTGAAAAATTAGAAATATATCACTATTTTTATATGCACAACCTTGCTTATGGAAACTTACAAAAGAGCTTACATGAAGAGTTACAGTTATCTGACAGTTTTGTTAATGGTTTTGCATCCTAGAGTGTACCACTTGTTGGGTGCTTACTTTATCTTGTTCTTATTAGATGGATACCCGAAGTCTAAAGATCAGATTTTTATAACTTAAACTTGTAAAAAGATTGCGTTCTGAAAAGGGAATCGTTATAAGATGTGTGATGGTTTGTGCACTATGAGTATGTGATGATTGGTTCAGGTTCACTTCTTGTTGTAGCTAGTATCAATAGAACGTTATCTTTGCTATGTGAGAAAGGATTTGTCATGATTATTGTGTTATGGTCCAAGGGATTTCAGTTTAGATTCGGTTCATGGGTTAGTATGTAGCTTGACAATCACTTCTGATATGTAGATCTGTCAAATTCTCTATAGTTCAGTTCTTGGTAGTTGGTCTTGATAGAATGGTGTTAAAGATAAGCTTTCATGGAGAGATGAACTACGACTCTGGAAGATCATGCATTAGATTTTTTTGATAACGTCAATAATTCTTCCTTCTCCTATTTTATGTTCGAGGACGATCATGATTTTTAGTGGTGGATAATGTAACGACCCTCTTAGTCGTTTAGAAATTCCAACTATTATTTTTATATTAACCTTTTTAGTAGATTTTATAAATAATTTATATGACTTATAACAATGAGTGACATGATTTTAGATTTAATAAAAGATTATTTTATTGCTAAAAAAAATAATACAAAAAAAAAATAAAAAAAAAGAAAAGAAATTAATTAAATAAATGAATAAAATAAAATAAAAAAAGGGGCAAAGTGCCCTAACTATCAAAAGCCGCACGGCTTATGAGGGAAAAAGAGAACGATTTGAAGAGAAAAAAAAACGCAGAGAAGAAAAGAAAAGAAAGGGAGAAAAGAAAAGGGAAAAGGAGGAGAAAAATCAATATTTTCATCTCAAGGCGTCAAGGTAATTATTTTCATCCTTTCTATTAAGTTTTTATGTAATTAGAAGTAGATTTTTAGATTAAAACGTGTATAATTTACACTAATATGTGAAACTAATTTTTAATTTTGTGTACATGTATACATATGTTATTTAGCATAAATTTTACCTTAGTCATTAAGTAATTATGACCAATTGTTGATGATCATGAAACAATTATTGGGAGTGGAGGTAAATAGACATGCAAGAAGCCTTCTATAAAAGTATTTCATGAAATATCTTTATTTTGGTGTTCAAATATGGGTGATATAAATCGGGATCAATTTGAGATCCTTTTAATAGTTTCCATATTATCATTTAAGTTTTGACATATTAATATATATAATTAAGTATTAGGCATATGGTATTAAGTGAATGTCTTAAGATTTATGATATTGAAAAGAAATTAAAAATTTAATCCTAATCTTGAAACTTAAGAACTTAATTATAAATTTGCGTGAGTTTTTTTTGTTTAGTCTAGACACGTGCAATATGTGTGTTGTTAACTTCAAAACCTTATAGTGTTTAATTATTTGAATAGACTGAATTTTATTTGGAAGTGCAACAAAGGAGGAAGGCTAAAGTTCCGAAGTGATTGTTCGATAAATTGAGGCAAGTGGATTTCTAAACTCTTGTTAAGTGTATGGACTGCGTGTATTTCCTTGTGATATATGTTTGGGAGTAACGGGATTGGTGATGGGTTGACTTGTCCACATTGATTAATTCTAATGATGAAATAAAAGGGATAACAAAAGGCGATGTGATTAATTACTTATGTGTGATGTGTTGAGAAAAGTTTGATGGCTTGTTGAATCATTGTTGATGTGATTTCATGTTTGTGTGGTTGTGAACTGTGCAATGTTATGAAAATGGTCATCTCCTCATTATTTGTGTGAACATGTCATTGCATTATTCTGAGACATGGTTATGAAAGTGTTATGTGCATTGAAAAAAAATGATAACTTAAAGAAGATGTACCATTTCGAGGGACGTATTGCGCGCCGCGATGGATACTATATTTCGAGGGACGTATCGCGCGCCGCGATGGATACTATATTTCGAGAGACGTAACGCGCGCCGCGATGGTTACTGTTATCGAGGGTCGTGTCGTGCGCCGCGACAGAAGCATGGACAGATATGTCCCCCATGGGTCCCGGACTGAGAGACAGCGGGTGTGTATCACTAGGTCAGACATGCATCATTATACTTGACATTGCATTCCATTACATTGCACATACTAATCATTAGTGAACTTGATATTGTGTTTTGTTGATCTAGTGATTGCCTTTTTGCGGAACTTGTGATTGTTGAATACTGAGCTTGCTATTGAGGATATATAATTTGTTGAAGTGTTGTTGTTGAGGATATGTAAGTTGTTGAAGTGTGTTATTGAGGATATGTAAATTTTTGGAAGTGTTGTTATTGAGGATATCTAATTTGTTTAAGTGTTGATGTTGAAGATATATAATTTGTTAAAGTGTTGTTGTGGAGGATATGTAATTTGTTAAAGTGCTATTGTGGAGGATATGTAATTTGTCTAAATGTTTTTGTTGAGTTATGTTCTATGTAAACTGTGAGCTGTTAGGTTGGGCTGATGTTTATGCAGGTTGTAGTTGTGGAGGTTCGGTTGGAGGTGGTAGGAGTACCCGTATTTCATTCCCTTAGCTTGTGTTTAGAGGTTTACTTGCTGAGTACCGTGTGGTTTGGTACTCACCCCTTGCTTCTACAAATTTTTGTAGGTTACTAGCCCGGACTTTTATGATATATTCTCTTCTTTTCCGAGGCTTCCTGGAGATTTTGTGAGGTAGTTGTTGGTCATCTCAGCATCCCTCCTTACTCTTGTTTATGATTTTGTTCTACTCTAGAAACAATATCATATGAGACTTATATTTTCTTTTGATCCGATTGTAATACTTTATAGGCTTGTACACGTGACAACCAGGTTTTGGGGTATAATGTAAGTTGATAGTAAATTTTCTGCATTTTTATTGTAATAGTTGAGTTTTAGGCTTACTTGTCTTGGTGGGATAAGACGAGTGCCATCACGTCCATTTTTGGGTCGTGACAATCTTTTAGTATTTATCTATCCATTTGTTGTTGTTTTTTAAAAAAAATCTTGATCTGCTATACATATTGTAATTATAACAGTTAAATATCATTAAGTTAAAATTATTATATTAATCGAGTTAAGATGGGTGTGTCAAGACCCAACCCGATACACTTGAACCCAAAGTAAACTTGGGCAGGTCAAAATTCAACTCGATTTCTATTTCAACCCATTTTAATATCTCCAATTTCAACCCAACCAACCCACTTGACACCCCTTACTTTTATGTATAAAATATATTTTAAATTATATTTATACTGTCGAGTTGATTTGGTCTTAGGTTGTCTTCTTTTTTAGTTGAACCAAATAAACAAAGTATAGTTGGATTCTATTTCAATACAAATCAAATCAAACAAAACATCAAATAAGATTTTTTGTTATTTGACTCGAATCTACTGTAATTCATTTCCAGTTTCTTTTTGTACACTACAAGTTGCAAGTGTCTATATAAGACTATTTAAGGCAAATACTAATTATGGATGGTAAATTCCAACGGAGTACTAAATTGATAAAGTTACCAAAGTAAGAGAACACATTAATAATTTTAATAAATATTACAATATAAAGATATTTTTTCTTAAGTAAGAATCTTCTTCTCCATTTTATTGAAATAAATTGATGGATGTCTGCATGAGATGGAGAGTATATGAGAGTGCTAAAATAAGGAGAAACTTTGCACATTCTCTTGTTTTATGAATAATTAGTAAGTTAATTATTTTGAAATGGTTGATGTTTTGAAATAGGATTTGATGATTTGACAACAACATGATGCGTAGTTATCTTGTTCACCCCAACAAACAAAATCATCCAACTGACACCTTACTTTTTCACGTGGTTAATATGAATATATGATTAAGTATATAGTAATTATACTTCAAATACATGAGTATATCCTATCAACTTAGCTAAAACATGGGTCAAATGTGGTGCACCGATAGGTAAGCATTACTTAATTTTTCCATATGTATGTACAAATAAAACAAGATCATGGTTGAACTTTCAGCATAAGGAAAGAATTTATAGAAGTTGTCAGAGATCACCATTGTCTTCACCTACGAAAGAATTCTTTAATCAGACTATGTCAAGTGATATCACAATAGTAGTTGACCCAAAAAAAAGATTAAATGTACACATTGGTGGATCGAATAGTGCTTATGACCACACAATGAAGAAGTATGAAGATCTAATAATGCGACAAGACCAATCAATTCAAGATGCATTTGTTAAGAAATCTAACCAAACCAAACTAGAGCACACAATTTGTTTAAAAGCTTTGGTTGAGGTGGTGAGACTCCATTTGAATCATGGAATGATATTTCATGAACATCGATAAGATGAAGCATTAAGCAAAGTTAACTTTTTGAAATTCTTTCATGGTATGAGAGGTTGTGTGATAAAATAAGAGATCTTTTGTTGAAAAAATCTTCAAAAAAATAATAATATCATGAACCAAACCGTCGTGATTGACACCCACACTAACACTCTGGTGGGAGAACCAATACTACCATCCAACTAAAGTACATAATCTAAACTAACATATTTATGTTACAGAAGCAAGTCTAATAAACTAAAAAATGGGAAAATAAACTTAGAATAACATGAAAGTCAATGTACCAAAACTCTAACAACAACAAGCCTAAGAATATGGGGTATAACCCACAAAATTTAACATCACCTTAAGAAATAGTTTGAGTCTAAAAAGAATGGACTTAAACAAAGAGAACTCAAGGCAGCCCCGAAGAATTAGCTCACCCTTGAATTTGAACAGTCACAGATCTTATAAACGAGGTGTGTCAATAGTTGCTAGAAGATGTCATGCACTTAAAAAAAACAAAGAGCAAGTGGAGAATCAGTATAAAACCATAGTGTACTGGTAGAATCACGATACTATCCTACTAGTGAAACATAAACAACCAATTACAACATTATAACACATTCATAAATATCAACATATTTAATACTTTCATAAGAATCAACATCACAATTCATATGCTTCATCACATAGTTGGTCCTCTCACGGAACCCAAAGTAAAACTGTTATTATGCCGAAATGTGGCAATCTGATCAAATTTTTATGTTGGAACAAGGCAAGCGATCTAGTTAGCATGCCGGAACATGAAAATCTGATTCAAGTTAGTGTGCTGGAACGTACGTGTCAGGATCCAATCACACATCACAATAACACATCAAGATCACCATTCAACCATGATTTCATAGTATTGATATTTATACATCTCATTTCAACATCTATGACTAATATTGTAACATGCATACATATACAAGTATCACAACGAAGCAAAACAAGTGTATATCAAACAATCATAGAATCAATATCATCACCTACCTAGAAATAAGCTAGAAAACCTAGACAACTTGATCCTTCATTTTTTGGATTTGTTCCGCTTGTTTGTGGTCTACAAACAACAATTTATATATGGGAGTCCATAAAGAAACACTAAATTTCTGAAAACTAGCAAACTATGAACCCTAGTTCAAAATATGATCATAATACACAAATTAGGGCTTTTTTCACAATAATTCTTGGGTCAAAACCCTTCCCCGTCGATGATAACATAATTAAATTGGGTCTACGGATCAAAAAATTGATTCAGGGAGTTGAAACCTTACTGCTCTAGAGGCCGAAATCCCGCTCTAGCTCCCCCAACGGAGGCACAATTTACCCTTTCATTAAAATATTATTTTCGGAAGTACAACCCATCCAAATTTATACAATTAGATCTATTATTTATTTCTAGGTTTTTCCTACACCTTAAGAACTCCCATTTCTTCCTAATCTAGACTTGGTTGGGTAATTCCAAGTTACTTAAAATCGTTTCTTGCCCCGATTCTTTCTTCATTGACTTTTCCATTACAACGAAATAAAGTCATTAAATATAATAATTTTACTCCTCATAAAATTGACAAAGCTATCATCACTACTTGTAAGATTGATTACAGCGGAATAAAGTCATTAAAGATCTCGATGCAATGTTACTGAGTATATTATCTCACATCATTATCGTGTTAAAGTTTATCTTAAGATGATTTATAAATAACTTCAAGAACTTAATGATCGTTTGAATTAGGTGAGATGAAATTTACATATTGGAGTTGCTTACTTGAATCCGGGTTTACTCGCTTTTTGATTTTAACATCAAGATAGTATCGAGATTGACTAAATTACATCTTGATGATTTTGGTGAAAATATGATGGTTACTCTTAAGATTTAGTTTGAGACATATATTTTTTATGTCCGTGATGTTGATGATATGTTCTATACCCTAAAAGGACTTGATGATATTTTTTGAAAGATAGTCAACGCAAAGAAACATATAAATTATTCCCTTGTATTTCGCCTTGTGAAATTTGCATTGCTCTTGCCAGTAGCCATAGTTTCAGTTTAAAAAGCTTTTATTGGCAATGAAGTCTATGAAAAGTTAAATGCAAAATTGAACGGAAGATGAACTAATTAGAGGATTCATTGTACCTTATTTAGAAAAAAAAATATTTAATATTGTTTCTGATGATAATATTATTAATAGGTTTCAAGAAATGAAAGACTCGCAGAATATAACTGTAATGAATATTTTGATCAATCATGCTTTCTTTTGTTGTTAATTTATTCGCTCATTTATGTTTTCTTCTTTTTCATGCTAAACCCATTTGGTAAAATTTTTGAGCCCACCACTGCCTACAAGACTTTTATTAAACGTTGACTAAAATCCCCCTAATCGAGTATGTTCTAGACCACCAGACCAACAATATAATACAATGCAAGCTTGTGAATAAGAAAATTCCCGATCAATATCCTGACTTGACAATCGCTTGAAACATATCGAAAGTCATAACAATCACCCATATGTGATTCATCACAAATCTAATATAACACGAAACATCAAGGACTCCTAAGACTTCAGTTACAATGCTTAACAAGTAATTTCGGTCTATACAAGAACCATCTCATCATTAAAATATAAATATTGACCCCTCATGAATCAATATACAATAATACACTACGAAGAGGTAAACTTGGTTCACTCATGGAACTCACACATAAACAATCACATATACTAGGCGTGGTACTCGAACAAACTATTATCAATTTGTACTGATATAATTTCTGAGTCAATTAAGAGATATTATGTACCACACATTGTAATTGAGCGAACCATAAGTATTTATCATGCATCTTACGCGATGAATAAAATGACACCTTTACACCCAAATAAACACATTTATTGCATGAGAATGACAACAAGCTAATATTTCAGTTTATTCTCCTCCCGTCTCCCTAAAAATACATACACAAGTTGTACTAATGAAGCAGTTAATAATCACATATAACATAAATGGGAAAAATCATAACTTCACGATTAACGCCTCTACAAAAACAGCCAACAACAATCATAAGGTCAACATCAGCAATCAAATGCCTTAATATCCTAAGCAACTCATCTGCCCAAACATTGTACACAAAGATCTATACATGTAATATCTCAATAATTTAAAGGTATTATTCAATTAGAGACATGCATGACTACTTAATTAAGTCTAGCTTGCTTAAGCGCCAAAAAACTATTATAGAAGTTTGATCACAGACTGTTGACTCCTTTTGTGAAGCTTTAGTTTGTCCTAGGTCTAAATTAGAACACAAGTACAAAATAAATCCCAATTGGCCTAAGATTCCCTGATTATAACTTAATCTCAAAATCAAGTCAACCTCATGATTTTCCTATCAAATCCAATACTTTCTCACCATTTATTTGTCTAAAACTATTATAAGTTCCTTG
Source organism: Solanum peruvianum (assembly GCA_027705065.1). Lineage (NCBI taxonomy): Eukaryota > Viridiplantae > Streptophyta > Magnoliopsida > Solanales > Solanaceae > Solanum > Solanum peruvianum. The sequence continues at coordinate 12,575,268 of JAKWJD010001765.1, forward strand.
GTTACATAAGAGAATTACAGTAATTAAATCAAGAACAAATATGTTTATAAAATCCAAAGGTCTTATACACAAAAATCTTCATAATCCAAAGTTTTCCCACTTTTGGATGAACCCAAACCCTCCCATAGGGCCACAATTACCTTCTCTAAGTCCTAGAATTCAAAGTACCGAATTGGTGAACTAACTACTTACCTTTAAAAAGGTTCTTGATGAAAACAATGAAATCACCCTAAGTCTCCCTTGTTCTTACCTAGAAATTTCTTGTACAATAATGAGTGGTTTTGGGGTGTTCAAATACTCAATTTAGTAAACACATGAAAAATATAATACCAAAATTTCTTATTGATCAAGGTCTGGGAAGTGCTTATGGGAAATTTACCTTTATAACTTTTGTCAATATAGAAAGAACTTAACTTTTTTGTTCAAACAATTGATCAAATGAATCAACAATTTTAGACATAAATACTTTTTTTAAAAAAAATACTTTGGATTCTTCAAAACATTGACCCCAAAAAAAAGTATAATTGAAGAATATTTTAACTTCCAAAGTAATAAACTAGATTAAACAACACATTTTTTCTATAAAAATCCTTTCATTTTTTGATTTTCAGCAAAAATTTCATTTGCAAGTATGACCTGTATTTTCAATAAGAAAGGAAATTAAGGTTTTTTTTTTTTTTGCAATATTTAACTAATAAAACAATCATCAAGAATTGGAATTTACAGTTCTGTAAGATTGTTTTTTATTTCAAGTTACTAAATAGAGAAACAACTTACTTTAACACTTAAACTACTCACGCTATTAAATACACCCTTAACATTTTTATGTGAATTAAAATACAACCCTGAGAGTAGAATATCATTTTCTCCTGCCCAATAATAGTCATGTAAGTGCTACGTCATAACCATCTAAGCACCACGTCACTAATTTTCAATTTATTTTTTTGCTCATTTACCCGTTTTCAATTTTTTTAATTCATTAAACTAATCAATTGAGTAAAACTGAATTTTAAAATTCAAATTTCCCCACCTTCTTCCACCCCTTCTCTTCTACGGCTCCCCCCCCCCCCCTCTTTCTTCTTTTTTGATTTTCACACTTTTCAGATTTCTTTGGCTTCTTTTTTTCCCCGACCATTTCCAAACTTCTATAGTTGGTTTTTTTCTTCAACAATCATCAATTTTTTTTACTAAAAAATAGCATACTTGGAATATTATATTTATTGAAAGTATTTTTTTTCTTAACAACTCAAATGAAAAATGAAGGTTGTATATGAAAGTTAATAGACCAACATTTTTTGCATCACAACTGATAGAATTCAAAATGAGTTACTTAAAATTCAAGAAAGTTTACATTCAATAATACGAATTAGGTATTAATTTTTGTAGATTAATGAATGGCTAGTGAGGTGACAGATGAACTTGAAGGAAAAATAACAAATATGGAAGAAGAAAGGTATAAAAGAGTGTGTCAATGTGAAAGAAAATATTTCCGGAACACAATAAAGTGAAGAGAAAAAAAAAGATTATTTTTTAAAAAATAAATAAATTGAGCCCAGATATTTCATTTACTTCTAAACAAGAATTTTACATTTTTTTAAAAAAGAAATAACTTATAGGAAAAGTTAAGAACTATTATTATATATTTTCCAATAAAAAAATGTCATGTCTTTGATATTACCATTTAGTTTTATTTAATTATTGTATCACACGCTTTTAGAAGAGTGAATACTTTGCTTTGCCACGTCAGCCTTTAAGGTGATATTTAATCACTTCCAAATTCTTAAGGATATTTAAACACCAGATAGTTAAAATACTAAGTAAGTTTTAATGCCAAGTTTAAGAGGGATTTGGTGTATTTTATTTTAAATAGATAATGTTCTTATATCTAAATACATTAATAATATCTTGATTAAACATGGTGAGGCAAATAACTTTAGTATCTTTCAACATATGTTACGTCTTAATTATGTGGAAAATAATATAGTCCCTCCGTCCACATTTGTTTGTCAAGGTAAGGTAATGCACTCCCTTCATGAAATTTAATACAAATGTAATTCGAATAATATAACTCTACTATACCAACAATATCAAAAGTCTACACAACTTTTCAATTGAACAAAATGGAGTAATTATTAGGGCAAAATTGGAAAATTTTGATTCATTATTTCTTGATTTTTTAAATTGACAATTAATATTGGATATCTATTTTAGTATGCCTGTCAAACAATTGTGGACGCAGAGAGTATCAAATACTAGGTAAGTTATCTTTTAAGTCATTAAAAAAAATCAAACAGCAATGACTTTAAGTCAAAAAATAAAAAGTAGGGGGAGACCTACTTTTGGATTTTGAAATATTTTGAGTCGTTTTAAACTTATTTTTAGTCATTTTTTACCTTGTCAAATACTTTCCGACTTATTTTAAGTCTTTTTTTATTTATTTTAAATTATTTTTATATTCGTCAAACACATCCAGAAATCAAAAACTAAGTTAAAAGTAATTTTGACTGACTTTTAAGCCAATCCAAACACTTTCTCATTTTTCATAAGCAATTATTTATTTTTATAGAAGTTGTATCTTATAGTAAAATTTATTTTTAGGTCAAATACATATGTCTATAAAAGGAAAACATTAATTATTGAAAGAAAATGAAAAATATAAAAGGCAAACATTAATTAAGAAAAGAAGATCAAGAAAATAAAACGCAACCACAAAAATAGCTAAAAAAATTTATATCAACTAACCAATGTTGTAGACACCAATGTGCTGGTTATTATAAAAATAGTACAAGAGAAATACAAATCTTCCCAGCCAAAAATTTTCTTCTTCCTTTTACTTAATTGAATCGATTGATAGAGAAATAATGTCAACACCAGAAGAAGAATGGATGAGAGTGACAAAAGAAGGACAAGCTTCTCGGGTAGTTTTGTCTTATGAGTTCATTGATAAGTTAAAGAACTTGAACTGGGATGAAGTTTTGCAGGACAATACCATCATTTCAACCCAACCTGATGAGAAGATATCCCAATCTGATGAGAAGTTATCATCTCCATCCCAACAGAAAAGCCCATCCAATTAACACCTTCTCTTGTTATTATTATATTATCGTGATGCCTTTATATTTTATTATAAAAACTTGGTTTGCTCTCTCAATAAATTAGTCAATTTATTTTAACTATTTTATGTTAAATTGGGATAATATATATATTGTAATTATAGTTTGGTGACTTGATAAACATCAAAATTCTACAATAAATCCAATTTGAATTTGAGAAACAAACGATATTGGGGAAAATTGAGTTGTTAAAAAATGTATCAAATACTAAGAGTTGAAAAAAGGTTTCATATACTAGTTGACAGTATCAATCATCATTGACTCAAATTTTATAAGCAATTACCTATTTTTAGCAAGTGTTGTACTGTAAACGGTTAATGCAACAAATTGAACACTCTTTTTAATATAAGAATAGCAATTGCTGTAAGTGGAGTGTAAATGATTGGATCAACTCCGATTTTTAAAATATCAAATTAAACTATTTATGTAAAAGTTTCAAATTTCTACACCAAATTAATAGAATTGGGATTTTTAAACCTCGAATTTTTTCGGGTCTGTTCCATTTTTTTCAAATATTAAACCAAATTATTTTTGTCAAATTTTTAAATCAAAAAAACATTAAAGAACCTCGAGTTTTTTAAAATTTATTTCATGTTATTATAATCTTGGCAAACAGTTCCTAATTTATTTTAAATAATTTTTGACTTATCTAAAGTTATTTTTTATATTTGTCAAATACTTTCAGAAATAAAGAAATGACTTAAAATCACGAAAAAGAAATACTTAAAGTAGGTTTGGCTTTGACAAATTTTAAAGTCAATTCAAACACCCTGTCATGATACATATGTGTAAAAATAAGCCTATAAAGGCAAACATTAATTATGGTAGAATCTTTTTAAAAAAAAAGATAATTCTTGAAATTGCTTATGTTAAAATATACTCATGCAATACTTTTTATAATTATAATACAAGGGAAGATAAATATTCCTAACCCAAAAATTTCTTCTCCTTTTACTGAATTGTCTATTATAAAGAAATAATGTCAATATTAGAAGTAGAATGGATAAAAGTGATAAAAGAAGGAGAAACCTCTCGCGAAGTTTTGTCTTAGAGTTCATTAATAAGTTTAAGTTTGAATAGGTATGAAGTTTTGCAAAGCAATATGATCATTCCATCGAAATCTGATGAGAATCTACCGTGTACATCCTAACAAACAAAAACATTCAATTAACACCTTCTCTTGTCATTTTTTTATACTATATTATAATATATACCGTTTTCTTTTTTGGCTCAATCATAGTTGTTGATTTGTTCTTTTTAGAAAGCTTCTCCTAGTAGTCGTTAGGTTATTTATCTTTAATAACTCAATGTAAGCAATATTACAAAGTATTTTTCTTTTACCTTCCTCTTCTTTCGTTTTTAATTTCAAAAGAATTCTATGGTGTTTCTCCTCTTTTTTTTTTTAATTAATTTAAAACATTCACAAATTTCATTACAATTAAAACACTCACAAAATTAAGTACAATTTATTTAAATGTGTCTACGTCCATTATAATATCTAATTAAAATAAACAATTAATACATATTAATATTACTCGATATATGTTCTTCCGTGTTTGTCATCTCTTCTCAATTTTTTTATTTTAATGTTATTATAATGCCATTATATTTTATCACAAAAACTTGGTTTGATCCCTCTGTCACACACCTTTTTGCGCGGCGGCGTAAGGGTTTTTCAAATTTAAGTGACGTAATTAATTAGGGGATTATTTTAGCTTTTTCAGAGTCGCCACTTGGAATTGAGTTATGGTGTTCCAAGTCACCTTTTGTTTAATCCCCAATCAAAAGGAAATGACTCTTTGTTTTACAGTCTGCGAAATCAAAAATTGGGTAAGGAATTCTATTGACCGAAGGGAAGGTATTAGGCACCCCTCGATCCCGTGGTTCTAGCACGGTCGCTTTATGGACATTCATGACTTAAACTAATTTATAAATATTGTATTATTAAGACAAATATATTCACCCTCATTCTTTGACTTATATAAATATATTTAAACTACCTTATTTTATTAATCTATGCCCTTTAATTAAAATATATATATACACATCTAAATTAAATCAAGCAAAGCAGAATAAAATAAGATATTCTTTTGCTATTATTATTATTTATTGTTATTATTATTTTTTATACTTTCAAGGTTTTATTTGTTTTTTTTTTCAACTTAATAATTTTTTTTGTTTGGACAAAGAAACTTTCAAAAAATAAATATAAAAAATTCTTTCCTCTTCAATTGAATTTTTTTATATTATTTTTATACTTCTTTTCTATTATTTTTTTTGTTTTCTCTTTTCCCTCTTTTTTTGTATGTTCTTTTTCACAGTTTATTTTTTTTTAAAACTTTTCCCTTTTTCTTTTATTATTATTATTATTATTATTATATTTTTTCATTTTTTATTCGATTTTTTTTACGTCACTAACATTAAATAAAAATTCTACTAACTAAAATTAATATATTTACATAATAGCTACACATTTTATCATTATAAACTAAATATTAAAAATTACATGACTTGGACAATAATTTTACTTAAATATAAAATAAACTATGGGTTATTTAAATATAAAATAAATCATGGTTTGATATAATAATTTCACACTAAATATAATTATACCAAGGATCTTAACATAAAACTGATATGAACGTTTGAACATACTTCATACAATAACATAAATAAATATTAATGGTTTAAACATACGCGAAATTTAACAACTTTAATATATATTGCAATTCATTCTCGCATTATCATGACATAAAACTAATACAAAATTAAATTAGTATTACCTCTTGTGGAAATTATTTCACCAAAAGAAAACAATGCGAATAAGGAACCGCGAAAGTAAACCTCAACTTCAACCTTTGGTTTCTTTGTGCGTGTGTTCTTCGGAAAAAAAATTATTTGTTGTTTCTTCTCCCTTTTTTTTTACTTACATATTTTTTTTCCTCTTTTTCTTTCTTTCTCTTCTTATATTTTCCCTCGTGTCTTTTTCTCGTTTCTTCCTTTTTCCTTTCTGGTCTTTTTTTTTTATATGTTTTGTGTAGTGTGTGCAGGTTTACGTGGGGTGTGAGTGGGAGTGAGGAGTGGGGAGGGGGTCTTGGGTTGTGTGCGTGTGTTTCTTTTTTTTTTAAATATTAAATATATATATGAAAATGATGATTATATTAATTGCTAATTGTTTTGAGTAAATAAATAAATAAAGCTAAATGGGTAATTAAAACAAAAAAGACATAATTAAGAAATATTAGTTTATTCAAATAATATATGTAATATATATACATATATATATATATATATATATATATATATATATATATACATATATATATATATATATATATATATATATCTATATATATATATATATAGATATAGATATATATACATATAAATATATATATATATATATATATATATATATATATATCTATGTCTACATATACATACATATACATATATATATATATATATATATATGTATACTACATACATATACATATAATATATAGTATACATATACATATATATACAATATATATATATGTATACATATACATACATATACATATGTATACATATACATACATATACATATATATCTATACATATATATATATATATATATCTATATATATATAGATATATATAGATATATATATTATATATCTATATATATATGTATATATATATATATATGTATATGTATGTATATGTATACATATATATATAATATATATATATTCTATTATGTATGTATATACATATATATTATTATATATATATCTAATACATATATATATATATGTATATACATATATATATATATATATCTGTATATACAATGTATATATATATATCTATATGTCTCTACATATATATCTATATCTATCTCCTATATATTATCTACTATCTACATATATATATATATATCTATATATATATTCATTATTATTATTATTATTATTATTATATTATTTTAACAATCCAAATAAACTTATCTAATAAAAATTATTTATGTTGTTTATTCTTTTATCTTTTAAATAAACTTAATGAAAAATAATAAAAAATAATAAAAAATTTAAAATATATTCAATTTAGATTGATAAAATTATTTATGATAAAAAAGATGGTGTTAGATTTAAATTTGGTCAAAATTACGTGTCTACAGTTTGCCTCTCTTTGACTGGAAACACGAAGAGTTTTTCAGACAAAGAAGTAGACAAGTGATAAGTTTCGACCGAACTTTAATTTGAAAGACCAAAATTTGTGCGACCGAGTCCTTGTTTGGACATCCTACATATCCCGGGTGATAAGGGAACCAGGCCACTTGTAGTTCGAGGAGATAAAGTGATGAATTGGAAGTTAAGTGAGGTTCCATTGAGGCTCCAGATCGCGGCTCTTATCCTTACATAAAAATTGAAAACTATTAGTCAAAAGAAAAACAAATGTACAAACTTCCATCCACGCAGATTTTCTTGAATCTTCACTTGAATTTTGACTTTAAGATATCACCTTGATTTTTGAGTGAATATCTTAACTTAGAATTGGAATGGAGGCTGAACTTGCCACTTAGACGGAACTTTTGACATTCTTCAAAATGACAACTTGAAAAATGCTCTTGAATAAATGCGTGTTTTCTTGATCAAAAGTTGACTAGTAAAAGATGTGTGGAAGTCAGGCTGGTACATGCATTGAAGAAGTTAATTCTAACCATCATGGAATTGCCATTCTAAAAAAAATTGAAACATTGTTCTTGAATTTCGAATCCAGGTCTCGCTTGAGAAAACCTGAGAACCACCACAAACAAAAAAATAAATAAATAAATTTTTTGCCCCAGTTTTCACTGGGAAAATTTTTGTGAGTTATTAGCAAACATAAATATAAAACATAAACTTCGGCTAGGAAGTGTTTATTTCAGGAGAAAATAAAACCAAAAATCTAGACTAGGAAGTGTTAATCCTATGAGGAAGTAATCTAATCCCATTATTCAGGAGGGTCCTGCTAGTCCCATTATCCAGGAGGGTCCTGCTAATCCCATTATCCAGGAGGGTCCTGCTAATCCCATTATCCAGGAGGGTCCTGCTAGTCCCATTATCCAGGGTCCTGCTAGTCCCATTATCCAGGAGGGTCCTGCTAGTCGCATTATCCAGGAGGGTCCAGCTAGTCCCATTATCAAGGAGGGTCCTGCTAGTCCAATTATCCAGGAGGGTCCTGCTAGTCCCATTATCCAGGAGGGTCCTGCTAGTCCCATTATCCAGGAGGGTCCTGCTAGTACCATTATCCAGGAGGGTCCTGCTAGTCCCGTTATCCAGGGGGGTCCTGCTAGTCCCGTTATCCAGGAGGGTCCTGCTAATCCCGTTATCCAGGACGGTCCTGATAATCCCATTATCCAGGAGGGTCCTGCTAATCCCATTATCCAGGAGGGTCCTGCTAATCCCATTATCCAGGAGGGTCCTACTAATCCCATTATCCAGGAGGGTCCTGCTAGTCCCGTTATCCAAGAGGGTGCTGCTAATCCTATTATCCAGGAGGGTCCTGATAATCCCATTATCCAGGAGGGTCCTGCTAATCCCATTATCCAGGAGGGTCCTGCTAGTCCCATTATCGAGGGGGGTCCTGCTAATCCCATTATCCAGGAGGTTCCTGCTAATAAAGTTTTCGACAAACTAATAATACCAACGAAATATTGTGAATGATATCTTCATTATTTAGAAGTTCCTTCAAGGATAAAAATAATAATAATAGTAATAAATAAAATAAATATTCCAACATTCAAGTAATTGCTATTTTGATATATATTAGCCAACTTTCATATAATATTCCACAAGTCTTTATTGTAGGGTTTCCATTTCGCTCGCTGTAGACTAGGTTGAACATCTAGGTTCCTCGAATCCTCAATCTTGAAACAACTTGTGTCCCTGGTTCAACAAAGAAAATTTGTGAGTTTGAAAAGGTGGTGGTTGGTTTGTGGTTCCATCCTTCGACAAGGGCGGCTCAAACACTTATGACGCTTTGGTTGTTTCCAACGGTCAATACTTCTTATTTATTGATAGTACTTTCATTCAAATTTGCTTATTTTGGGACCTAAATCCAATGTCTTTGTCTCACAACACTCATTGTTTATCCTTCATAGGATTAGAGGATTTTCGAATTCAACACTTAAAGAAAGATTAACTCAGTAGCCTGATGCTTTGCCTAGTACCGTTTAGAGACTTTGTAGCGAGTCTTGCAATTCCATCCTAGTTTTTTTTTTGACAAAGACTCGACTCAAATACATACCAAAAAAGTGACAAAAACAAAAAAAAAAGTATAAGAAAATTGCGAACTATATGAGAATAAAAGAAAAGATTCGATGAAGACTTTTTTTTTAGTAAGAAGAAGAAAGAAAAACTTATCTGAGTGTGGGAGCCGAGTCTACTGATCGTGCCATGCAATTTGAATTGATTTCTAGACTTAGTTTATCCAATCTATTCATCAACCATTATTGATTATTCCATCTTGATGTGGAATCCCAACACTTTAATGAAGCCATAAATAATCTGAACCCTTATAGACTTTGTGATATTCACGAATGTCTTTGCCGCTAAAACTCAATCATGTTAATTGCTCCAGCTCACGTCTGCCTTATGGTGCATGTCAGAATTTTCACCAATAAGACTCTCTTATATTCAACTCCTTTTCGCCTTACGGTGCCCACTTAGGGTTTTCACCAATAAGGCTCTCTCATTTTTATTTCTGTTTACTCACATTTGTCTTATGGCGCCCATTCAGGATTTTTACCTACCCTTAACCAACTTATTCTTGACATATCAAGGGTTGATGCAAAGACTTTTTTTTATTGACTTTAGATGATGGGGTTGATTTTGAGCTTTGAGATGAGAGACCGAATGAATAAACAAACGACTTTTGCCCCAGTATACTACAATATGAATTTTTGGATTTGTATTTGGTTGAACCGAACCCAATATTAGGGCTGCCTACGTATCTTGCCGAAACAAGAATCAGGTCAAACGTAGTTCAGGCAATTTGTTTTGTTTTTTGTTTTTTGTTCTTTTTTGTTTTTTTTTAAAAGTCAAGGATACAACATAACCAAGAGATCCCATTGAATCAACCCTTGAAATATCAAGCCCAAACATAAGGGTTTCTAATGTTGAAACTCAATCATATGCAATATCTTTTCACAGCATCAGCATTAACGACTGTTTCTGTCACTTTGCCTTCTATATCTGCTTAGTAAAGAGCACCATTGGGTAATACCCTTTTAACAACGAATGGTCCTCTCCAATTTGGAGAAAATTTGCCTTTGGTTTCAGCATGATGTGGCAAAATGCGTCTCAACACTAATTGACCCTCTTCAAAATGTCTGGGACGCACCTTTTTGTTGTATGCCCGTGCCATTCTTTTCTGATATAATTGTCCATGACATACTGATGTCAGACGCTTCTCATCAATCAAACTTAATTGCTCTAACCGAGTTTTGATCCATTCATCATCGTCAATTTCAGCCTCCACAACGATTCGTAAAGACGGGATCTCAATCTCTGCAGGTATAACTGCCTCAGTCCCGTATACCAGTGAATATGGGGTAGCGCCCACTGACGTACGGACTGTAGTGCGATAACCCAACAAAGCAAAAGGCAACTTTTCATGCCATTGTCGAGAACTTTGCACCATCTTACGAAGTATCTTTTTTATATTTTTGTTAGCAGCTTCTACAGCCCCGTTTGCCTTTGGGCGATACGGAGTCGAATTTCGATGCTCAATCTTAAATCGGTGGCATACCTCTTGCATCAAGTGGCTGTTGAGATTTGCGGCGTTGTCAGTTATAATCACCTTTGGAATACCAAACCGACAGATGATTTTGAAATGGATGAAATCCACCACGACCTTCTTGGTCACTGACTTGAAAGTTACTGCTTCCACCCACTTTGTAAAATAATCAATAGCCACCAAGATGAACCTGTGACCATTCGATGCTTTTGGTTCTATCGGTCCAATCACATCCATTCCCCATGTCACGAAAGGCCATGGAGCAGACATTGCATGCAACTCAGAAGGGGGAGAATGTATTAAATCACCATGTATTTGACATTCATGACATTTACGAACAAATCGTATGGAATCCCGCTCCATGGTGAGCCAATAATATCTAGCTCGAAGTATCTTCTTGGCTAGAACATATCCATTCATATGAGGTCCACAAACTCCTGAGTGTACTTCAATCATGATTGTGGAAGCCTCTTGAGCATTTACACACCTTAGAAGACCTAAATCGGGTGTCTTCTTGTACAGTATGCCTCCACTTAAGAAAAAACCCCTTGCTAGTCGTCGAATAGTCCTTTTTTGATTACTGGTTACATCCGACGGACATTCTCCAGACTGAAGATATGTTTTGATATCATGAAACCAAGGCTTACCATCAAATTCCTCCTCAATCATGTTGCAATAAGCATGTTGATCACGAATTTGTATGTATAAAGGGTCGATATGAGCGTCATCAGGGTGTTGGAGCATCGAAGATAAAGTGGCCAATGCATCTGCAATCTCATTGTGCATTCTGGGAATGTGTCTAAACTTTATCGACACGCATCGTTGACAAAGACCTTGTAAACAATGTTGATATTGTATGAGCTTTGGGTCTCGAGTTTCCCATTCTCCTTGAATTTGATGAACTAGTAAGTCTGAGTCTCCTAACACCAACAATTCTTGGATGCCCATGTCAACAGCTAACCTCAGACCCAAAATGCACGCTTCGTACTCAGACATATTATTAGTACAATAGAATCTAAGTTGGGCAGATATAGGGTAATATTCCCCTGATTCAGACATAAGAACAACTCCTATTCCAACTCCTTTCCTGTTAGAGGCACCATCAAAGAATAACTTCCAACCTTGATCGTTATCGTGAATAACTTCATCGATACAAGATATCTCTTCATCTGGAAAATAGGTTTTAAGTGGTTCATATTCTTCATCAATAGGGTTCTCTGTCAAATGATCTGCCAATGCTTGAGCTTTCATTGCGGTCCGTTTTATATAGATAATGTCAAACTCTGTGAGCAATATTTGCCATTTCGCAAGCCTGCCTGTGGGCATGGGCTTTTGAAAAATATATTTCAACGGATCCATACGAGAGATGAGATAAGTAGTGTAAGATGAAAGATAATGTTTCAACTTCTGTGCTACCCAAGTTAGGGCACAACACGTTCTTTCAAGAAGGGTGTACTTTGCTTCGTAAACGGTAAACTTCTTGCTGAGGTAATAAATGGCCCGCTCTTTCTTCCCAGTGTCATCATGCTGACCCAGTACGCAACCAAAAGAATTATCCAGTACTGACATATACAATATCAAAGGTCTTCCTGGCTCGGGAGGAACCAACATAGGGGGATTCGATAGGTAACTCTTAATTTTTTCAAAAGCTCCTCGACATTCTTCGGTCCACTCGACTGTGGCATTCTTTTTCAACAACTTAAAGATAGGCTCACAAGTTGTTGTGAGTTGACCAATGAATCTGCTGATGTAGTTTAACCTTCCTAGAAGGGTCATAACCTCAGTTTTGTTCTTTGGAGGTGGCAATTCTTGAATTGCTTTTATTTTTGAAGGATCCAACTCGATACCCTCTTCGACTGACATAAACCCCAAAAGCTTCCCCGATGGTACTCCAAATACACATTTTGCAGATTAAGCTTGAGATTATACCTGCGGAGCCTTTCGAAGAATCTCCTTAAGTCTTTCACATGATCTGACTGTTTTTTAGATTTAATGATAACATCATCCACATAAACTTCGATTTCTCTATGCATCATATCGTGAAACATGGTTGTCATTGCTCTCATATAAGTTGCCCCTGCATTTTTTAATCCAAAGCATAACACGATAACAATATGTACCCCATGGAGTGATAAAAGATGTTTTTTCTGCATCTTCATCATCCATAATAATCTGATGGTAGCCCGCATAACAATCCACAAAAGATGCAACCTCATGTTTAGCACAATTATCCAATAAAATATGGATGTTAGGCAAAGGAAAATCATCTTTTGGACTTGCCTTATTCAAATCACGATAATCAACACACATTCGAACTTTGCCGTCTTTCTTAGGGACAGGTACGATATTGGCTAACCAAGAAGGATATTGAGCGACTTGAATGACTTTGGCCTCAAGTTGTTTTGTGATCTCCTCTTTAATTATTACACTCATGTCGGTTTTGATTTTTCTCAACTTCTGCTTTATCGGAGGAAAATTAGGATCAATTGGCAACTTGTGAACAACCATGTCAGTGCTTAATCCAGGCATGTCATCATAAGATGACACAAAAACATCTTTGTAATAAAACAGGGCCTGGATTATATCGTCCTTTTGATATCTAACATGTACACTTATCTTAGTCTCCTTAATAATTTCCTGATCCCCCAAATTTATCGTCTCAGTTTCCCTCATGTTTGGATTTGACTTATTTTCAAAATGATTGAAATCCCTCCTTACTTCTTCAAATACTCCATCTTCATCATATTCGATTTCTTGACTTATTATTTCAATATTAGGTCGAAGATTAGATTGGATATTAAGATCTGGCGAAAAATTCTGCATGCATGTCATATCACTAGAATCGGCATAGAAAGAACTGTATAAAAGAAAACGAACAAATACATTAGACTGAAATAAAGATGCAATTACATCCTATTGAAAAGGGAAATAGAATGTTTGAAATAAAACGACAAGATAAAATCCGAATTACAATCCTTGAATGAATCGGACGACAAAAGAAAAAACAAGACAGACTACCAAGACTCGTCTTTAACGGGGAGAGGGGTGGCCTCCCAATTGTTTAGATTGACATCAGGACCAATGAATTGCACATCTCTGTCGCTAGTGCCTTCTCCGAGTTCCACCATATCAACATCGACAAATAAATCTTGGAAATAGTTGATCATTTCTTCGCTAACTTTCATCACTGGCTCTGGAAAAGATGATTGATAAGATTCTATTGTGCGGGCTTTGATAAAAGATTTGTAGATTGGTTGTATAGGCTTGGTAAGTGACCATACATCTCTCTTCTGCTTCTTTGCCTTCATTTTGTCCTCGACTCTAGGTTGGTAGCCTAAGCCAAAAGTACCAATGCTCTTTCGTAGACTCACACGATAAGCTCTTCCTTGCAAGCAGATTCCTAAGCCTTTACCCTGCTCAAACCCATGTTTCAGCAATTCAGTTACCACTATTACAGACACGATGGGCATATTTGGTTTTGAAATGACACTCCCCTCGGGGACATGCTCAATAACCACTACCTTAGAAGCTTGATAAACTAGTGCCTCATTCTCATTATCCGCCTTGATAAAAGGGAAGGAAGAGTCTTTGTGGATTGACAAATCCCCCTCACCATGGACAATTACTTCTTGTCGATCGTATTCAAACTTAATCATTTGATGCAACGTTGAGGGGACTGCTCCAGCCCTATGCACCCATGGCCTCCCCAACAATAGATTGTAGGACGCGTTGATATCCAACACTTGAAAATTTACAGCGAAATCCACAGGCCCTATGGTTAGTACGAGCTCTATCTCACCAATGACATCTGTTTTTGACCCATCAAAAGCTCTAACACATACATTGTTGGGTTGGACCCTTTCAGCACTAATAAAGGACAAATATTTGCTCCAGATCCTCCATCAATTAGAACTCGAGTGACATATGAAAGCTCACACTTTACAGTGATATGTAGGCCTTGGTTATGTCCTGTACCTTCTTTGGGTAGTTCATCATCTGAAAAGGTGATGCGGTTTACCTCAAATATTCTCCCAGCAATCTTCTCTAACTGACTCACTGTAACTTTACTAGGAACATGTGCTTCATTCAAAATTTTCATTACAGCCTTACGATGTTCATCAGAATGTATTAGCAAAGACAACAAAGAGATTTGGGCTGGAGTCTTTCTTAATTGTTCCACCACGGAGTAGTCTGATAATTTCATCTTCCTTAGGAATTCCTCTGCCTCTCCTTCAGTGACCGGACTCTTCATTTGTATTTGGTCATTTTTAGTTTTCCTTAATTCCATCGGGACATAACATCTTCCTGAACGGGTTATTCCTCCCACTTCATCTATTTCTTCAGCAACTTCTTTTCCCTTGTATGTCAAGACAGTAGGTTCATAATTCCAAGGAACAACTTTGGGGTTAGTCATTTGGAGCTGGGATACTGGCCTGATAATCACAGGAGGAATATGGGCCCTTTGCACGATCAAGATAGGTTTTTTTTGCCTTTTTGGAACAAACGATTTTTCCTTACTCGAACTTGCCCAAACATCTTCAAGGGCTCCTTTCACAGTTAAGATGGGTGTGTTTGATGGACTCAACTTTTCGAACACATTTTCCGCCCCTAAAGGCATCATTTTTGTTAGATCAACAACATTTGCTGACTTCTCAATGCCAGTTCCAACCCTAAGGATTGGCTTATACAGAGATGCAAACTCTTCATGACCCTTCATCATTTCCAGCATGTTTGTTTTAGTATGCCTCGGCAATGGATTTTGATTGATGTTGGGTCCACTCGGACTTTCAACTATAATTCGATTAGAATCGATCAAATCCTGAATGGCCCTTTTCAAATACCAACATCTCTCTATGTTGTGCCCTGGGGCATTAGAACAATATGCGCAATGTTGAGAATAATCCAAATTTCTCGGGGGAGGATTCGACATCTTTCTCTCAATAGGACTCAAAACATTCAACGTCCTTAATTTTTGGAACAAGCTAGCATACGACTCCCCAATAGGAGTGAACTCATCTTTAACGCCATTTCCCTTTTTGTATTGTGGTCTAGGACGGGAAGGAATTCTAGCAGTATTTTGATGAACTTGTGGGGGTGGTGGATGATTTTGTGAGTTGGTGCACGCCATTGTGGATAAAAGGGGGTGCAATTGGTTGTGCATTAAAAACATGATATAGAGTGTATGGGACAGAATATTGTGGAGCTTGGGAAGGAAAAT
This sequence comes from Solanum peruvianum, assembly GCA_027705065.1. Lineage (NCBI taxonomy): Eukaryota > Viridiplantae > Streptophyta > Magnoliopsida > Solanales > Solanaceae > Solanum > Solanum peruvianum. The sequence goes on from JAKWJD010001765.1 coordinate 12,591,366, forward strand.
AGTGTTGTGGGAATTACCTAGAACATGAGTCCTAGGCGCTGATACAACAGTGGCCACATCCTCCCTTCTCTTCTTCCATCCAATATTTCCAGAACCATTTTGAAGCACTTGTGTTGTGGCTTTTAAGGCAGCTTGACTTACAATCTTTCCAGACTTGATGCTATTTTCCACCATTTCCCCTACCTTAATAACTTCAGCGAATGTCTTACCTACGGCAGAAAGCAGATAGTGAAAGTAATCAGGTTCTTGCGCCTGGAGAAAAACATCAATCATCTCTGACTCCTTCATCGGTGGTTTAACCTTAGTAGCTTCTTCCCTCCATCTGATAGCATATTCACGAAAATTTTCCGTGGTCTTTTTTCTCATGTTGGCTAACGAGGAGTGATCTGGAACAATGTCAATATTATATTGGAATTGTTCTACAAAACATCGAGCCAAATCATCCCATGTGTGCCAGTTGGTGATATCCTGATCTATGAACCATTCAGATGCAATCCCTATTAAGCTTTTCCCAAAATAGGCCATAAGTAACTCTTCTTTGCCCTCTGCACCCCTCAATTGGTTGCAATATCTCTTTAGATGAGCTATGGGGTCTCCGTGACCATCGTATTTTTCAAACTTTGGAGTTTTAAAACCAGCAGGCAAATGGACATGAGGAAACATACACAAGTCACTGAACGAGATGCCTTTGTGGCCTCCTAGTCCTTGCATATCTCTTATACTCTGTTCCAAACTCTTCATTTTCTTAGTCATTTCTTCATGTTCCTCATTTTTTACCATCTTCTCAATTTCGACATGGGAGCTATATTGATGAATGTGGGGATGAGAGCTTGGAATTTAAATTGCCTCTTCAAGAGTGTAACTCTGATCACGCCGAACTTTGGGCGGAGGATCTCTGTTGGATTTGGGCACCATCGTTGGCTGCGGGATGCTGTTAGTCGGGGCAGTTGACACAAAGAGTGGATTACTTATCACAGGCGTATTCGAAGGGCGCACCATAGAAGTTCCAGCGACATTGGATGTGTTAGCATAGGGGCCAAATCTAGGGGGATATATCGGATCGCTTGTCGACACCTGGATATGGTGAGACATATTTGTATTAAAATAGTCTAGGATTGAAGATAGTGGAGGTTGTCCACTCATCCAATCCTCGTACAGCTCTGCCAATTGTTGTCTTAACACCCTTATTTCTTCTGTTGTCCCCGTTTCTTGTGAAGTCATCTGGTTTTGGATCTCCTCATCATTGTCCGATTCATTTCCGTCTTTGGGGGCCATTTTCTGTTTTCCTTTCGATCTTGTGTTGTAAGGATGTGATGCCAGTTTAACCACAAACCAACCACCTTTAAGCTAGTATGTCTCTCTCTCTCTCTCTTTCTCCTTCTCTCCCTCTCTCTCTCTCTCTCTCTCTCTCTCTCTCTCTCTGAATAGAGTACTAAACTGATTAGTGTTAAGAAATTATGCACATTGTATCCACATACATACTTCTAATATGGAGGACCTCATGTTTCATCCCGGCTTACCTAGGCAGTCTTCTCTTCATTAGTTTTTTAATATTTTATTATTATTATTTATTTATTTATTTATTTGTTTATTTATATATTATCATTATGATTATCATTTTCTTGAGAAAGAAGAAAGAAGAAAGAAGAAAGAAAAAAGAAAAAAGAAAATAATAATAATAATAATAATAATTTGGATCGAACCCCCTTGGTTGCCTACGTATCATGTTTGGCCCATGAATCAGATCTTGCGTAGTTCGAGGAAGATATTAATAATAATTTATTTTTTTATATTAATTTACTTTTTTTTATTATAATTTTTTTTTGCATGACATATGCACATAAGTTGACCGAAAGTAAATCTTTTTCATTCATTTTCAAATATTTGAAACAATGATTTGAATAAAACAAACAAACAAACAAAAACAGAAGTACCTAGGATTTAGATAGACTCTAAATGAAATAAAATAACAAAACGAAAAGAAAGAGAAAAACCTAAAATAATAATAATAATGAAATAATCACTACTAAGAGAATAGACTCTAAAAGAAACTGAATCCTCGAATCTCAATCATCTCCAAAGCCTTTATAAATCTTCGCCAACGCTTTCGGTAGATATGGAGCCAAAGCAAGGGCCTGTTGGCCCAACCTCTCATCGTTCTGGTGTAAATATCTAGCATAAACACTGTTGAGTTCATCCTTGAGTTGTAGTATTCGGTCTCTAGCTTCATCCATATTGTCATAACAATTCTGTAACCAGTGGTGAGCAATATTGACTTCATGCGTCAAATTTTCCCTTTGTTCTTGGAGTTCTTCAATTTGAAGGTGGAGTGCATCTCGCTAGGCTATTATTTGACCTCTCTCAATCTCACAGTCTGCCTGATAAGCACTAAAGCGCCTTGATATTTGTCTTTCCCGTTCCATAGAGGCTTTAACTTGAGTTTGGAGTGTAGACTGTGCGCAGACAAGTTGGGCCTTTTCTTTCTTATACTCCTCTTCCTGTTGCTCCATACCGCCGGTGGCAATGCCCAAGTCTTCTTGTAAGGTTAGAATGGTAGAGCGGTGTTTTCTAACTCTAACTTCAAATATCGCATCACGTTGGGCCAACTCCTCTTTACCGTTTTTCAGGTCATTACTTAGGATATCCAGAGTAGATTTGTAGCTTCTTTCGACTTTGAGGCGAGCTTGCTTAATCTTAACCTCAATTTCTGCTTCTCGATCTATAGGTCCTTTTATTGACCCTTTTGGCATAACCTTAGGAAGGGGCTGATCATGAACCCAGTCTAAGTATGCTTGGTCCAACTCGCCTCTTGTGCGATCCTTCACCATATCGTGGGGACTTGAGAGTATGCATCCCCCCAAATCTTAAATATCTCTGATTGCCTTAAATGTATCTTGGGATGAAACTCATACATGAATTCACGCATATCTTCATTGGGTGGTATAAACTGGCGTCGCCCAAGTTGTCGCATGACTCTAAGTGGCATGTAAGGTTGGACACCTCGAAGACCCATTAGGACAATGAACGATCAAAAAGTAGACATGTATATCACCTCGGCCGATGGAAACCAATGATAATTCCACACAATCTTGTCAGCAGTCGGATTATTGAGGTGTTGCTTCCAAGCTTCAATACCATTCGGAAAACTATGATCTTTGATTCTTTCTTTGTGACCTCCAATATAATCATTCCATTCTACTTTAATGTCCACTGCATAAGGGTGATGACGAATGTGTTCAATCATCCATAGCTGTAATAAGATATTGCATCCCTCAAAGTAGTCTTTTCCATCCTTGCAAATAGTTAAAGCACGATAGATGTCTGCCAGAATCATTGGTACGAGGGTGATATTAGGCTTTTTCTCAAAAGCTGTAATGACTGCAGCTAAGTTTATGCTAATCTTTCCTCCCTTTTTTGGAAATACCATGATCTCTAAAAAAGCCACCACGAAGGCATCATAACTGTGTGCTTCCAAGGTCATACGACACCCATTATTAAGGAGTTTCTTTCCATACACTTCGAATCCATCACTTTTGCCATATCTTTTGTACAAAAATTCTAACGGAACCCATCCATTATCAAGACAACCACCTATATCATTCTCATTTATATGCAGTAATTCTAGAAACCTCCTCCCGTTAATATGTTTTGGTATCATAGGCTCTTCTTTGTGAAGATGTTTACCCTTTCCAATGAATGCCCCTATCTCCTCAAGGGTGGGGGTGAGTTCACAATCAGAAAAACGGAATACATTCCTTAACGGGTACCAAAAATGCACTAGTGCTTCTATCAAATCCCGTCGTGGCTCAACATACAAAAGGCTTCGTAAAAATCCCATGCGTTTGAACACTATTCCTCGTCCATGGTTTGTCATATTTTCATACCATGTCTTCAAGAGTGTTGGGGCCTTATCCACTATCATGAATCGAGGTGATTGGTCCTCTCTTTGTCTCTTATCTCCCTTTCCATATGGATTCATATTTCCCTATATTATGTAGTGACAAACTAGGCTTAATAAAATATATATTTTTTAACAAGAATAACGGAAAAATCAAACACACACAAAATTTTTTTTTTAATAAAATAGATTTTTTAAATAAGAATAAGTAAAAATCATAAACATACAAAAAAGAAATTTTTTTATTATTATTTTAAATAAAATAATCATACACATACACACCACATAAAAAAAGTTTTTTTTTTATTCTTATTTTTTTTAAAAATAGTTATTAAATGAAGAATGAGAGAAATATATATATATATATATATATATATATATATATATATATATATATCTATATATATATAATATATATATATATATATATATATATATAGTCCTTAAATTTTTTCCAAAACTAAAAATATTAATATATTCGATTGTATTTTATTTTTGTTGATTAGATTTTCAATCTTTTATTTTATATATATAGAAAAGCTTTGATGGTAATAATAGATTTTTCTATTTGTAAAAGAAATATGAATTTTGATAGAAAAACTGTGTTTAATAAAAGTATTATGTCAAAACTTTAATTTGGTATTTTTCGTTATAATTAATTTTTCATTATAATTCATTCATCTAAAGCCTATCAACATTTGTATAGTCTTCCCCATAATGCAACAAATAACAAAAAATAATGTACATGATAGTCTCAAGTAGGGATACTTCTCCTAGACAGGCTCGACCCTTGTGTCGAGCTCCCCATTAATTCAACATTATGCATGATGCAGATAAATCGAATCCAATTAGGGATAGTCATTGTTGAGGCTTGTTTTACTAGGTAAACAAATCTAATAGGGAAGGTGTCTAGACTGGCCATAAAACGAGCGGACTACTCGAGTTGAGAAGGGACAGCTTACCAGTAGCAGGGCTTTCTGGCCTCACTGTTAGTCCTTCCCATCCTAAGACATGTGTTACTATAACATATTATGCAATTAAATAACATATTCACAAATCTATAAGTACGTAAATACATAATAAAGTCATGAAGAAGTCCATGTTTATAAGCTCGAATTATAGTCCCCAGCGGAGTCGCCAGAGATGTCACACCCCTTTTTCGCGCGGCGGCGTAAGGGTTTTTCCAATTTAAGTGACGTAATTAATTAGAGAATTATTTTAGCTTTTTCAGAGTCGCCACTTGGAATTGAGTTATGGTGTTCCAAGTAACCTTTTGTTTAATCCCTAATCAAAAGGAAATGACTCTTTATTTACAGCCTGCGAAATCAAAAATTGGGTAAGGAATTCTATTGACCGAAGGGAAGGTATTAGGCACCCCTCGATCCTGTGGTTCTAGCACGGTCGCTTTATGGACATTCATGACTTATATTAATTTATGAATATTGTATTATTAAGACAAATATATTTACCCTCATTGTTTGACTTATATAAATATATTAAAACTACCTTATTTTATTAATCTATGCCCTTTAATTAAAATATATATATACACATCTAAATTAAATCAAGCAAAGCAGAATAAAATAAGATATTCTTTTGCTATTATTATTATTTATTGTTATTATTATTTTTTACACTTTCAAGGTTTATTTGTTTTTTTTTCAATTTTTTTTTTGTGTTTGGACAAAGAAACTTTCAAAAAATAAATATAAAAAATTCTTTCCTCTTCAATTGAATTTTTTTATATTATTTTTATACTTCTTTTCTATTATTTTTTTTGTTTTCTCTTTTCCCTCTTTTTTTGTATGTTCTTTTCACAGTTTATTTTTTTTAACTTTTTCCCTTTTCTTTTATATTATTATTATTATTATTATTATTATTATTATTATTATTATATTTTTTCATTTTTTATTCGATTTTTTATGTCACTAACATTAAATAAAAATTCTACTAACTAAAATTAATATATTTACATAATAGCTACAAATTTTATCATTATAAACTAAATATTAAAAATTACATGACTTGGACAATAATTTTACTTAAATATAAAATAAACTATAGGTTATTTAAACATAAAATAAATAATGGTTTGATATAATAATTTCACACTAAATATAATTATACCAAGGATCTAAACATAAAACTGATATGAACGTTTGAACATACTTCATACAATAACATGAATAAATATTAATGCTTTAAACATATGCGAAATTTAACAACTTTAATATATATTGCAATTCATTCTCTAATTATCATGACATAAAACTAATACAAAATTAAATTAGTATTACCTCTTGTGGAAATTATTTCACCAAAAGAAAACAATGCGAATAAGGAACCGCGAAAGTAAACCTCAACTTCAACCTTTGGTTTCTTTGTGCGTGTGTTCTTCGGAAAAAAAAAATTCTTTGTTGTTTCTTCTCCCTTTTTTTTTACTTACATATTTTTTTTCCTCCTTTTCTTTCTTTTTCTTCTTATTTTTTATCTCGTGTCTTTTTCTCCTTTCTTCTTTCCTTTCTGATCTTTTTTTATATGTTTTGTGTAGTGTGTGCAGGTGTACGTGGGGTGTGAGTGGGAGTGAGGAGTGGGGGAGGGGGTCGTGGGTTGTGTGGCGTGTGTTTTTTTTTTCTTTTTTTTTAAATATTAAATATATATATATATGAAAATGATGATTATATTAATTGCTAATTGTTTTGAGTAAATAAATAAATAAAGCTAAATGGGTAATTAAAACAAAAAAGACATAATTAAGAAATATTAGTTTATTTAAAGAATATATGTAATATATATACATATATATATACACACATACTACAACATACATACATACATACAACATACATATGATATATAGATATATATATATATATATATATATATATATATATATATATTATTTATTATTATTATTATTATTTTTAACAATCAAAATAAACTTATCTAATAAAAATTATGTTTATGTTGTTTATTCTTATATCTTTAAATAAACTTAATGAAAAATAATAAAAAATAAAAAAAATTTAAAATATATTCAATTTAGATTGATAAAATTATTTATGCTCTAAAAGTGGGTGTTAAATTTAAATTCGGTCAAAATTACGTGTCTACACCCTCAATTTTCATGTATATGGAAGATTATATGTTGTTATTTAAATAAATTAGTTAATTTATTTTAATTATTTTATGTTAAATTGGGATAAAATATATTTCGTAATTATAATTTGGTGACTTGAAAAATTTAAAAATCCTACTGTAGTTCCAATTCAAATTTGAGAAACAAAAGAGATTGGGGAAAATTGAGTTGTTAAAATATATCAAATGGTAACTGTTGAAAAGATATTTCAAATATTAGTTGACGTATAAATCATCATTGACTCATTTTTACAAAGCAATTACCTATGTTTATGGTAGTTGTTTCACATAGTAAGTGTTGTATTTTAAAAGATTACTGCATCAATTGAACATTCTTTCTGAGATATAAGAATATCTTACTCTTTCTGAGATAAGAATATCTAGTGATACATGATCATCAGCTTGGTTCATTTTAAATGTCAAATTAAATTATTTGTGTAAAAGTTTTAAATGTATAAATCAAATTAATAAAATTGGGGTGTTCAACTTCGCAGTTTTTCGTGTTGGTTCGATTTTTTCAAATATCAAACCAAATCATTTGTGTTTAATTTTTAAATTAATCAACTAAACAATACTAATAAACCGAGATTTTTTTTTTACTTTTCCTGTAAAGTATTCATACAAGTATATAATTCACTTGCCCTCCAAATATTTTTTTAATCCATCCATAATAGAACTATGAAAGGTGTTTCTCAACAAAATAACACAAAATATGAGATGTGTGATGACACTAAAATATTCATCACAAATAATAATAAAATCACAAAAAATAAAATTTATGAAAATGATTATATTTTAAAAGTACTCAATCACACTAAAGTAAGTCTAAAGAGCATTAATTACACGATTAACATTAAATAAAAACTAAAATTAGGTTATATAGTAGTCAACATTAGTGTTGAGTTAATTATTTTATTTGTTAGAATTAGTGTTTAGTTAATTTTGAATTGTACCTTAGTAGAGTTGCATATAGAAATGGATTATAACCTTTACTTCGCTATTCAAAATTCTAAATCTCAAAAAATTAAAAAAAATATTTGATGATAAAATCTATGAAAAATTATATTTCATATTTAAAAATTATATAGAAGTCTATACTTTAACTGTAACATTTCGTAACCCCAAATATCTAGGATTAAACCAAGAAGCTAAGAATAGTTATTTTCGGAAAGAATAGGAAAAATCTAGAAAATTTCCCAAGTGTAAAAGTAAGTTTTGGTCATTTTCAAACGGTCATAACTTCTAGCTCAGGAGGAGTTATGAGCAGTTCTTTATGTGGGTGGAATGACCTTGGAAATATCTTTCCAACAGCGCCGAGTTTGATATTTTTTGATGTCGTATTAGGGAGATATTCTTTTCAAAAATTGGGTTATTGGAGTGAGGAATGTTCTATTCGGATTTTAGCAAGGGTAAAGTAGACTTTTCACCTTACAATTTTCTAATTTGTTTAAAGAGTTTAATTGGGGTAAAACCTGTTAGGATTGAATCCACACACACACAATTGATGAATAAAGAACACAAGAACTTTAGAGAGAATGAGATGAGAGATCTAGAGAGAGAAAGAGAGAAATCAATATTTCGTGGTAACACCCGTGAGTAAACTTCCATTGCGGTGGGATATATATATTAATAAATCAGTGTATTTTTGGTTACGGAGAATAAATGGAGAATATATATTAATCAAGCTCCACAACCTAACAATTCTCCTACTTGGAGACTGATTCAGTCATCCAAAAAATACATTCTCAAAAAAAAAAATCTCTTTATCATCAACATCTTTACTGCACCGCAACATCTGTAGCAACAACTACAGACGATCAACCGAGGTTTTGCATAACCCCAGTTTCCCAACATCAACACATTTTGTCAACATGTCTGCCGGGTTCTTTGCACCCTCTATCTTCTCCAAGCACATATCATCATCCTCTACTGCCCTGCGAGTGAAATGATACCGCCTTCTGATGTGCTTTGTCTTCGAATGATAGACTAGATTTTTCACCAACTGTGTGTCACTCTGGCTATCTGAGTGAGGAATCTTCTCACTCTTCTTCTTGCCCAATTCCTCCAGATAATCTGCTAGCCATATCATCTCTTTCCCAGTATCAGCTACTGCCACATACTCAACTTCAGTAGATGAAAGAGAAACGCACTTTTGAAGCCTCGACATCCAGCTCACTGTTGTTCCACTTATGGTGTAGATGTACCCGGATGTTCTCTTGCTCGAGTCAACATACCCACCAAGATCAGCATCCACAAAACCCTGCAGAGTTACCTTGCCTTTGCCAAAACAGAGTGAAGTACTGGATGTACCTCTCATATATCTCAGAAGCCACTTCACAGCTTCCCAATGCTCTTTCCCCGGGTTTGCATATACCTGCTAACAACTCCCATTGCATGTGTTATATCAGGTCTAGTGCAGACCATAGCATACATCAAAATCCCAACCGCTGAAGCATATGGAACAAGTGACATATGCTCACGCTCCTCGGCTGTCTTAGGTGACTGCTCCTTTGACAATTTAAAGTGATTTTCCAATGGAGTAGTCCTGAGTTTAGCATCATTAATCTTGAATCTGCTCAACACCTTCTCAATGTACAACTCTTGAGATAGATTAAAAGTGCAAGCAGATCTATCCCGAGAAATCCTCATCCCCAAAATCTGCTTCGCTGGACCCAAATCTTTCATTTCAAACGCTGCAGACAACCTTGTCTTAAGATTGTTAATCTCCCTCATACTAGATCTTGCAATCAACATATCATCCATATACAAGAGTAGAAAGACATATGAATTAGTGTATTTTTGAAGTAACAACACGGATCCTTTTCAACTTTGCAGAATCGACTCTTGGTCATGAAGGAGTCAAACTTCTTGTACCACTGCCTTGGTGCTTGCTTTAGTCCATACAAGCTCCTGGTGAGCTTGTACACCATGTGTTCCTTGCCTGGAACCACAAATCCTTCCAGTTGCTGGATATGGATCTCTTTTTCCAGATCTCCACGTAAAAACATTCTATTTACATCCATTTGATCTAGATTCAAATTCTCCGAAGCAACATACTCAACATAATTCGAATAGAGGTTAACTTCACAACAGGAGAGAATATTCAGCATAATCAATACCTTTAACCACTAAACGAGCCTTGAACCTTCTTTTGCCATCTGGTTCAGTCTTGATTCTGAACACCCACTTGTTCAGCAAAGCTCGCTTCCTTGCAGGTAACTCAGTCAACACCCACGTGTCGTTCTTCTCAAGTGACCTCATCTCATCATCCATGGATTGCTCCCACTTGATCGAATCCTCCACCTGTAGGGCCTCATCAAAAGACTCTGGTTCCCCGTCATCAGTCAGCAATAGATAGTGTAATGAAGGTGAATACCTATCTTGTGCCCTGATGGTTCTTCATGATCTCCTTAACACCTGCTCAGGTGTAACTTGATCCACTTCAGATTCTTCAGTAGGAGTTGGTTGAGTATCTGCTTCGACATCTCTGGGGGTTACTCTTCTCCAACTCAATTTCAACTCCCATTTGATTTGTAATCTCTAGAACCTTCTGCTCTCTGTTCTTGTACAAGACAGACTCATCAAATGTCACGTAACAATGTCTCAGGATCTTTCTGTTCTTGTCATCCCAAAACCTATAACTAAACAAATCAGAACCATAGCCTATGAAGTAACACTTCAGAGCATTGGCATCAAGCTTGTCTCTCTTTTTTGGATCAACATGAACATAAGAAGTGCAACCAAAAGTCCTCAAGTGTGAGTTTTTGAGTTCTTTTCCTGTCCACATCTCCTCTGGAATCTTGAACCCTAAAGGAACTGATGGTCCCCTGTTGATCAAGTATGAAGTTGTGCTCACATCATCCGCCCAAAATGTTTTGGGCAGCCCACATTGTATCCTCATACTCCTTGCACACTCATTCAATGTTCGGTTCATCCTATCAAGCAATTCCATTATGTCTTGACTTACAAGGAAATGTTCTCATCAATTTGATTCCCTAGCTGCAAAGAATGCCTTGAACTCTGATTTGTCATACTCTCCTCCATTTTCAGACCTTAGGCATTTGACTTTCAAACCGGTCCGATTCTCAACTTCAGCTTTCAACTTCTTGAAAGTTGCAAACACATCTGGCTTATGCTTCAAGAAGTAAACCCATACCTTCCTGCTGAAATCATCAATGAAGGTAACATAAAATCTGGATCCTCCAATTGATGATACTGGTGATGGTCCCCAAATATCTGTATGGACCATTTCCAACCACACTTTCTTTGGCTCTCTAGGAGTCTTTGTGAACTTACTCTTTTTTCTGTTTGCCCATAACACAGCTCTTGCAAAGACCCATATCAACAGACTTCAGACCCTCTAATGCTCCTTTTGCAACTAACATCTTCATTCCTTTAGCACTTATGTGTCCAAGTCTGTTGTGCCACAGACATGAACCGGAAGCACCTTCAGCAATAACGGCCATGTTAATACACCCTGCAGTGGTGTACAAGGTTCTTGATTTGGTGCCACGAGCTACTACCATAGAATCTTTCACAATCTTCCACGAACCTTTCCCAAACTCTGCTGCATATCCCGTGCTATCCAACTGACCAATATAGATCACATTTTTCTTGAGACAAGGAATATATCTGACATCCTCCAATGTCCACTGGTTTCCCGAGGTGGTGTCTATGAAAACATACCCCTTTCCTTCAATCTATAAGGATTTATTGTAAGCAAGATACACCATTCCAAAATTTCCAGATTTGAAATTTTGGAACAACTCCTTGCTTGGAGACGAATGGAAAGATGCACCAGAATCCAAAATCTATGATTCAACCGAGCTGTTTACACTAAGGATTAGAGCATCCCCTATGTCCTCTGCTGAATTTACAGAATCATTGTCATCTCCTGATTTCTGATTCTGTTTCTTCTTTGGCTTTGTACAGTTTGTCCGAAAGTTCCCTTTTTTTCTCCACAATTCCAACATGTCACGTTTGATATGTTCGGGGATTTTCCTCGATTTTTTGATTTTGATCGACCATGTTGATTTTGGCCTTTCATCTTACTTCTCCTTCTTAGGTCAACGCTAAGAGAACTTCCTGATGAATCTCCCACTTCTCGTTTGCGAATACTTTCGCTAAGAACAACATCACGGAATTCATCAAACTTCAGTTTCTTAGATCCACGGGAACTGCTAATCACTACAACAATAGTATCCCAAGACTTGGGCAGAGATGACATCAAAATCAATGCCTTAATTTAATCTTTGAAATTAACATCCATAGAATTGAGTTGATTCTCAATCATATTGAACTCGTTTATATGATCAGAAACTGATCAATTCTCAGACATTTGTAAATTGAACAATCTACAAATCAAATATACCTTGTTCATTGCCGATATTTTTCATACATGTTTGTTAGTGCCTGCAACAACCGGACGTAGTCTTCTCCTTCACAATGTTGAACGGGACGTTTCTTGACAAAGTCAATCGGATTAACCCTAGAGCCTAGCGATCCTTGAATTTCCACTTATTTTCCGTCATGGATTCCGTCTTCACCCCGGTCAATGGTTCGTGAAGCTCATTCTGGTGCAGATAATGTTTGATCTGCATCTTCAAGAAACTGAAATCGAATCCATCAAACTTCTCTATTCCACGCTTTGAACTATCCATCTTCAGTGATCATGTTGAATCTGCTTAGCTCTGATACCACTTGTTAGGATCGAATCCACACACACACACTTGATGAATAAATACCACAAGAACTTTAGAGAAAATGATATGAGAGATCTAGAGAGAGAAAGAGAGAAACCAATATTTCGTGGTAAGTCCCCGTGAGTAAACTTTCACGGCGGTGGGGTATATATATATATTAATAAATCAGAGTATTTTTGGTTACAGAGAACAAAATGGAGAATAAATTAGTTACATATATTAATCAGGCTCCACAACCTAACAAAACCAAGTTTTAGTTCATATTTTAAAAGTTCTTTTTACGCTTAGGTTTGGGAGAAAAGAGAAGAGAAGAAGTTGAAGGGAGAAAGAACAAGATTTCACCAAGAACACCAAGAGATTCTAATGGAATTCGTCGGGGTGATCCCTAATCAGGCATGTGAGATCTTTCTGTGATGGGTTATTCTACCCACCCAAAAATGAGTTTAATTTAGCGCAATTAGAGTATATTGAATGATGAACAGTGACGTTCTTGATGAAAAACAATTAAATTCTTGTTGGTTGTGGTATGCCTTTGGTTGTTTTATTCGTGATTCCGGGTTGTTTTACGAGACTAAACTATTGGGTTTTGAGGATTTTACTCAGCCAAAGTGTTTGGAGTGAGATCCATGGGAGTTTAGAAGTTTAGAATTAAAAATCGGAAGAGAAAAGTAAAAATCCAGTCTAATAAGCCCTGGGGTGTCGCTCCTGCTAGAGCCCCTCAGGGCAGCCTCTCTCTGATAGAGCCTGATGCGTGGTGCAAGCCAAATCCTCTCAAGACAGTCTTTGATCCTTTCAAGCTTAGAAGTTGTTGTTTAGCATTCCAACTCGCATACTCGTACATTCAACGTACTGATGCCAGTTGGTCTGTATCGTCTTTTGAAGATGCAAGTAACCAGGATCATCATCTAGCACCTCGTTGATCCATCTTGAGCATTCAGAGTCATGGGTGATCCTTCTTGCATCCTAGAGAACTCTTTAATTGTTTTTTGTTTTTCCTTTATTGAATGTTGTGGGGTTTGTCCTAACATTTATCTTATTCGTAGTAGAGGCTTCATAGACAAATATATAGTTTGACAGTCAGTTTTGGGTATCTCTTTATTTGCATATTGAAAAAGATTCAATAAAAGACAGAAAAATCCACTATCCGTTTACGTCAAGCAATACGTGGAGTAAATCCCGATATAATTGTAAAGCAAGACAAGTCAGCCGAAAACTTAACAATTACAATAAAACGCGGAAAATTTATCGCCACCTGTACATATCCTCAACAACAACACTTATACAAATTAAATATCCTCAATAGCGACACTTCAAAATTTACATATACTTCAACAAATTATGTATCCTCAATAATAAGCTCAGTATGCAACAATCACAAGTTTCTCAAAAAGGCAATCACAAGATTAGAAAAACACAATATCAAGCTCACTAATGATAAGTATGTGCAATGCAATGGAATGCAATGTCAAGTATAATGATGCATGTCTGACGTAGTGATACACACCCGCTGTCTCTCAGTCCGGGACCCATGGGGGACATATCTGTCCATGCATCTATCGCGGCGCATGACACGACCCACGATAAAAGTAAGCATCGCGGTGCGCGATACGTCCCTCGAAATATATTATTCATCACGACGCGCATTACATCCTTCAAAAAGGTACTTTCTCTTTTCATTCTTTCTCAATGCACATAACACTTCTCACAACCATGTTTCAGAATAATGCAAATGACATGCTCACATAAATAGTGAGGAGATGATCATTTTCATAACATTGCACAATTCACAGCACATAAACATGATATCACATCAACAAAGATTCAACAAGCCTTCAAAGTTCAAACCATTCTTAACACATCACACATAAACAATTAATCACATTGCCTTTTGTTACCCCCTTTTTCATATTTAGAATTAATCAATGTGAAAAAGTCAACCCATCACTAAATCTCATTACTCCCAAACATATACCACAAAAAAAATCCACACATTCCATACACTTAACAAGAGTTTAAAAATCTACTTGCCTTACACCTGAACTTGAGCCTTCCCCTTTCGTTGAACTTCCAACTCAAAGCAATCTATTCAAATAAATGACCACGATAAGATTTTAAAACTAAAAACACCCACATTTCCATATGTTTAGCCTGGACCTAATACCTCACCTAAATTTATAATTAAGTTCTTAATTTCAAGCTTACGGTAATGTCTAAATTCCTCTAAATCACATAATTCTAATGATATTCATATAATACTACCTAATATTTTAATTTTGTATATATTAACTCATCACAATTGATATCAAATTATGACACTATAAAATATGTTTTGAAACAACAAAATCATATACGAGAATTTTACAAGAATAATCTCAAATAGTCGAATCCCACCCCTATAATCAATTTCAAGCATCATTATTCATTACCACTCATGCCGAAATCATTTGAGAATCATTAGTTAGTAGTGGGAAAGAAAACATTATTGCATCAAAATTAAAAAAAATAATAAAAATAAAGGACAAAAAGAACGCTACCTTACTGCATTTTTTTGGCAGAATACATGAATATACCCATCAAATCACATTTATGTCCTTGAACTTTGGATGTGCACAAATAGACACTCAAACTTGTATTAAGTTGAACAAATAGACACACATGTCTTACATGTCATTTTTTGTCCTACGTGGTGTCCTACGTGTATTGTGTCATGTAGAGTTGGATAGTTAAAGTGTCTGTTTGTGTATTATGAAAGTTGGAGGTCAAAGTTAAAATTTGAAGCTAAGTTTTGATGTCCAATATATGTATATCCCAATTTTTCTAAAGCTAACTTTCAATTTCCTAAATACTTAAATTAATATAATATTATTTGCACCTTCTCTAGCTTAGCAGTTAATGCTTGTGACTACTTCTTTAAAAAAAAAAGTTGCTTCAACTACCTGCAATTTGATCGAGTCGGCTCCCACATCTCCTAAGGTGAGTTTCTGTTCCCTTATTCATTCTTTTCTAAAAATAATGTGGTATCAAAAGTCATAAATCCCTAATTTAATTTTAATAATGATGGGCCAAAATGTATATGATTTTTAACTAAGTTATGGACTTAGTTCATTAGCTATCAATTAAAATTAATTATCTAAAATCACCTGTCAACTAAGCAATTGTAATTAATAAATAGCTCAAAAATTTTCAAATATATATATTTTTTCAGTTCATTACATTATTCACTACTAAAAACCATGTTTGTCTCCGAACATAAGGAAGAAGAATGAAAAAACATAGCCAACGCAACCAAAAAGCTTGAGTTATAACCTACTAGTGTGTGTTGATCTCTCTACGTCAACTCCTCCTTAAGACCTGTAACGACCTGTTTAGTCGTTTGAGCAGCAGATTTTTAATTCTGGAAAAACTGGGCCATACTACGGACACCACGACGGACCGTCGTAGGCACGACGGCCCGTCGAGGGTGAATCGTTGCATCATACTTGGAATTCTGAAATTGGGGTACTGAAAATCGACTCTCTGTAAATTGTGACGGACCTGCAGGACGTGCCGTCACATCCACGACGAACCGTCGTGAGTTTCCGTTGCAAAACACTTCAACGTTTGAGAATTTGGTTCGAGAAACGAGTTTCTGACCGCCATGACGGACGTGCAGGACGGACCGTCACAGGCGTGACGGACCGTCACAGCGTCCGTGGTGACGGTGGGATTTTGGGCAGGTGCGACGGCCATCGTGACGGACCGTCGCAGGTATGACGGCCCGTCACAGGTCACGCAGTCCCAGACAGTTTAGGATTTCTCCACACGTTTTAAGGGTCGTTTTTGACTATTCTTTCCTTAATTATAAAGATTGAGGGGTAACATTAATAAGTCTAATTACTTAGGGGTTAAAAGGGGTAACCTTAAGTGAATTAGTGGGGTTTTATTGTCCTTTTTCACACTTAATTACATGATTAATTAGGGTAAAGGAAAGAGGGTTTGAATAAAACAAAAGAGAAAGAACAGAAAGAGAGAGAGCAGATCGATCGAATTGGTTGAGGAGAATAGCAAGCTTGGGAAATTTCTTGTGGATTCCAATTCTTCGGTGGAGGTAGGTTATGGTTTATGTTACGATATTCGTAGTGAACTCTTAATAGTGAATGTTATGTGTTGATAGTATTGTAAACCCTGCTATGTGCTTAAATTGTATGCTTGCATGATTATGATTATGAAATTGTGATGAATTAACAAAGCATGATGAAGCTATTGAATCCCAAATCTTGAAAGAACCCTAATTCGCTTGATATATTATATAATAAGATTGATGATGCCTTAGTATGAAAGAAGGCTTGATATATTATATAATGAGAATGATGACGCCTTAGTGAAAAAGAAGGCTTGATGAATTAGGGGATCGGGTGCCACGTTCCGGTACCAGGATAGAATGAATATGAGGATCGGAGTGTCACGTTCCGACACCAGGATAGAATATGAGGATCGGGTGCCACGTTCCGGTACCAGGATAGAATGAATATGAGGATCGGAGTGTCACGTTCCGGCACCAGGATAGAATATGAGGATCGGGTGCCACGTTCCGGTACCAGGATAGAATGAATATGAGGATTGGAGTGTCACGTTCCGACACCAGGATAGAATATGAGGATCGGAGTGCCACGTTCCGGCACCAGGATAGAAATAGAGGAGCGGAGTGTCACGTACCGACACAAGAGGAAGAAAGATAATGAATCTTGAAAGATAATGAATATACTCAAACTAATGAACTACATTCCCAAATGAGTATGGTATTGAGGCTTGAGTCCTCATGTGTGAACTCGGTTGTATTCATTGATGAATTAAACATTGCTATTGCTACATGTTGAGTATTGTAGTTGATTTACATTGTTATTGATATATATTGTTCCCTATTTTGAGTTAGCCGATGATATCTACTCAGTACTTGTGGTTGTACTGACCCCCTACTTTTACGTTTTCTTCTTTGTTATTTGTGTAATGCAGCAAACGTTCCGTCAACTTCAACTCAACAGTAGATCTAGCCAGTCTTCACTTCATCGGAAATTCAGGGTGAGCTAATGCGTCTAGCTTGGACTGGGTCTTCTTCTTCAAGTCTTGATGCCTTGAACTTCCGGCATGGACTAGCTAGTAGTTGTTTTAGCTTCTTAGACAGTTTTAGTTTAGCAATTTGAGATAGATGTTCTTGTGATGATGATTTCCAGATTTTGGGGATAATAATAATAGTTTTGAATTGTTTTATTAATGAGTTTAAGTCTTCCGCATTTCTTTTGTTGATATTGTATTAAAATGTTAAGGGTTAGATTGGTTGGTTCGCTCACATAGGAGGGTAAATGTGGGTGCCAGTCGCGTCCCCGATTTGGGTCGTGACAAACTTGGTATCAGAGCATTAGGTTCATTGGTCTCATCACACAAGAACGAGTCTAGTAGAGTCTTAAGGAATGGTAGGGGGACGCCTTTACTTTTCCTTGAGAGGCTATAAGACTTTAGGAAAATTCCATTCTTTCATTCATTCTTTCGTGCTACTACTTGAGTCCAATTGGTATCTAGGTGATACAAATTGGTATCTGACCATCTTCACTCTATTTCGCAGATGGTTAGAACTAGAGCAACGACCGCACCAGCAGCAACAACGGCAAGACAAGAAACATCTGAGCCAGCCACTGGGGCTGTGGCTCGAGGAAGAACAGTGGCAAGAGGCCGTGGTAGAGGCCGTGGGAGGACGTCCTCTAGAGGAAGAGGACGAGCACCTAGTCCATCTGATGCTAGGGCGGTGACTCCTCCACCGACTGAGGAGGTAGTAAGAGAGGGTGAGGAAGGGGAAACTGAACAAGAGCAGAATGAGGAACTGCCACCCCAACCTACCCCAGAGATGATCAATCAGGTTCTTGCTTATCTTAGCGGGTTATCTGATCACGGTCAGGCACCTCCAGTGGTTTCTGCACCAACACCTCCGGTTTCAGAGGTAAGACATGCGGCTACTATGGCTCCCCGCATGGATGCACCATTGGGAATAGGCACATTTCCACGTCTGACTACTGGGCCTATTATGACAAACGATCAACATGAACTTTTTAGTAAGTTCTTGAAACTGAAACCTCCAGTCTTCAAGGGTGCAGAATCTGAAGATGCTTATGATTTTCTGGTTGATTGTCATGAGCTACTACACAAGATGGGGATAGTAGAGAGGTTTGGTGTCGAGTTCGTGAGTTATCAGTTCCAAGGTGATGCCAAAATGTGGTGGCGTTCACATGTCGAGTGTCAACCAACCGAGGCACCACCTATGACTTGGGAATCATTCTCTAGTTTGTTCATGGAGAAGTATATCCCAAGGACCTTGAGAGATAGAAAGAGGGATGAGTTCTTGAGTCTTGAACAAGGAAGGATGACAGTAAACGCGTATGAGGCTAAATTTCGCGCACTATCCAGATATGCCACCCAACTTTGTTTCAGTCCACAAGAACGGATCCGCCGTTTTGTGAAGGGGTTGAGGTCAGAATTGCGGATTTCAGCCTTACAGATAGCGGCAACGGCAACATCCTTCCAAGAGGTGGTAGACTTTGTGATTGAGGTGGAAGGAGTGAAACCAGATGACTTCACCACGACATCGACATCAAAGAGGTTCCGAAGGGGAGGTGAGTATAATGGTTCTTATTCTAGAGGACAGAACTCCGGAGGTCACTCAAATCGACCAATACAGTCTTCACTACAGACTGTAGTTGGGGGTCCACCTCAGAACGGTCAACACTTCTCTGAGAGGCCGACGCGTGAACCCAGAGAATGTTATGGGTGTGGAGAGATTGGACACATTAAGAGGTACTGTCCAAACCAGAGTTACAGACCCCCAATGGCTAGAGGAAGAGGTGGTAATGGTAGAGGTCGTTATTCTGGAGGGCGTGGTGGCCGAGGTAATGGTGGTCACCAAAACGGCAGAGGTGAAGGGCAAAACGGAGCCACTACTACACAACATGGTAGGGGCAACGGACAGACGAATAATGGGGCCCATTGTTATGCTTTCCCTGGGAGATCTGAAGCGGAGGCGTCTGATGCTGTTATCACAGGTAATCTTTTGGTTTGTGATTGCATGGCATCTGTGTTATTTGACCCTGGCTCCACGTTTTCTTATGTATCTTCATCATTTGCTAACGGTCTAAATTTACATTGTGAATTACTTGACATGCCTATTCGTGTTTCTACTCCGGTGGGTGAGTCTGTGATAGTCGAAAAAGTGTATAGGTCTTGTTTGGTGAATTTTGTGGGGAGCAACACTTATGTAGATTTGGTTATTTTAGAAATGGGTGACTTTGATGTAATTCTGGGTATGACTTGGCTTTCTCCAAACTTTGCGATTTTGGATTGTAATGCTAAAGCAGTGACGTTAGCCAAGCCTGGGGCAGATCAGTTAGTATGGGAGGGTGACTACACTCCCAATCCGGTGCGTATCATCTCCTTTATTCGTGCTCAGAAGATGGTTAGTAAGGGTTGTCTAGCTTTCTTGGCACATCTTAAGGATGACACTACTCAAGTACCATCGATTGAGTCAGTTTCGGTAGTCTGTGAGTTTTTGGATGTGTTCCCTGCAGATCTTCCCGGTATGCCACCAGATAGGGATATAGACTTCTGCATTGATTTGGAACCCGGTACTCGCCCCATTTCTATACCCCCGTATAGAATGGCTCCCGCGGAGTTAAGAGAATTAAAGGCTCAACTTCAAGAGTTGTTGAGCAAAGGCTTCATTAGACCAAGTGCATCTCCTTGGGGTGCTCCGGTTTTATTTGTGAAGAAGAAAGATGGGAGTTTCCGAATGTGCATAGATTACCGACAATTGAACAAGGTAACTATTAAGAACAAGTACCCCATTCCTCGCATTGATGACTTGTTCGATCAGTTACAAGGTGCTTGTGTCTTCTCTAAAATTGACTTGAGGTCCGGTTATCACCAACTGAAAATACGAGCAACGGATGTGCCAAAGACTGCTTTTCGAACTAGGTATGGGCATTATGAATTTGTGGTAATGTCATTTGGTCTTACAAATGCCCCTGCTGCCTTCATGAGCTTGATGAACGGGATTTTCAAGCCATACTTGGACCTCTTTGTGATTGTGTTTATTGATGATATACTGATATACTCCAAAAGTAAGAAAGAACATGAGGAGCATTTGAAAATGGTGTTAGAGTTGTTGAGAAAGAAAAAGTTGTATGCGAAATTCTCCAAGTGTGAGTTTTGGCTAGATTCAGTGTCCTTCTTGGGGCACGTGGTTTCTAAGGATGGAGTGATGGTGGATCCATCTAAGATTGAGACAGTGAAGAATTGGGTAAGACCTACAAACGTGTCAGAAATAAGGAGTTTTGTGGGGTTAGCTAGCTACTACCCGCCGATTCGTCAAGGGATTCTCTTCCATAGCTTCCCAATTGACGAACTTGACTAATCAAAACGTCCCATTTGTATGGTCGGATGAGTGTGAGGAAAGCTTCCAGAAGCTTAAGACTTTGTTGACTACCGCACCAATTCTTACCTTGCCAATAGAGGGCAAAAACTTCATTGTTTATTGTGATGCATCCTATTCTGGGTTGGGTGCAGTGCTAATGCAAGAGAAGAATGTGATTGCTTATGCTTCGAGGCAGTTAAAGGTGCATGAGCGTAACTATCCGACCCATGATTTGGAGTTGGCCGCGGTAGTGTTTGCACTAAAGCAATGGAGACACTACTTGTATGGGGTTAAGTGTGAAGTCTACACGGACCATCGTAGCCTACAGTATGTCTTCACTCAGAAAGACTTGAACTTAAGACAGAGGAGATGGATGGAACTACTGAAGGACTACGACATCACTATTTTGTATCATCCGGGGAAGGCGAATGTGGTGGCAGATGCCTTGAGTAGAAAGGTCGGAAGCATGGGAAGTCTAGCTCATTTGCAAGCTTCTAGACGCCCATTGGCTAGAGAAGTGCAGATTTTGGCTAATGACCTTATGAGGTTAGAAATAAACGAGAAGGGAGGATTGTTAGCTTGTGTAGAGGCAAAATCCTCTTTTCTTGATCAGATTAAGGGGAAACAGTTTGATGATGAGAAACTAAGGCGAATTCGAGATAAAGTGTTGCAAGGAGAGGCTAAGGAAGCAATAATCGATGGGGAAGGTGTTTTGAGGATCAAGGGAAGAGTATGTGTACCCCGCATCGATGATTTGATCACCACTATTCTTACAGAAGCTCATAGTTCCGGATATTCTATACATCCTGGTGCAACCAAGATGTATCGCGACCTAAAGCAACACTTCTGGTGGAGTAGAATGAAGCGAGATATTGTTGAGTTTGTTGCCAAGTGTCCAAATTGTCAACAAGTAAAGTATGAACACCAAAGGCCCAGAGGAACACTTCAGAGAATGCCCATTCCTGAATGGAAGTGGGAGAGAATCGCGATGGACTTCGTGGTTGGTCTTCCCAAGACATTGGGTAAGTATGACTCCATTTGGGTGATTGTTGATAGGTTAACTAAGTCTGCTCACTTCATTCCTGTCAAGGTGACCTACAATGCAGAGAAGTTAGCCAAGATCTACATCTCAGAAATCGTTCGGTTGCATGGAGTTCCACTCTCAATCATATCAGATAGAGGTACGCAGTTTACTTCTAAGTTTTGGAGAACATTGCATGCTGAATTAGGTACTAGGTTGGACCTTAGCACTGCATTTCACCCTCAGACCGATGGTCAGTCTGAGCGAACGATTCAAGTGTTGGAGGATATGCTTCGTGCGTGTGTGATAGAGTTTGGTGGACATTGGGATAGTTTCTTACCTTTGGCAGAGTTCTCATACAATAATAGCTATCACTCCAGTATTGATATGGCTCCATTTGAAGCATTGTATGGGAGGAGGTGTAGATCTCCCATTGGTTGGTTTGACGCCTTTGAAGTTAGACCTTGGGGGACTGATCTGTTAAGGGATTCTATGGAGAAGGTGAAAGCTATTCAAGAAAAGCTTTTAGCGGCTCAAAGTAGACAAAAGGAGTATGCAGACCGAAAGGTTAGAGACTTGGAGTTCATGGAAGGTGAACAAGTCTTGTTGAAGGTTTCGCCCATGAAAGGGGTGATGCGGTTTGGAAAAAGAGATAAGTTAAGTCCAACGTATATTGGACCATTTGAAGTGCTTAAGAGAATAGGGGAGGTGGCTTATGAATTAGCCTTGCCCCCAGGGCTGTCCGGAGTGCATCCGGTGTTCCACGTATCCATGTTGAAGAGATACCACGGAGATGGAAACTACATTATCCGTTGGGATTCAGTTTTGTTGGATGAGAACTTGACTTATGAAGAGGAACCGGTTGCTATATTAGATAGAGAAGTTCGCAAACTGAGGTCGAGGGAGATTGCATCCATCAAAGTGCAATGGAAGAACCGACCGGTTGAAGAGGCTACTTGGGAGAAGGAGGCAGATATGCAAGAAAAATACCCACATCTGTTTACAGATTCAGGTACTCCTTTTCGCCACTGTTTTTCTTCCTTTGATCGTTCGGGGACGAACGATGGGTAAATTGGTATCTATTGTAACGACCTGTTTAGTCGTTTGAGCAGCAGATTTTTAATTCTGGAAAACTGGGCCATACTACGGACACCACGACGGACCGTCGTAGGCACGACGGCCCGTCGAGGGTGAATCGTTGCATCATACTTGGAATTCTGAAATTGGGTACTGAAAATCGACTCTCTGTAAATTGTGACGGACCTGCAGGACGTGCCGTCACATCCACGACGAACCGTCGTGAGTTTCCGTTGCAAAACACTTCAACGTTTGAGAATTTGGTTCGAGAAACGAGTTTCTGACCGCCATGACGGACGTGCAGGACGGACCGTCACAGGCGTGACGGACCGTCACAGCGTCCGTGGTGACGGTGGGATTTTGGGCAGGTGCGACGGCCATCGTGACGGACCGTCGCAGGTATGACGGCCAGTCACAGGTCACGCAGTCCCAGACAGTTTAGGATTTCTCCACACGTTTTAAGGGTCGTTTTTGACTATTCTTTCCTTAATTATAAAGATTGAGGGGTAACATTAATAAGTCTAATTACTTAGGGGTTAAAAGGGGTAACCTTAAGTGAATTAGTGGGGTTTTATTGTCCTTTTTCACACTTAATTACATGATTAATTAGGGTAAAGGAAAGAGGGTTTGAATAAAACAAAAGAGAAAGAACAGAAAGAGAGAGAGCAGATCGATCGAATTGGTTGAGGAGAATAGCAAGCTTGGGAAATTTCTTGTGGATTCCAATTCTTCGGTGGAGGTAGGTTATGGTTTATGTTACGATATTCGTAGTGAACTCTTAATAGTGAATGTTATGTGTTGATAGTATTGTAAACCCTGCTATGTGCTTAAATTGTATGCTTGCATGATTATGATTATGAAATTGTGATGAATTAACAAAGCATGATGAAGCTATTGAATCCCAAATCTTGAAAGAACCCTAATTCGCTTGATATATTATATAATAAGATTGATGATGCCTTAGTATGAAAGAAGGCTTGATATATTATATAATGAGAATGATGACGCCTTAGTGAAAAAGAAGGCTTGATGAATTAGGGGATCGGGTGCCATCCGGTTACCAGGATAGAATGAATATGAGGATCGGAGTGTCACGTTCCGACACCAGGATAGAATATGAGGATCGGGTGCCACGTTCCGGTACCAGGATAGAATGAATATGAGGATCGGAGTGTCACGTTCCGGCACCAGGATAGAATATGAGGATCGGGTGCCACGTTCCGGTACCAGGATAGAATGAATATGAGGATCGGAGTGTCACGTTCCGACACTAGGATAGAATATGAGGATCGGAGTGCCACGTTCCGGCACCAGGATAGAAATAGAGGAGCGGAGTGTCACGTACCGACACAAGAGGAAGAAAGATAATGAATCTTGAAAGATAATGAATATACTCAAACTAATGAACTACATTCCCAAATGAGTATGGTATTGAGGCTTGAGTCCTCATGTGTGAACTCGGTTGTATTCATTGATGAATTAAACATTGCTATTGCTACATGTTGAGTATTGTAGTTGATTTACATTGTTATTGATATATATTGTTCCCTATTTTGAGTTAGCCGATGATATCTACTCAGTACTTGTGGTTGTACTGACCCCCTACTTTTACGTTTTCTTCTTTGTTATTTGTGTAATGCAGCAAACGTTCCGTCAACTTCAACTCAACAGTAGATCTAGCCAGTCTTCACTTCATCGGAAATTCAGGGTGAGCTAATGCGTCTAGCTTGGACTGGGTCTTCTTCTTCAAGTCTTGATGCCTTGAACTTCCGGCATGGACTAGCTAGTAGTTGTTTTAGCTTCTTAGACAGTTTTAGTTTAGCAATTTGAGATAGATGTTCTTGTGATGATGACTTCCAGATTTTGGGGATAATAATAATAGTTTTTGAATTGTTTTATTAATGAGTTTAAGTCTTCCGCATTTCTTTTGTTGATATTGTATTAAAATGTTAAGGGTTAGATTGGTTGGTTCGCTCACATAGGAGGGTAAATGTGGGTGCCAGTCGCGTCCCCGATTTGGGTCGTGACAAGACCATTCCATCAAATTCATCTACTGGCAATTGAACTTTCGAATAGAAATTTGGAAGATCTAAGAGTGATTATCAACCACGAACTAACCTATAAATCCAATCTGAACTAAGATTCAGTTTACCATACTAAAATCATCATGACAAATCTTTTCTCACATAACCAAGATAACCATCTTAACCTATATCACCCACAATCAGAAGTCAACCTGAACAAATTACAACACACTTACAATGCCCAAACCATCACAAATCTTATCGTGTGTCACAACCCAAATCGAGCCGCGAGTGGCACCCACACTTATCCTACTATGTGAGTGAACCAACCAATCTAAACCCCAACATTTTAAACATAATGAACAAAATATAATGCGGAAGACTTAAACACATTAATGAAAATCAATTAAATAACTTCTAAAACTCAACAACTATTATTATCCCCAAAATCTTGAAGTCATCATCACAAGAACATCTATCCTCAAATTTCTAAATCTAAGAGTATCTAAGAAGCTAAAATAAATAAAAAGCTAATCCATGCCGGAACTTTAAGGCATCAAGACATGAAGAAGAAGATCCAGTCCAAGCTAGAAGCATTAGCTCACCCTGAAATCCGGTGTAATGAAGACTGGCTAGAGTTGCGGTTGAGTTGAAGACGACGGTACGTTTGCTGTTCTCCACAAATAACAAAGAAAGAAACATACAAGTAGGGTTCAGTACAAAACACAAGTACTGAGTAGATATCATCGGCCAACTCAAAATAGAAAACAGTATATATATAAGGTAATATCATAAAAACCAACTACAATACTCAAAAGATAGCAACATCAAGTTCTATAATCATAAATAAGTAACGCCAAGTACACCCATGAGGACTCAAGCCTCAATACCACACTCATTTGGGAAATAGGTTCATTAAATTGCGTATATTAACATCTTTCAAGATTCATTATCTTTATTTCTCTCATGTCGGTACGTGACACTCCGCTCCGTATACTATCCTGGTGTCGGAACGTGACACTCCGATCATCATATACTATCCTGGTGTCGGAACGTGACACTCCGATCCATATTCTATCCTGGTACCGAAACGTGACACCCGATCCTCTATTACTATCCTGGTGTCGGAACGTGACACCCAATCCATATGATATCCTGGTGCCGGAACGTGACACTCCGATCCTCATATATTATCCTAGTGCCGGAACGTGACACCCGATCCTCTATTACTATCCTGGTGTCGGAACGTGACACCCGATCCCCTAATCTCACTACTTCCATTCATCAAGCTTTCTTTTATATAAAGGCATCATCATTAACAAAGTAGATTAGGGTTTTTCAAGATTCAGGATTCAATAGCTTCATCATGCTTATTTTATCACAATTATATAATCACATTCATGCAAGCATACAATTAAGCATATAGAAGGGTTTACAATACTACCAATACATATCATTCGCTATTATGAGTTTACTACGAATAGCATAAACCATAACCTACCTCCACCGAAGATTCGTGATCAAGCAAGCAATTTCCCAAAGCTTTGTTTCCTCTTCGTTTCCCTCTTTCTCGATCGTTCTCTGTCCCTCTCCTTGTTCTTTCTATTTTTCTTATTCTAACCCTCTTTATTTTACCCTAATTAGCATATAATTAAGTATAAAAGATGAGGAATTAACCCACTAATTAACTCAAGGTTATCTCTTTTAACCCCCAAGTAATTAAACTATTAACATTAACCCACTAACTTTATAATTAAAGCAGGAATAGTCCAAAACGCCCCTTAAATTACTTAACAGAAATCCGACCCAGCCTGGGATTACGCAGCCTGTGATGGCCTGTTGTGCCTGTGACGGTCCGTCCTGCTGCTTACGTCACGGAGTTCAAAGACTAATTTCTGTGGAAAATATGTGACGGCCCGTCGTGCCCACGACGGTCCGTCCTACCATTCTGTCACGAAATTCAGAGAGTCGATTTCAGTACCCAAATTTCAGAATTTCTAAGTGACGGGCCGTCTTGCCCATGACGGTCCGTCGTGGGATCCGTCGACTCAGCCAGTTTTTCCAGAAATAAAATATGTTGCTCAAAACGACTAAACAGGTCGTTACATAATTTCCTTTGCACAACACAATCTTTTCACGAGTTTAAGTTATAAAATATTAAACTTTAGTCATCGAGTACTCATCAAGGAAAAAACAAACTTATTCAACCCCAAGAAGAAAATGATTAAACCCAACAAGCGATACACTTCAGAATATATAACCTTTAACTTCTTAGACAATTGTAACTCTTCAGAATAGCTCTTATATAAGTTCTTATAAGCAAGGTTGTGTCTGTAGACACATTGAGATACTTTAACTATCCCAATAACGTCAAATTTATCATAAATGAAATGACCAAGTCTACTAAAGGATCATACTCTATCAAGAGGACACAAGAGGTAGAAATTCACCCATAATCGTAAAAACACACGTGGACATATGCAATGAATTATATCTGAAAAGAAGTAGGTGGTCAATATGAGAATATACAGAATTAATGTCGAATAACACTAAATACTTTCTCCATAATACTTATATCAATATTTTTATTCATCTGACTACATACCTCAATTTATTTTTATTTTTTTTAGCCAACAAACTGGTCTGATCTCCATTATAATTTTACACATACTCGATTTACCAAACTCCGCACACTTCTTACAGTACTCCACCAAAGTCAACAATCTTAATACTAACAAATATCATAACCACACTAATCATTTACCTTGCTCTCACACTGTCACTAGTATCAAGGTCTTCTGACAAAGCACATTGTATCCTCATTTTGTTTTCAAAAATGGCTTTCTCTTTTCCTTTTTAGCATTACATGACATATATGGGCCACTCGAGACTGATAACACTAATTTCAATTCTAATAATACTTTTTCATCGAGGTAAAATAATTAAATCACACCCGCTGTCAACTTCACATAATTTTTTTGATACCAAATTTCAACTAATTTTCAATATCATCATATACCATATACCAACACTAAAAATTCTTGGTTACTCAATAATTCATCATATACCATATACCAACACTAAAAAATTTCTTGGCTACTTCAATAATTTGATATACTATAATCTCATAATCTCTGCACACTATCAAATATCGATATAACACATCATAACAATTTGTATCGTCCCGTCAACAAAGTAGTTTTAGTCCCCTTGAATCTTCATTAATCGTGTAAGGCTCACATCGTTGAACATTAATAAGTTACATATCATAATTTGAACAATCTAGGTCGACATAACCACATGGGGTCTCCTACACCTAGTTGCTTGTCACTCAACGAAAAATTCAAACATTAAAAAAAGTTGATGATGAATTCCTAGTAAGCATGTACCGAACTATTTTACAAAACCATGTGTCTATATGAGAGTTTGATTCCTTCACTTATCATAAATTCTTTTCATGGTGCGAAATTCTAAATATCATGAACTCTTCAATACACCAGACTCTTGTACCTTTTGTTGAGTCGCTTACCAATTTTATCCTTTGACCAACACCACATGATATTTTTACCTTATCCTTTAAATCAAATTATTACGTGAAATTCCCCTTAGGTATAAAAATCAAAAGTAACCAAATTTACTAGTCAAATTATTTTTAATTCCTTCTAAATGCTTCATACTCAATGTGGTAGATCATTTCTTACCTTACTAATCCATACCTTGACAAAATACACTGCCATAAACCTAAACTCACTATGAAAAACTTGAATTGTTAATTCAGCTATGTCACCTTATCCTTTATCTATCTACATTAGTTCATACCTTGAAGACTCTTATGAATTCATGTATATCAACTTATAATTGTCTGCCTCTTCATTAATCTTATCGTATCTTTCATTAAAATTTCAACTGTACCAGTTACAAACTCAAAACCACAAAGAAAACGTATCATCACACTCGAGCTGAACGTCTCAAAATTCATTTCTCAAATTTTATCCAATAACTTTTAACCAATATGATGAATCTATGATATTACTATCATAAGTAGAGCAAAATAGATGAAACCATCCTTTTAATCACTCCACTCTTAATTAAACCACTCCAGATATTGCCTATATCACACATAATTACTATTCACTTTACTAGGGTAACTAACCTTATATAATCCCTTCAAATTGCTGGAAATTTTAAATCTAACCTCACATAATTTCCATAAGTATATTACTTTCATCATAATACCAGATCTAACTTTCAAACCATACATGATATCAATTATTACATTAGCAACCACACACTAATCAACATTATACGTGAGAGTGAATGGAATAAAGCGGCAAGAATCAAAATAGGATCATGTACGCACGATAGAGATTCAAGAAGTGAAGATTTTTCTAAAAGGTCACTATAGCCTCTCGGAGATAAGTACAGACGTCTCCGTACTGATCCTCAAGACTCTACTTAGACTCGACTTGTACACACAAGAGACCTATGAACCTGGGGCTCTAATTCCATTTTGTCACGATCCAAAAATGGATGTGGTGGTACTCGTCTTATCCCACCAAGACAAGTCTGCATAAAACTCACCTTATTACAATAAAATGCGGAAAATTTACTATCGACTTACATTATACCCCAAAACCTGGTTGTGTACAAGTCTCTAAAGTATTACAATTGAATAGAAAGAAAATATAAGTTTCATATGATATTGTTTCTAGAGTAGAACAAAATCATAAATAGGAGTACGAAGGTAAATTGAGATGACAACCAACTACCTCACAAATCTCCAGGAAG
The DNA here is from genome assembly GCA_027705065.1 of Solanum peruvianum. Lineage (NCBI taxonomy): Eukaryota > Viridiplantae > Streptophyta > Magnoliopsida > Solanales > Solanaceae > Solanum > Solanum peruvianum. The sequence goes on from JAKWJD010001765.1 coordinate 12,621,448, forward strand.
CCTCAGAAGGTAGAGAATGACAAGTACCGTAAAAGTCAAGGCTTATAACCTACAAAAAAATTGTAGAATCAAGGGGTGAGTACCAAACAACACGGTACTCAACAAGTAAATCCCTAACACAAGCTAAGAGGATGAAATAAGGGTACTCCTACCACCCAACCGAACCTTCACAACTACAAACAAATAAAAATCAGCCCAACCTAACAACTCGCAATTTACATAGCACGTAACTCAATAACAACACTGAGACAAATTATATATCCTCAATAACAAGCTTAGTATTCAACAATTACAAGTTTCGCAAAAAGACAATCACAAGATCAGCAAAACACAATATCAAGTTCACTAATGATAAGAATGTGCAATGCAATGGAATGCAATATCAAGTATAATGATGCATGTCTTACCTAGTGGTACACACCCGCTGTCTCTCAGTCCGGGACCCATGGGGGATATATTTGTCTACGCATCTGTCGCGGCGCATGACACGCTCCTCGATAAAAGTAACATTTGCAGAGCGCGATACGTTCCTCAAAATATAGTATCCATTGCGGTACGCGATACGTCCCTCGAAATGGTACATCCTTTTTAAGTTCTCATTCTTTCTCAATGCACATAACACTTGTCACAACCATTTCTCAGAATAATGCAAATGACATGCTCACACAAATAATGGAGATGACTATTTTCATAACATTGCACAATTCACAGCATACAAACATGATATCACATCAACAATGATTCAAGAAGCCTTCAAAGTTCAACATTTCTCAACACATCACACATAAAAAATTAATCGCATTGCCTTTTGTTACCCCTTTTTTCATCATTAGAATTAATCAATGTGAAAAAGTCAATCCGTCACCAAATTCCATTATTCCCAAACATATACCACAAGTAAATACACACATTCCATATAGTTAACAAGAGTTTAGAAATCCACTTACCTTAAATAGTAGAGAGTCCACCCCTGAACTTGAGCCTTCTCCTTTTGTTGAACTTCCAACTCAAAGCAATCTATTCAAATAAATGACCACGATAACAACATATGTTTAGCCTGGACCCAATAACTCACGTATATTTATAATTAAGTTCTTAATTTCAAGCTTAGGGTTAAGTCTAAATTCCTCTAAATCGCATAATCCTAATGATATTAATATAATACTACCTAATATTTTTATTTGGTATATATCAACTCATCAAAATTGAGACCAAATTATGACACTCTAGAATAGGTTTTGAAACAACAAATCCATATACGAGCAATTCACGGGAATAATCTCAAATAGTCGAATCCCCACCCCTATAATCAATTTCAAGCATCATTATTCACTACCACTCATGCCAAAATCATTTGAGAATCATCAGCTAGTAGTGGGAAGAAAACATTATCCCATCAAAATTAAAAAAAATTAATAAAGAACAAAAAGAACGCTACCTTACTGCATTTTTTTTAAAGCTAACCTTAAAGTTCCTAAATACTTAAATTAATATAATATTATTTGCACCTTTTGTAGCTTAGCAATTAATGCTTGTCATTACTTCTTTTTTAAAAAGAAAAAAAAATTTGTTTCAACTCATAACTGCAATTTGATAGAGTCGGCTCCCACATCTCCGATTGTGAGTTTCCGTTCCCTTATTCATTCTTTTCTAAAAATAATTTGGTATTAAAAGACATATATCCCTAATTTAATTATAATAATGATGGGACAAAATGTATATGATTTTTAACTAAGTTATGGACTTAGTCCATTAGCCACCAATTAAAATTAATTTATTTAAAATCATCTGTCAACTAAACAATTGTAATTTATAAATAGCTCGAAATTTTTCAAATATATATATATATATATTTAGAGTCATTACAATTTTCCAATAAAAAAATGTCATGTGATTGATATTACCATTTATTTATTTTTTAATTATTGTATCACGCGCTTTTAGAAGAGTGAATACTTTGCTTTACCACGTCAGCCGTTAAGGTGATATTTAATCATTTCCAAATTGTTAAGGGGTAATTAAACACTCATATAGTTAAAGTACTAATGTCACGACCCAAAATGAGTCGTGAGTGACACCCACACTTACCTCCCTAGGTGGGCGAACCAACACATCTAAACCCCGACATATACCAATAGTTCAACTACAAATAATATAAATAATGCGGAAGCTCCAAAACTTATTAAGCAACCAATTTAAATAAGTTTCTAAAGTTTAATTCTTATTATCCAAAAATCTGATAGTCATCAAATCAAGGACATCATTTTTCAAATTACCAAGTCTAAGAGTGTTTAAGAAAACCAATATAAGCAAAAAGATGGTTCATGTCCGAAATTCAAAGACATCAAGACGTGAATGCGAGAATCTAGCACGAGCTAGAATTAATAGCTCACCCTGAACTCTGATGTGCTAGAGACTGGCTAGAGATGAGGGCCGGTCGAAGTCGATGGTACACTTGCTTCACTCCAAAAAAGAACAAAGAAGAAAATACAAGTGAGGGACAATACAAGGAACACGTACTGATTAGGTATCATCTGCCAACTCAAAATAGAAATCAATATATATTGAATATTAATATAAAATCGACTACAATACTTAACAGGTGGCAAGTATCAAACACATGAACCATTGACAACAACACCATAATAGGTACACCATCAATCACAACATCAAGCATATCTATGAGGACTCATGCCTCCACACCATACTCATTTGGAAAATAGGTTCTTTGAGATTAAGTATATTAAGTTACGTCAAGATTCCTTTACATTAATGTGATTGTGTCAGAATGTGACACTCCGATCCCATATACCGTCTCGGAAGGTGACACTCCGATCCCATAATATCGTGTCAGAACGTGACACTCCGATCCAATAATACTGTGTCGGAATGTGACACTCCGTTCCAATTATTTCATTATTTTTCATCAAGCCTTCTTTATTCAAGGCGTCATTTTGATAGAGAGGGTTCAAGATTAGAAATTCAACAATCTTATAATTTTCGGATAACCACAAACCACACAATCAAGACAAACAACCACAGATTCAAGTACATACGAGACGTTATAATATCACTTAATACATATCTATCTCTATTGAGAGTTTATCTATCAAATAGAAATAAACCATAACCTACTTCAACCGAAGAACTGAAGTCAAGCAACTACTTCTCTAATGTTTTTCCTTTCCTCAATGCTTCAGAAACTTTCTAATCTATCAAGTATATATGCATAATTTATAAGTTAACAATCCTATAAACACTCATATTATGTATAGCCTAGATCCAAAAATCATCAAACAAAAATATATACTCAATTTTTTAATATTGAGGTTTATTGACATGCCAGGTCTCTTATCTTTTATATTTAAGCATCAGGTTAAGTCTTTATTTCTTAAATAATATAGGTTTAATGGCATTCAAATGATATACTACAATTAATATTTAATTATCTTTCTCAATATATTAAAGCTTGATTTATAAAATAATAATCAAACATGAGTCCCCATAACCGAAAACCAAACAAAAGAAATGGTCCAATATTTCTAACTATGACCATAACGTGTACAAATCATAACTATAATGTCAACATTAATTCCACCTGTAATAAATTCTTCCTTCTAATCATAATGTAATGCCCTCACAACTATCAACCAAATTCTACTCCACTATCATATTACCCGTAACAATCATATATTCCCCCAAGTTCAATTTACCAGTGCCTCCGTTTCTAACCTTTTCAATTCACTTTTTCTATCTACTTTTCATTATTAGTAATATAATAACTAGTATTAAACAACCTATAATGTAATATAAGATTAATACTCGTGATTAATTTACCTGAAGCTACGATATGCTCTTTGTTATTATGTGGTGATGAGGCACAATGAGTTTTGACGCCCTTTTCCTCACCCAAACCCTTATTCCTTCTATAAAATATTTACGCCCTAATTATTATATAAGACTAATTATAAAAATAGTAAAAGTGGTTCTCTTTTAATTATAATATTATTTTCTCTAACCACTAACTAAATAGATTATTAAAACTACTCCCACTAATTTCATAATTATAATTATGAATAGTCCAAAACACCCAGTAGATTCTATCGAAAAATATTTTCTGAAAAAAAGTTCTAATGCTCAAAACGATTGAAAATGGTCATTACAATAGATACCAATTTACCCATCGTTCGTTCTAGAATGATCATAGGAAGAAAGGCGAGGGCGAGAAAGAGTACCTGAATCTGTAAAAAGATGTGGATATCTTTCTTGCATATCAACCTCACTCTCCCAAGTGGACTCTTCAACTTGTCGGTTCTTCCGTTGAACCTTGATAGATGCAATCTCCTTTGATCTCAACTTGCAGACCTCCCTATCTAGAATAGCAACAGGCTCCTCCTCATAGGACATATTCTCATCAGGTTGAACAGAATCCCAACGAATAATGTAAATCCATCACTGTGGTATTTTTTTAGCATAGACACATGAAATACCAGGTGCACTCCTGACAGCCCTGGAGGCAAGACCAATTCATAGGCCACCTCCCCCACTCGCTTAAGAACTTCAAATGGTCAAATATACCTCGGACTAAGCTTACCTCGCTTACCAAACTGCATCACACCTTTCATGGGTGACACCTTCAGCAAGACTTGTTCACTCTCCGTAAAATCTAAGTCTTTAACCTTTCGATCTGCATATTCCTCTTGCCTACTTCGAGCTGCTAAAAGATTTTCTTGAATAAATTTCACTTTCTCTTATGATTCCCTCAGAAGTTCAGCACCCCAAGGTCTAACCTCAAATTCATCAAACCAACCAATAGGAGACCTACATCTCCTGCTATATACACGCACGAAGAATATCCTCCACCACTTGAATTGTTCGCTCAGACTGCCCATCGGCCCGAGGATGGAATGCAGTACTAAGATCCAATCTAGTACCCAATTCAACATGTAGGGTCTTCCAAAACTTAGAAGTAAATTGCGTACCTTTATTTGATATAATGGAAAGTGGAAATCCATGCAATCGAACAATTTCCAACATATAGAGTTTGGATAACTTCTCTGCATTGTAAGTCATCTTGACCAGAATGAAGTGAGCAGGCTTAGTTAACCTGTCAACAATTACCCAAATAGAATGAAACTTACCCAATGTCTTTGGAAGACCACTACGAAATCTATTGCAATTCTTTCCCACTTCCATTCAGGAATGGGCATTCTGTAAAGTGTCCTTCCAGGCCTCTGGTGTTCATAATTTACCTGCTGAAAATTCGGGCATTGGGCAACAAAATCAACAATGTCACACTTCATTCTACTCCACCAACAATGTTGCTTTAGATCACGATACATCTCGGTTGTACCACGATGTATAAAATACCTTGAACTATGACCCTCTCTAAAAATAGTGTCACTCAAATCATCAACACGGGGCACATATACCCTTCCCTTAATCCTCAAGATGCCTTCTTCATTGATTACTGCCTCTTTAGCCTCTCCTCGCAATCCATATCTCGAATTTGACTCAACTTCTCATCAACAACCTGATTTTCCTTAATCTTGTCAAGAAAAGAAGATCTTATCTCCACACATGCAAAAAATCTTCTTTTCTCTAGTACTTCCAGCCTCATAAAGTCAATTTCCAGAGTTTGAATCTCTCTAGCCAATGGGCGTCTAGAAACCTATAAGTGGGCTAAATTACCCATGCTTCCTGCTTTTCTACTTAAAGAATCCGCCCCAACATTAGCTTTTCCTGCATGATATAAAATAGTAATATCATAGTCTTTCAATAGGTCCATCCACCTCCTCTACCTCAAATTAAAATCTTTCTGAGTAAAGACATTATTGTAAACTACGATGATCTGTATAAACTTCACACTTGACCCCATATAGATAATGTCTCCATTGCCTTAATGCAAATACAATTGCAGCCAACTCCAAATCATGGGTCGAATAGTTATGTTCATGCACTTTCAATTGCCTCAAAGCATAAGCAACTATATTCCTCTCCTGCATTAGTACTGCACCCAAACCACAATAAGATGCATCACAATAAACAATAAAATTCTTACCTTCCACTAGCAAGGTAAGAATTGTTGCAGTAGTCAACAAGGTCTTGAGTTTCTGGAAGCTTTCTTCACATTCGTCCGACCATACAAATGGAATATTCTGCTTCGTCAAATTTGTCAACTGGGAAGCAATAGAAGAAAATCCCTTGATGAATCGACGGTAGTAGCTAGCTAAACCAACAAAGCTCCTTACCTATGAAACATTAATAGGTCTTACCCAATTCTTCATTGCTTCAATCATGAAAGGATCCACCATCACTCCATCCTTAGAAACCACGTGCCCCAAGAAGGACACTGAATCGATCCAAAACTCACACTCGTACTTGGAGAATTTTGCATAAAGACTTTTCTACCTTAACAATTCCAATACAATTCTCAAATGCTCCTCATGTTCTTTCTAGATCTTTGAGTATATCATCAATAAATACAATAACAAAGAGGTCTAGATATGTCTTTGAATTCTCGTTCATCAGCCTCATGAAAGCAACAGGGGCATTTGTAAGACCAAAAGACATTACTAAGAATTCATAATGCCCATACCTGGTTCAAAAAAGAGTCTTTGGCACATCTTTTGCCCTTATTTCAATTGATGATAACCGGATCACAAATGAATTTTAGAGAAGACACAAGCACCTTGTAACTGATCGAACAAATTAGCAATGCGAGGAATGGGATACTTGTTCTTAATAGTTACCTTATTCAGCTGCATGTAGTCTATGTACATCCGAAAACTTCCATCTTTCTTCTTTTCAAATAAAACAGGAGCACTCCAAGGGGATGCACTCGGTCTAATAAAACCTTTACCTAACAACTCCTGAAGTTGGGCCTTAAACTCCCTTAACTCAGCAGGACTTAAAATGGGGCAAGTACCCAACTCCAGGTCAATACAAAAATCAATATCTTTATCCGGTGGCATACCAGAATGGTCTGCAGCAAACACATACAGAAACTCATAGATTATCAAAACAGACTCAATCAAAGGCACTTTGGAAGTATCATCCATGTGATGTGCCAAGAAAGCTAAAAAACCCTTACTCACAAACCTCTTAGCACGAAGAAAAGAGATAATACGAACCGGAGTGGAAATATAGTCACCCTCATCCACTAGCGGATCTGTCCCAGGCTTGGCCAATGTCACAGTTTTAGCATTAGAATCTAAGATTGAAAAATTTGGAGAAAGCTAAGTCATACCCAAAATTACATCAAAATCAACCATCTCTAGAATAATCAAATTTACATAAGTATTTCTCCCCACAAAAGTTACAAGGCAAGACCTATACACCTTCTCAACTATCACAGACTCACCCATTGGAGTAGAGACACGAATAGGCATGTCAAGCAAATCACAATATAAATCAAGACCAGTAGAAAATGAGGAAGATACATATAAAAATATGGATCCAGGATCAAGCAATACAGAAGCCATGCAATCACAGACCAAAAGAGTACCTGTGATAACATCATCAGATGTGTCTGTCTCAGACCTTCTAGGAAAAGCATAACAATAGGCCCTATCACCTGTCTTTCCATTGCCCCTACCAAGCTGCGCTACAATAGCTCCAACCTTCCCCCCACCCCGACAGAACTTCTGACCACCATAACCTTTTCCACTACATCCTCCAAAATGGCGGCCTCTACCACGACCACGACCACCTATACCTCTAACTATGAGGATCTGTAAATCTGTTTTGGACAATATTTCCTAATATCTCCAGCCTCTCCACATCCATAACAACTCCTGGAGTCAAGTATAGGCTTCTATGAAAATGACGAAGTCTGGAGATGACCTCCAAACTCAAAAAAAGGCTGACTAGTCTGCGACGACCCTCAGTTAAAGCCTGCAATGAAGACTAAATAACTTGGGCTGGGTAACCTCCTTAACTCTGCCCTCTGGAGTAAGAACCACTAAACTCACCTACCTTATGGAGCTTATTAAATGTCGACGCCGTGGTGAAGTCATCTGGTTTCACCCTCTTTACCTCTATCACAAAATCAACCAGTTCCTAAAAGGATTTTGCTGCAGCAGCTACCTGTAAGGCTGGAATTTGCAAGTCTAGCCTCAATCCTTCACAAAGTGGAGAATCCGCTCTTGTGGAGTGAAGCAAAGATGAGTGGCATACCTGTATAGTGCATGAAACTTGGTCTCATAAGCAGCAACAGACATCCTTCCTTTGTCTAGACTCAGGAACTCATCTCTCCTACTATCCTTCAAAGTCCTGGTTATATAATTCTTCATAAATAATTTAGAAAATGATGTCTAAAGTCATAGGAGGTGCCTTTGCTGGTTGACACTCAACACACGACCGCCGCCACATTTTGGCATCCCCCTAAAGCTGGTAGGTCACAAACACAACACCGAATCGTTCTACTATGTCCATATTATGTAGCAGCTCATGACAATCAACAAGAAAATCATAGGCATCTTCAGATTCAGCACCCTTGAAGACTGGAGGTTTTAACTTTAAGAACCTAATGAAAAGGTCATGTTGATCACCTGTCATTATAGACCATGTAGTCAATCGAGGAAACGTGCCTACTTCCAATGATACATCAATACGGGGAGCCACTACAGCTGCAAGTTGTACTCCTTGAACCTGAGGTGTTGGTGCAGAAAAAACTGGAGGTGTCGCCCTGATCAGATAACCCGCTAAGATAAGTAAGAATCTAATTAATCATCTCTGGGGTAGGCTGGGGTGGTACATCCTTATCCTGAATCTGCTCATTTTCCTCTTCTTCACCCTCTCTCACTACCTCATCAGTCGGTGGAGGAGTCACTGCCCTATCCCTAGCCGGACCAGGTGTTTGTCCTCTACCTCCAGTGGGCGTCCTCTTGCAACCTCTACCACGGATTCTTTCCCCTACTCCTCCTCCAGTTACAGCCCTAATGGTTGGCTCAGATGCACCCTGTCGTGCCGGTGTTAATGTTGGCACAGTTGTTGCTCTAGTTCGAACCATCTACAAAATAGAGTGAGAAGGTCAGATATCAATTTGTATCACCTAGATACAAATGGGATCCACGTAATAGCACGAAAAAGAGAAGGAATGAAGTTTTCCTAAAGTCTTATAGCTTCTCGAAGAATAGTAAAGGCTTCCCCATACCTTTCCGCAAGACTCTACTAGACTTGTCCATGTGTCATAAGATCACTGAACCTAACGCTCTGATACAAAGTTTGTCACGATCCAAAATGAGTCATGAGTGGCACCCACACTTACCTCGCTAGGTGGGAGAACCAACACATCTAAACTCCAACATATACAAATTGTTCAACTATAAATAATATAAATAATGCGGAAGCTCCAAAACTTATTAACTAACCAATTTAAATAAGTTTCTAAAGTTTAATACTTATTATCCCAAAATCTGATATTAATCACGTCAAGGACATCTATTTTCAAATTACCAAGTCTAAGAGTGCTTAAGAAAACCAAAATAAGCAAAAATATGGTTCATGTCCAAAATTCAACGGCATCAACACGTGAATGCCAGAATCCAGCACGAGCTAGAATTAATAGCTCACCCTGAACTCTGATGTGATGGAAACAGGCTAGAGCTGAGGGCGAGTCGAAGTCGATGGTACACTTGTTGCACTCCACAAAATAACAGAAAAGAAAATACAAGTAGGGGTCAGTACAAGGAACACGTATTTTATAGGTATCATCGACCAACTCAAAATAGAAATCAACATATATTGAATAATAATATAAAATCAACTACAATACTTAACAAGGTGGCAAATAGCAAACACATGAACCATTGACAACCTCACCATAATAGGTACACCATCAATAACAACATCAAGCACACCTATGAGGACTCATGCCTCCCTACCATACTCATTTGGAAAATAGGTTCTTTGAGATTAACTATATTAAGGTACTTCAAGATTCCCTTACTTTAATGTTATTTTGTCGGAATGTGACACTCCCATCCCATATATCATGTCGGAACGTGACACTCCAATCCCGTAATACCGTGTCGGAACGTAACATTTCAATCCAATAATACCGTGTCGAAACGTGACACTCCGATCCAATTATCTCATTTTTTTTATATTATCAAGCCTTGTTTATTCAAGGCGTCATTTTAATAGAGAGGGTTCAAGATTAGAAATTCAACAGTCTCATAATTTTAGGTCAATCACAAACCACACAATCAAGACATACAAACACACAATCAAGTACATACGAGACTTTATAATATCACTTAATACATATCAATCTCTATTGAGAGTTTATATATCAAATAGAAGTAAACCATAACCTACCTCCACCGAAGAACTGAAGTCAAGCAACTACTTCTCCAATGCTTTTCCTTTCCTCAATGCTACCGAACCTTTCTAATCTATCAAGTATATATACATAATTTGTAAGTTATCAAGGCTATAAAGACTCATATTATTCTATGTCTAGCCTAGATCTAAATATCATCAAACACAAATCTATACTCATTTTTCTAATATCGAGGTTTATTAACATGCGGTCTCTTATCTTTTATATTTAACCGAAAGGTTAATTCTTTATTTCTTGAATAATATAACTTTTATTGTATCCAAATAATATACTACAAATTAATATTTAATTATCTGTCTCAATATATTAAAACTTGATTTATAAAATAATAATCAAACACGGGTTCCCATAACCGAAAACCAAACAAAAGAAATGGTACAATATTTCTAACTATGACCATAACTCGTACAAATCATAACCATAATGTCAACATTAATTCCACCTTTAATAAATTCTTCCTTCTAATCATAATGTAATGCCCTCACAACAATGAACCATATTCTACCACATTTATATATTATCCATAATAATCATATATTTCCCCAAGTCCAATTTATCAGTGCCTCCGTTTCTAACCTTTTCAATTCACTTATTCTATCTACTTTTCATTATTAGTAATATAATAACTAGTATTAAACAACCCATAATGTAATATAAGATCTAATACTCGTAATTAATTTACCTAAAGCTACGATATGCTCTTTGTGTTTATGTGGTGATGAGGCACAGTGAGTTTTGACGCCCTTTTCCTCGCCCAAACTCTTATTCCTTCTATAACATATTTTCTCCCTAATTATTATATAAGACTAATTATAAAAATAGTAAAAGTGGTTCACTATTAAATTTAATATTATTTTATCTAATCACTAACTAAATAATTTATCAAAACTACCCCATTAATTTCATAATTATAATTATCAATGGCTTAAAACACCCATTAGAATCTATCGAAAAGTATTTTCTGACATAAAAGTTCTAGTGCTCAAAACGACCGAAAATGGTCGTTACAACTAAGTAAGTTTTAATGCCAAGTTAAGGAGAGATTTAATGTATTTTCTCTTTTAAATAGACAATTCTTATATATAAATACATTAATAGTCATTAGAATAAACATGGTGAGGCACATAACTTTAGTAGCTTTCAACATATCTTACGTCTTAATTATGTTGAAAAAATTATACTCCCTCCATGCACAATTGTTTGTCAAGGTAAGGTAATGCACTCCCCTAAAATTTTTTAACAAAAGATGTAATTTGAATAATATAATTCTACTATACTAAGAATATCTAAAGTCTACATAACTTTTCAATTGAACAAAATGGGTAATTATTAGGGCAGAAGTGGAAAAAATTGATTCATTACTTCTTAATTTTTTAAATTGACAATTAATATTTAATATTTATTTTTAGTATACCTATCAAACAATTGAGTATCAATACTAAGTCAAACTTATCTTTTAAGTCAAATTAAAAAATCAAACTTAAATGACTTTAAGTCAATGATTAACAAGTAGGAAGAGACCTACTTTTGGGTTTTGAAATATTTTAAGTTGTTTTAAACTTATTCTTAGTTATTTTTTACCTTGTCAAACACTTTTCGACTTCTTTTAAGTCTTCTTTTGACTTATTTTAAATTATTTTTTATATTTGTTAAACACTTTCAGAAATCAAAAGCTAAGTTAAAAGTAAGTTTGATCGACTTTTAAGTCAATACAAACACCCTCTCATTTTTCATAAGCAATTACTTATGTTTATGGTAGTTGTATCATATAGTAAATGTTGTGATGCATATGTCAATACATATGTCTATAAAAGGAAAACATTAACAATTGGAAGAAAATTAAAATTATAAAAGGCAAAGATTAATTGAGAAAAGAAAATCGTAAAAATAAAAGGCATACACAAAGATAGCTAAAAAAAATTTATATCAACTTACCAAAGTTGAAAAGATCCATGCGCTGGTTATTATAAATATAGTACAAGAGAAACACAAATCTTCCCAACCAAAAATTTTCTTCTTCCTTTTATTGAATTGAATCGATTGTTAGAGAAATTAAGTCAACACCAAAAGAAGAATGGATGAAAGCGATAAAAGAAGGATACGCTTCTCGCGTAGTTTTGTCTTATGAGTTCATTGATAAGTTAAAGACCTTGAAATGGGATGAAGTTTTGCAAGACAATACCATCATTTCACCCCAATGTGATTAGAAGTTACTGTCTGTACCCCAACAAAATAAATCCAATTAACACCTTCTCTTGTCATGCTTATGTTATTCTATATTATACTATACTGGATTACTTTTTGTTGTCTCTCATTCATTTATTTATCTTTAATAACTCAATGTAAGCGATAATATAAATTATTTTTCTTTTACGTTCTTTTCCTTCCGTATTTTGTTTCAAAGAATTATATGGTCTTTCTCCTCTTTTTTATTTAATTTATAACATTTACAAGTACAATTGCAATTTAAATAATCAGAAAAGTAACTGCAATATATTAAATGTGTCTACATCCACTTTAATTTCTAATTTATTGAACAATTAATACATATCAATGATCACACAATAATTATTTTTCCATAGTTTCTCTCTCTCTTCAAATTTGTTATTTTTATATTATCATAATGACTTTATATTTTATTACAAAAACTTGGTTTACTCCCTCAATAAATTAATCAATTTATTTTAACTATTTTATGTTAAATTGGGATAGAATATATTTTATAATTATAGTTGGGTGACTTGATAAATATCAAAATTCTTCTGTAGTTTCAATTTGAATTTGAGAAACAAACGATATTAAGGATAATTGAGTTGTTGAAAAAATGTATCAAATAGTAAGTGTTGAAAAAATGTATCAAATAGTAAGTGTTGAAAAAATATTTCAAATACTAGTTGACTCTATCAATCATCATTGACTCATATTTTATAAGCAAATACCTATTTTTAGCAAGTGCGGTATTGTAAAAGGTTAATGCAACAAATTGAACACTATTCTTAATATAACAATATCAATTGTTATAAGTGGGGTGTAAATGATTGGATCTGCTCAGATTTTTAAAATATCAAATTGAACTTTTTATTTAAAAATTTTAAATTTATAAACGAAATTAATAGAATTGGGGGTTTACAACCTCGAATTTTATCGGGCTGGTTTCCATTTTTTTCAAATATCAAACAAATTTATTTTCGTCAAAATTTTAAATTAAAAAATCAAACAAAAATAATAAACATCAATTTTTTTATAATTTATTTCATGTTATTTTAATCTTGGAAAAAAGTTCCTAATTTATTTTAAATCATTTTGACTTATTTTAAGTTATTTTTTATATTTGTCAAATACTTTAAGAAATAAAAAACTGACCTAAAAATAGGTCACGCCAAAAAAAGAATTAAAAATAGGTTTGGGTTTGAGAAATTTTAAAGTCCATTCAAACACTCTGTCGCGATACATAGGTATAAAAATAAGTCTATAAAAGGCAAACATTACGGGTGTGTTTGGTATGAAGGAAAATATTTTCCATGTAAAATGTTTTACTAGAAGATGTTTTCCTAGAAAACAAGTAGATTTTGAACTTATATTCTCATGTTTGGTTGGTGAGTAGAAAATATTTTACATAAATGATTTTTAGTGTTTGGTGAATGAATGAAAAATGTTTTTGAGAGACATCTTTTATTTTTATTAGAGTAGAAAATAATTTATGAAATTAAAAATATTTTTTAAAAAAACAATTTTAATTTGTGGTGGTGGTGGTGGGGGTTTGGTGGGGGAGGGAGCAGGAATGAAAAAAATAAAAATTCGAACTTTATAGTATTTTTTTAAAACAAAATTAATTTTTGTGGGGGTTGGGGGCGGGTGGGAGGCTGGCCGCGGGTTGGGGGGGGGAGAGAAGGGGGAGGAGTTTAAAAATAAAAATTTGAAGTTTAAAATAATTTTAAAAAGCAAAATTATTTTTTTATGGAGGGGTTGGGGTTGGGGGAAGGGGTGGCCGGTGGTGGGTGAGTGGGTGCCCGGGATTTGGTTAAAAAAAAATAATTTAAAATTGAAATTTTTTAAATGGTTGTTTCCCCCAAAAAAATGTAATTTTAAAATTGGAGGAGAGCTTTGAAAAATATTTTCCTTAATTTTTGAAGGGAAGTTATTTTCCTTAATTTTGACGAAAATGAGATGATTTGGAAAACATTTTCCAGAACCTTTGTCCCAACCAAACATGAGAAAATTGGAAAACATTTGCCAAAAAATGTTTTACTTCATATCAAACACACTTTAATTGCGGTAGAAATTCTATAAAAATAAAAGCTAATTCTTGAAATTACTTAAGTTAAAAGATACCCATGCAAATCTTGTTATAAATTTAGTACAAGAGAAAGACAATTCTTCGTAATCAAAATATTTCTTCTCCATTTATTGAGTTTGTCACGACCCAAATCCGAGCCGCGAGTGGCACCCACACTTATCTTACTATGTGAGAGCGAACCAACCAATCTAACCCCAACAATTCAATATAATATCAACAGGAAGTAATGCGGAAGACTTAAACTCATTAGTGAAAATCAATTCAATAACTATTATTACCCAAAATCCGGAAGTCATCATCACAAGAACATCTATCCTCAAATTACTAAACTAAGAGTATTCTAAGAAGCTAAAATACATAAAAAGCTAGTCCATGCCGTAACTTCAACGCATCAAGACATGAAGAGGAAGATTCAGTCCAAGTTAGAAGCATTAGCTCACCCTGAAAACCGGAGTAATGAAGACTGGCTAGAGTTGCGGTTGAGTTGAAGACGACGGTATGTTTGCTGAACTCCACATATAACAAAGAAAGAAACATACAAGTAGGGGTCAGTACAAAACACAAGTACTGAGTAGGTATCATCGGCCAACTCAAAATAGAAAACAGTATGTATCAGATAATATCATAAATCAACTACAATACTCAACATGTAGCAACAACAAGTACTATAATCATTAATAAGTACCGCCAAGTTCACCCATGAGGACTCAAGCCTCAATACCATACTCATTTGGGAATTAGGTTCATTAGATTGAGTATATTAACATCATTCAAGATTCATTATGGTTATTTCTCTTGTGTCGGTACGTGACACTCCGCTCCCCTACTACTATGTGTCGGAACGTGACACTCCGATCCCTAATTCTACGTGTCGGTTTGTGACACCCGGTCCCCTAATTCTACATGTCGGTTCGTGACACCCGATCCCCTATATCTACGTGTCGGTTCGTGACACCCGATACCCTAATTCTACGTGTCGATTCGTGACACCCGATCCCCTAAATCTATGTGTCGGTTCGTGACACCCCATCCACTAATCTCATTCTATCAATTCATCAATCCTTCTTTAATACCAAGGCATCATCAATCTCATTATTTTAGTTCATCAAGCCTTCTCTTATACCAAGGCATCATCATTAACAAAGAGATTAGGGTTTTTCAAGATTTAGGATTCAATAGCTTCATCATGCTTATTTTATCACAATTATATAATCACATTTATACAAGCATACAATTAAGCATATAGAAGGGTTTACAATACTACCGATACATATCATTCGCTATTAAGAGTTTACTATGAATAGCATAAAAACCATAACCTACCTCCACCGAAGATTCGTGATCAAGCAAGCAAATTCCCCAAAGCTTTGTTTTTCCTCTTCGTTCGTCTCTCTCTATCAATCGTTTTTCCCTCTCTTGTTCTTTCTATTTTTCTTATTCAAACCCTCTTTCTTTTACCCTAATTAGCATATAATTAAGCATAAAAAATGGCAATAGTAACCCACTAATTGACTCAAGGTTACCTCTTTTAACCCTCAAGTACTTAAATTATTAACATTAACCCACTAACTTTATAATTAAAGCAGGAATAGTCCAAAACGCCCCTTAAATTACTTAACAGATTTCCGACCCAGCCTGGGATTACGCAACCTGTGACGGTCCGTCATGGCTGTGACGGTCCGTCCTGCCATTCCGTCACGAAGTTCAGAGACAATTTCTGTGGAAGATGTGTGACGGTCCGTCGTGCCCACGACGGTCCGTCCTGCCATTCCGTCACGAAGTTCGGAGAGTCGATTTTAGTACCCAAATTTCAGAACTCTAAGTGTTTTGGAACGAGACCCCCTCGACGGTCCGTCGTGGGATCCGTCATCTCAGCCAGTTTTTCTAGAATTAAAATCTGCCGCTCAAAACGACTAAACAAGTCGTTACAATAGATTCCAATTTACCCATCATTCGTCCTCGAACGATCACAAGAAAAGAAACAAGGCGAAAAGGAGTACCTGAATCTGTAAACAGGTGTGGGTATCTTTCTCGCATATCAGCCTCCTTCTCCCAAGTGGACTCTTCGACTGGTCGATTCTTCCATTGAACTTTGATAGATGCAATCTCCCTTGACCTCACTTGCGGACTTCTCTATCTAAAATAGCAACAGGCTCCTCCTCATAAGACAAATTCTCATCAAGCAGAACTGAATCCCAACGGATAATGTAGTTTCCATCCCCGTGGTATCTTTTCAACATAGACACATGAAATACCGGATGCACTCCGGACAGCCCTGGAGGCAAGGCTAATTCGTAATCCACCTCCCCTACTCGTTTAAGTACTTCGAATGGTCCAATATACCTTGGGCTTAGCTTACCTCTTTTACCAAACCGCATCACCCCTTTCATGCGCGAAACCTTCAGTAAGACTTGCTCACCCTCCATAAACTCCAAGTCTCTAACCTTTCGGTCTGCATATTCCTTCTGCCTACTTTGAGCCGCTAAAAGCTTTTCTTGAATGCATTTCACCTTATCTAATGATTCCCTCAGAAGGTCATTACCCCATGGTCTAACCTCAAATGCATCAAACCAACCAATGGGAGACCTACATCTCGTCCAATACAGTGTCTCAAATGGGGCCATACCAATACTTGAGTGATAGCTATTATTGTAGGAGAACTATGCCAAAGGTAAGAAGCTATCCCAATGGCCACCAAATTCTATCACACATGCACGAAGCATATCCTCCAACACTTGAATCGTTCGCTCAGACTGACCATCGGTCTGAGGGTGAAATGCGGTACTTAGATCCAATCAAGTACCCAATTCCGCATGCAATGTTTTCCAAAACTTAGAAGTAAACTGCGTACCTCTATCTGATATGATGGAGATTGGAACCCCATGCAACCGAACAACTTCCGAGATGTAAAGTTTGGCTAACGTCTCTGCATTGTAAGTCACCTTGACCGGAATGAAATGAGCAGACTTAGTTAACCTATCAACAATCACCCAAATAGAGTCATACTTACCCATTGTCTTTGGAAGACCAACCACGAAGTCCATTGCAATTCTCTCCCACTTCCATTCCGGAATGGGCATTCTCTAAAGTGTCCCTCCAGGCCTCTGGTGTTCATATTTCACTTGCTGACAGTTTGGACATTTGGCAATAAAATCAACAATATCACGCTTCATTCTACTCCACCAAAAGTGTTGCTTTAGGTCACGATACATCTTGGTTGCACCAGGATGTATAGAATACCTTGAACTATGAGCCTATGTAAGAATAGTGTGGATCAAATCATCAACACGGGGTACACATACCCTTCCCTTAATCCTCAAGACACCTTCCTCATCGATTTGTGCTTCCTTAGCCTCTCCTCGCAACACCTTATCTTGGATCCGGATCAATTTCTCATCACTAAACTGCTTTCCCTAAATCTTGTCAAGGAAGGAAGATCTTGCCTCCACACAAGCCAAAAATCCTCCCTTCTCATTCACTTCTAGCCTCATAAGGTCATTAGCCAGAGTCTGAACCTCTCTAGCCAATGGGCGTCTAGAAATTTGCAAGTGAGCTAGACTTCCCATGCTTCCCGCCTTTCTACTTAAAGCATCTGCCACAATATTAGCTTTTCCCGGATGATACAAGATTGTGATATCGTAGTCCTTCAGTAGTTCCGTCCATCTCCTCTGTCTCAAATTCAAATCTTTCTGAGTAAAGACATACTGTAGGCTACGATGATCCGTATAGACTTCACACTTAACCCCATATAGATAGTGCCTCCATTGCTTTAATGCAAACACTACCGCGGCCAACTCCAAATCATGGGTCGGGTAATTGCGTTCGTGCACCTTTAATTGCCTTGAAGCATAAGCAATTAAATTTTTCTCTTGCATTAGCACTGTACCCAAACCCGAATAGGATGCATCACAATAGACAATGAAATTCTTACCTTTCACTGGCAGGGTAAGGATTGGTGCAGTAGTCAACAAAGTCTTGAGCTTCTGAAAGCTTTCTTCGCACTCGTCCGACCATACAAATGGAACATTCTGCTTAGTCAAGCTTGTCAATTGGGAAGCAATAGGAGAGAACCCCTTGACAAATCGGCGGTAGTAGCTAGCTAAACCAACAAAGCTCCTTATCTCTGTAACATTTGTAGGACTCTTCCAATTCTTCACTTATTCAATCTTAGATGGATCCACCATCACTCCATCCTTAGAAACCACGTGTCCCAAGAAGGACACTGAATCTAGCCAAAACTCACACTTGGAGAATTTGGCGTAAAACTTTTTCTCCCTCAACAACTCATATACAATTCTCAAGTGCTTCTCATGTTCTTCTTTGCTCTTTGAGTATACTAGTATATCATCAATGAATACGATGACAAAGAGATCCAAATATGGCTTAAAAATCCCATTCATCAAGCTCATGAAAGCAGCAGGGGCATTCGTAAGTCCAAAAGACATCACTAAGAACTCATAATGCCCATACTTGGTCCGAAAAGCAGTCTTGGGCACATCCGTTGCCCGTATTTTCAATTGATGATAACCAGATCTCAAGTCGATTTTTGAGATGGTACAAGCACCTTGTAACTGATCGAACAAATCATCAATGCGAGGAAGAGGATACTTGTTCTTAATAGTTACCTTATTCAGTTTTCTATAGTCTATGCACATCCGAAAACTTCCATCCTTCTTCTTCACAAACAAAAACGGAGCACCCCAAGGAGATGCACTTGGTCTAATGAAGCCTTTTCCTAAAAATTCTTGAAGTTGAGCCTTTAACTCCCTTAACTCCGCGGGAGCCATTTTATAAGGGGGTATAGAAATGGGGCGAGTACCCGGTTCCAAATCAATGCAAAAATCAATATCTCTATCCGGTGGCATACCAGGAAGATCTGCAGGGAACACATCCAGAAACTCACGGACTACCAAAACCGACTCAATTGAAGGTACTTGGGTAGTGTCATCCCTGAAATGTGCCAAGAAAGCTAAACGCCCTTTACTAACCATTCTCTTAGAACGAAGAAAGGAGATGATACGAACCGGAGTGGAAGTGTAGTTGCCCTCCCATACTAACGGATCTGTCCCAGGCTTGGCCAATGTTACAGTTTTAGCATTACAATCTAAGAGCGCAAAATTCGGAGAAAGCCAAGTCATACCCAGAATTACATCGAAGTCAACCATTTCTAGGATAACCAAATCTACATAAGTGTTGCTCCCCACAAAAGTCACCAAACAAGACCTATATACTTTTTCAACTATCACAGACTCACCCACCGGAGTAGAAACACGAATAGGCATGTCAAGTAATTCACAAGGAAAATTAAGACCAGTAGCAAATGAAGAACATACATAAGAAAATGTGGATCCAGTATCAAACAATACAGAAGCCATGCAATCACAAACCGAAAGATTACCTGTGATGACAGCATCAGATGTCTCCGCTTCAGATCTCCCATGGAAAGCGTAACAATGGGCCCTATCACCTGTTTTTCCGTTGCCCCTACCATGTTGTGCTGTAGTGGCTCCAGTTTGCCCATCACCCCGGCTGTTTTGGTGACCACCATTACCTCGGCCACCACGTCCTCCAGAATAACGGCCTCTTCCATGACCACCTCTACCTCTAGCTATTGGGGTCTATAAATCTGTTTTGGACAATTCCTCCTAATATGTCCAGTCTCCCCACATCCATAACATTCTCTGGAGTCAAGCATAGGTCTCTCACAGAAGTGTTGACCGGTCTGAGGTCGACCCCCAACTATAGTCTGTAGTGAAGACTGAATTGGTCGGACTGAGTAACCTCCTGAACCCTGTCCACTAGAGTAAGAACCATTAAACTCACCTCCCTTTCAAAACCTTTTTGATGTCGATGCCATGGTGAAGTCATTTGGCTTCACTCCTTCCACCTCTATCACGAAGTCTACTACTTCTTGAAATGATTTTGCCGTAGCCGCTACCTGTAAGGCTGAAATCCGCAATTCTTACCTCAACCCCTTCACAAAACGGCGAATCCGCTCTTGTGGACTGAAACAAAGTTGGGTGGCATACCTGGATAATGCACGAAACTTAGCCTCATATGCAGTAACCGACATCCTACCTTGCTCTAGGCTCAAAAACTAATCTCTTTTCCAATCTCTCAAAGTCCGGGGGATATACTTCTCCATAAACAAGCTAGAGAAGGAGGCCCAAGTCATAGGTGGTGCCTCTGTTGGTTAACACTCGACATGTGACCGCCACCACATTTTGGCGTTCCCTTGAAACTGATAAGTCACAAACTCAACACCAAACCGTTCTACTATACCCATCTTGTGTAGTAGCTCATGACAGTCAACCAGAAAATCGTAGGCATCCTCAGATTCAGCACCCTTGAAGACTGGAGGTTTCAATTTCAAGAACTTACTGAAAAGTTCATGGTGATTATTTGTCATTATAGGCCCTGTAGTCAGACGAGGAAATGTGCCTATTTCCAATGAGGCATCCATGCGGGGAGCCACAGTAGTTGCGTGTTGTACCTCCGGAACCTGAGGTGCTGGTGCAGAAAACACTGGAGGTGTCTGACCCTGGTCAGATAACCCGCTAAGATAGGCAAGAACCTTATTAATCATTTCTGGGGTAGGTTGGGGTGGCAATTCTTCATTCTGCACTTGCTCATTCTCCCCATCCTCACCCTCTCTTACCACTTCCTCAGTCGGTGGAGGAGTCACCGCCCTAGTACCAGATGGGCTAGGTGCTTGTCCTCTTCCTCTAGAGGACGTCCTCCCGCGACCTCTACCACGGCCTCTTGCCACTGTTCCTCTCCGAGCTACAGCCCCAGTGGCTGGCTCAGACACATCCTGTCTTGCCGGTGTTGGTGTTGGTGCAGTCGTTGCTCTAGTTCTAACCATCTGCGAAATAGAGTGAAGACGGTCAGATACCAATTTATATCACCCAGATACCAATTGGATCCAAGTAATAGCACGAAAGAAAGAATGAAAGAATGGAATTTTCCTAAAGTCTTATGGCCTCTCAAAGAAAAGTAAAGGTGTCCCCCTACCGTTCCTTAAGACTCTACTAGACTCGTTCTTGTGTGATGAGACCAACGAACCTAATGCTCTGATACCAAGTTTGTCACGACCCAAATCCGAGCCGCGAGTGGCACCCACACTTATCTTACTATGTGAGCGAACCAACCAATCTAACCCCAACATTTCAATATAATATCAACAGGAAGTAATGCGGAAGACTTAAACTCATTAGTGAAAATCAATTCAATAACTATTATTCCCCAAAATCTGGAAGTCATCATCACAAGAACATCTATCCTCAAATTACTAAACTAAGAGTATTCTAAGAAGCTAAAATACATAAAAAGCTAGTCCATGCCGGAACTTCAAGGCATCAAGACATGAAGAGGAAGATCCAGTCCAAGCTAGAAGCATTAGCTCACCCTGAAATCCGGAGTAATGAAGACTGGCTAGAGTTGCGGTTGAGTTGAAGACGACGTTATGTTTGCTGCACTCCACATATAACAAAGAAAGAAACATACAAGTAGGGGTCAGTACAAAACACAAGTACTGAGTAGGTATCATCGGCCAACTCAAAATAGAAAATAGTATGTATCAGATAATATCATAAATAAACTACAATACTCAACATGTAGCAACAACAAGTACTATAATCATTAATAAGTACCGCCAAGTTCACCCATGAGGACTCAAGCCTCAATACCATACTCATTTGGGAATTAGGTTCATTAGATTGAGTATATTAACATCTTTCAAGATTCATTATCTTTATTTCTCTTGTGTCGGTACATGACACTCCGCTCCCCTACTACTATGTGTCGGAACGTGACACTGTGATCCCCTAATTCTACGTGTCGGTTAGTGACACCCGGTCCCCTAATTCTACGTGTCGGTTCGTGACACCCGATCCCCTAAATCTACGTGTCGGTTCGTGACACCCGATCCCCTTATTCGACGTGTCGGTTCGTGACACTCGATCCCCTAAATCTATGTGTCGGTTCGTGACACCCGATCCACTAATGTCATTCTATCAATTCATCAATCCTTCTTTTATACCAAGGCATCAACAATCTCATTACTTTAGTTCATCAAGCCTTCTCTTATACCAAGGCATCATCATTAACAAAGAGATTAGGGTTTTTCAAGATTTAGGATTCAATAGCTTCATCATGCTTATTTTATCACAAATATATAATCACATTTATACAAGCTTACAATTAAGCATATAGAAGGGTTTACAATACTACCAATACATATCATTCGCTATTAAGAGTTTACTACGAATAGCATAAAAACCATAACCTACCTCCACCGAAGATTCGTGATCAAGCAAGCAAATTCCCCAAAGCTTTGTTTTTCCTCTTCGTTCGTCTCTCTCTATCAATCGTTTTTCTCTCTCTTGTTCTTTTTATTTTTCTTATTCAAATCCTCTTTCTTTTACCCTAATTAGCATATAATTAAGCATAAAAGATGGCAATAGTAACCCACTAATTGACTCAAGGTTACCTCTTTTAACCCTCAAGTAGTTAAATTATTAACATTAACCCACTAACTTTATAATTAAAGCAGGAATAGTCCAAAACGACCCTTAAATTACTTAACAGAAATCCGACCCAGCTTGGGATTACGCAACCTGTGACGGTTCGTCATGGCTGTGACGGTCCGTCACAAAGTTCAGAGACTTAATTTCTGTGAAAGATGTGTGATGGTCCGTCGTGCCCACGACGGTCCATCCTGCCATTCCCTCACGAAGTTCAGAGACAATTTCTGTGTAAGATGTGTGACGGTCCGTCGTGCCCACGACGGTCCGTCCTGCCATTCCGTCAAGAAGTTCAGAGAGTCGATTTCAGTACCCAAATTTCAGAATTCTAAGTGTTTTGGAACGAGACCCCCTCGACGATCCGTCGTGCCCATGAATGTCCGTCGTGGAATCCGCCGTCTCAGCCAGTTTTTCCAGAATTAAAATCTGCCGCTCAAAACGACTAAACAGGTCGTTACAGAGTTGAATCGATTCATAGAGAAATAATGTCCACATCAGAAGTAGAATGGATGAAAGTGATAAAAGAAGGAGAAACCTTTCGCGTAGTTTTGTCTTATGAGTTCATTAATAAGTTAAAAAAATTGAATAGGGATGAAGTATTGCAAAGTAATATGATCATTTCATCGCAATCTAATGAGAAGCTACCGTGTTCATCCCAACAAACAAAAACATCCAATTAACACCTAATCTTGTCTTTTTTTTTTGTTATCCTATATTATAATCTATACCGTTTTTTTTTTTTGTATCACTCATAGTTGTTGATTTGTTCTTTTTAGAAAGCTTCTCCTAGTAGTCATTAGGTTATTTATCGTTAATAACTCAATGCAAGCAATATTACAAAGTATTTTTCTTTTAAATTCCTTTTCTTTCGCTTTTATTTTCAAAAGGATTCTATGGTGTTTCTCCTGTTTTTTATTTAATTTTAAACATCCACAAACTTAATTATAATTAGAAAACTCACAGAAATAACTACAATTTATTTAAATGTGTCTACGTCCATTTTAATTTCTAATTAAATTAAACAATAAATACATATTAATATTGTGCGATATATGTTCCTCTGTGTTTGTCATCTCTTCTCCAATTTGTTATTTTTATGTTATTATAATGCCATTATATTTTATTACAAAAACATGGTTTGATCCCTTCACTTTCTATAAATGGTAAATTATATGTTGTTATTTAAATAAATTAGTTAATTTATTTTGATTAGTTTATGTTAAATTGGGATAAAAATATATTTTGTAATTATAATTTGGTGGCTTGACAAACTTAAAAATCCTACTGTAGTTCCAATTCGAATTTGAGAAACAAAAGAGACTGGGGAAAATTGAGTTGTTAAAATATATAAAATAGTAAGTGTTGAAAAGATATTTCAAATATTAGTTGACATATAAATCATCATTGACTCATTTTTACAAAGTAATTACCTATTTTTATGGTAGTTGTGTCATATCGTAAGTGTTGCATTGTAAAAGATTAATGCATCAATTGAACACTCATTCTGAGATATAAGAATATCTCACTCTTTCTAAAATAAGAATATCTAGTGATACAAAATCATCAGCTTTGTTCATTTTAAGTATCAAATTAAATTATTCGTGTAAAAATTTTAAATGTATAAATCAAATTAATAAAACTGGGGGTTTTCAACTTCGCAATTTTTCATGTTGGTTCAATTTTTTAAAATATCAAACCAAATCATTTGTGTTTAACTTTTAAATTAATAAACTAAACCATACTAATAAGTCTTCATTTTTTCATCTTAACCTTGACAAACAGTTCCTAACTTATTTTAAATTATTTTTGATTTATTTTAAGTTATTTTTTATATTTTTAAAAATACTTACATAAATAAAAATTAACTTAAAAATAGGTCACGCAAAAAACAAACTTAAAAATAGGTTTGGATTTGACAAATTTTAAAGTCAATTCAAACACCTTGTCGTGATACATATATGTAAAAATAAGTCTATAAAAGGCAAAAATTAATTGTGGTAGAAATTCTATATATATATATATATATATATATATATATATATATATATATATATATATATATATATATATAGAGAGAGAGAGAGAGAGAGAGAGAGAGAGAGAGAGGGAGAGAGAGAGAGAGAGAGAGAGAGAAGCTAATTCTTGAAATTGCTCAAGTTAAAAGATACCCATGCAATACTTGTGATAAATATAGTACAAGAGGAAGACAAATATTCCTAACAAAAAAATTTATTCTCCCTTTATTGAATTGAATCGATTTATAGATAAATAATGTCAACATCAGCAGTAGAATGGATGAAAGTGATAAAACGAGAAAGCTTTCGCGTAGTTTTGTCTTATGTGTTCATTAATAAGTAAAAAAATTTGAATAGGGATGAAGCTTTGCAAAGCAATATGATCATTTCATCGCAATCTGATGAGAAGCTACCGTGTACATCCCAACAAATAAAACAATCCAATTAACACCTTCTCTTGCCATGATTTTGTTATCCTATATTATAATATATATACTGTTTTCTTTTTTATCTCACTCATAGTTCACTACAACAAATTTGATTATCAGGGACAACTAATTTCGTCATCGGAAAAGACAACCCTTGAACTATCAGAAATAGCTCACATATACCCCTTAAACTATATTCTGACTCAAAAATACCCTTCTGTTAAAGTATTGTCGTTACTTTTACCCTTACTTTAAACAGAGGTGTGTTAAGTGTCATGCGGATGCCATGTGGACACAACGTCAACGCCACGTGGACGCATAACCTTTCGAAAAGCACAACATTTCCATATTTTTTATTTTCTTCTCCTAAAGCATAAGTTTTCAAGCTTCTTGGACTGAAAAAAATTTCATTTCTTCTAAGAAAATTTCAAGATTGCTCCTTTCATCCTTTTCCATTCCATCGATAAAACGAGTCTCTTCATTTTTTTCTTACCGAAGAAATTTTCAAGGCCATGAATATAGATATAGATAAGGAAAGAAGGACCCAAAGCCTACAGTGAAGTACAATGGGTTTTAACAAGTTGACAAATGGTAATTGATGTACTTAAAAAATATTTCATCCTTTTGTCATAACATTTTGTAGTGAAATTGATTAAAAAATATATATATTTGCCCTTTGCATATGTCCTGTATTTTCTTTTTATCTGTGGAATAGCTCATGGATTGTTCTCTTTTTGCATTTTTCATTCCAGTGAAATGTACCGTTTCTTTTATCCTCCATTCGATGCACCAGGTATGCAATTAATGTTTTAGTTTCCTTCATTTAAGTCAAGTTTTAGATTTTAAGTTTCAAGTTTACCGAAGGATGTGTTTACAACTCATGTTACTGAGACGCGAAAATCCACTTCGTAAACTAGAGCCACCGCGAAAACAAATTTGAAATCCAATGGCTTCCATGAGAGGTAATCATTGAAACCCTAGGGGAAATTGTATAAGAGAAAGGGAAAATCGTACAAGAAAAAGAAAGGAGAAATCGTATTATGTTCTAGAGAAATAAGAATGGGGTGAAAATTGTATCTATTAGAGAAATGAGGGAAAAAATAGTAATTAAGATTTTATGAGTCTATGTAGAGGTGAGGTTGTGTGGTGCTTATGTGGCGTCGACATAGCGTCCGTGTGGCCTCCACGTGGCGTCCATATGCCACGTAACACTCTTGTGTTAAAAGTAAGGGTAAAAGTGACCCAATATTTTAATAGAAGGGTATTTTTGAGCCAGGATATAGTTTAAGGGTATATTTGAACTATTTTCGATAGTTCAGAAGTAATTTTGTGTCTTTTCCGTTTCGTCATTAATAAATAATATTTATTCACTAAAAATCTTGTATGACAAAAAATAATTTGTCACTCAATTGTCACTAAAGGTGTGTCTCTAAAACTATACAAAGACGATTTAGTGCTTCGTCGCTAAAAGTATTATATTAACTACGAAATGAAAAATAATCCCAAAATGCTTAAACCTTTGTGACAAATTTATTTGTTGTAAAAAAATATATTTTTTGTAGTTAACAGTATGTTTTGTTACTACAAAGGTTATTACTACCGATAAAATTTTAGCTCGCTAATTATTTTACTTCAATTAGTGACGAAATCAATTATCTCTAAATTATATGTATTTCACAGTTGAACAAAATCTAGTTTTGTCACTAATGACTATATTTTTTATACAAAAGATTATTTTATTCTTAAATGTATATATGATAAAATTTATCATTATAAAAATGGTTTATATTATAAAATTGTCAACTTGTTAAAACCATTGTACTTCACTGTAGGCTTTGAGCAATTTCAAGAATTAGCTTCTTATATATATATATATATATATATATATATATATATATATATATATATATATATATATATATATATATATATATATATCTCCTATCTCAATGTTTTTCAACCATGATCAGTAGGCAGATTATGCTGCCTTGGGGAATCAAACTCACAACCTTAAGGTTGGAAGTGAAGAATACTTACCATTAGACCAACTCTCTCTTGTGGTTTATTTCTGTTTTATTTTATACTTCATTCACTTCTTTCAAATTTAATTTTTGTAGAAACAATATATTATATAATTTTTTATACTCTTACACAAATAAATGAAATTTACCACCCACAATTCATTCAAATTTAGATTATATTTTAACTAAACGGTGTATTTTTTAAGATGTCTTTAAATATATTCAGTATGAATTTGTCATTTTATTTATTTATTATTGTAATCTTTTAAAATTATTCAGTACAATGATAAAATTATTTAAAATCAAACTTTTAGTTTATTACAAAAATGAATAATCGGTTCGAATTGAACATTGATACCAATAACTATAGTACTTCATCATAATATATTTGAAATCCTTGTTAGTTCATTTCTTTTATTTGTACTTTTATTTTTTAGTTTATTTCAATTTTCAAACTAATGGAAAAATTAATAGAAATTGAAGAAATATATTGCACCTTTACAAAGACTATGTTTGTAAGTCGGTGTTATCTCTATATAGTTACTCTAGTTTACCAGTCACAAATCAATAGACATGCACAAAACTTAGCACAAACACTTGACAAAAGTTTTTTTTTATCGTGCTTATCAACGAAAGTGTATCCGATAAAAAAGAAAAGTGCTAAACAAATAAATATTAGTGATGTAGTGGTAGAACCGTGCCTACTCACAATATCTATAACCCGGATTGTATTTTTCAAATTACACATTTTATAATTGCATAATTTAAGAAAATTAATGTATTGAACTTTTTCGTTTTTATAAGATCCACCGAATTCATTGGTTTTAATATCTTTCTATTCCTTATGAAACACTTGTATTCTTCTTTTTGTAAGTTGTCACCTATAATTATGAACATTGTAGAAAAAATATTGTATTTAGCTACGAATTATTTTCGTAGCAAATAGTTTAATTATTCACTACAAATTTTAAGTCGTTGCTATTTTTGTTATCACTAAATCATAGATTGATTAGAGACAATAAAATATTTATCACAAATTATTTATATTATTTGTGACAAAATAAATGTCATAATGATTAAATATAAATTTTCATAGCTAGGATTAATAATATTTAATTACGAACTCTAATTTGTCGATATTGTAACAACATATTATTTTAGATGAAATTCTTTTGTGTCCAAAAATTAATAAATTATAAGACAAAATATTTTGTTATGAATTAGATACATTATTAGTGACGAAATAATGTGTCGCTGATAACTTTAAATTCATGATGAACAGTATTTAACTAATGACACCAATTAATATTATGGTGGGAAACTTTAGTGGATAAAACTTTGCTACGGATTTTTCTGTTTCGTTACTAAAGTATGTGTCTCATATATTTAAGCACGAAAAGTTAATTTTGTCACTAAGTGAACAGTCAGTGACGAATTTGATGTGATAGTTTGTCATGAATTACATACACTATTAGTGACGAAATAGTGCGTCACCGATAATTTTAAATTCATAACTAACACTATTTAATAAAATGGCGCCAAATATTTTTTTGGTGAAAAACTTAATTGGATAGACTTTGCTACGAATTCTTATGTTTCATCACTAAAAATATTTGTCTCATATATTTACCCACGAAAAGTAAATTTTGTCACTAAAATCGAATAACTAATGACGAATTTGATGTCGTAGCTATATATCATAGATGTTGTAGTTTTTGATTTGTTATTTTTAGAAAGCTTCTCCTAGTAGTCATTAGGTTATTTATCTTTATTAACTCAATGTAACCAATATTACAGAATACTATTCATTTACCTTCCTTTTCTTTCGTTTTTAATTTCAAAAGAACTTTTATGGTGTTTCTCCTCTTTTTTATTTAATTGAAAACATCCACAAATTTAATTACAATTAAAACACTCACAAAAATAACTACAATTTATTTAAATATGTCTACGTCCATTTTAATTTCTAATTAAATTGAATAATTAATACATATTAATATGACGCGATATATGTTCTTCTGTATTTGTCATCTCTTCCCAAATTTGTTGTTTTTATATAATTATAATGCCATTATATTTTATTACAAAAAAATGGTTTGATCCCTCAACTCCCTTTATATGTTGTTATTTAAATAAGTTAGTTAATTTGTATTGATTATTTTATGTTAAATTGAGATAAAATATATTTCGTAATTATAATTTGGTGACTTGATAAACTTCAAAATCCTACTATAGTTCCAATTCGATTTTAAGAAACAAATGCAATTAGGGAATATTGAGTTGTTAAAATATATTAAATTGTAAGTGTTGAAAGGA
Organism: Solanum peruvianum; assembly: GCA_027705065.1. Classification (NCBI taxonomy): domain Eukaryota; kingdom Viridiplantae; phylum Streptophyta; class Magnoliopsida; order Solanales; family Solanaceae; genus Solanum; species Solanum peruvianum. The sequence goes on from JAKWJD010001765.1 coordinate 12,651,398, forward strand.
TATCAAATACTAGTTGACATATAAATCATCATTTACTCATTTTTACAAAGCAATTACCTATTGTATGCTAGTTGTTTGATATAGTAAGTGTTGTATTAAAAAAGAATAATGCATCAACTTTACATTTTTTCTGAGATAAGAATATCTCACTCTTTCTGAAATAAGAAAATCTAGTGATACATGATCATCAGCTTGATTCATTTTAAATATCAAATTAAATTATTTATGTAAAAAATTTAAATGTATAAATCAAACTAATAAAATTGGGGGTTTTCAACTACACAATTTTTTGTGTTGGTTCGATTTTTTCTAAATATCAAACGAAATCATTTGTAATTAACTTTTAAATTAATAAACGAAACCAAACAAATAAATCTTGATTTTTTTTATTTTCCCAGTAAAATATTCATACAAGTATGTAATTAACTTGTCCTCCAAACATTATTTTTGTAACGATCCTCTTGATTGTTTGGAGCGCTAGAATTTTTTATTTCATAAAATTCTTTTCGTTGGGTTCTAAATGGGTATTTTGAATTATTCGTAATTATAATTATGAAAATAATGGGGAAGTTTTACTAATTTATTTAGTTGATGGTTAAAGAAAATAATATCAAAATTAATAGTGAGTCACTTTCACTATTCCTATAATTAGTCATATAATAATTAGGGTAAACATAATTTGTAGAGAAGAAGAAAAGTAGACGAGAGAACAGAAGGTAGCGTTGAGCGAAGAAAGCCACGATACTTCAGGTGATTTTCTTATTTTGATTATTATTGTTATACTATATGGGTTGGATAGTGTGATTTATTTTTTTAGTAAAGGAAGAGGCAAACAAGTGGACATTAATGGAACTAAAGGATATTAATGAATTCTCTTTTTGGTCAGAATCTTAGTTTTTGAGATTGGGGATACAAATAGTAGTGGATAATAATTCCATGACTATTGTCAATGATGATACAATTATAACCTAAATACTTATTAATATAGAATTGGGAAAATTTCAATTCAGTATACAAATTATACATCCAGGTCACTGATACTAACGCAATTACCTTTTATATTCAAGAATCTGTTTATGTGTTACCACATTATAATTAAGGTTTAATATATTGAGATATGTAATTAAATATTAGGTGTATCGAATTATTAAATTTCATTAAATATATGTTAATTGGAGGAATTATCAATGATAGAATCTGATAATTCTACAAGAATATAAAATTGGTGTTATGATTATAGACAAGAAATGCAAATATATTTATACATAAGTTTGCCAGATTTGTCCATTGGAATTAAGTGTCGCAGCTAGCAGCCGTCGGAATTAATTGTCGCAGCCAAAATTAAATAATAAAATTTACAAGTGCTAAAGATGCTAAAAATACAAGTTGATACAAATAAGGAAACCTTAATATATTTCATTAAGTAAGGAATTTGTATAGAAAAAACAATTAAAGGTAAAATCAGTACTCCTTGTTTAACTATAATTGCAACTTCCTTACCTTATTTGATAAGGATTCAAGGCACGAGCAATCTCTATAAAAGAAGATCAAACGCAGAAGAGAAAGGCACGACTTTTACATCGAGAGAAAAGCGAGAGTTATTCATCAAGTAAAAGCCTTCAAGATCAATATTGTTACTATGTTCTAGAAGTTCTTGAGTTAGAAAGTCTTGAACGTGTAAAATTATTTTTCTTGATTCATTGTTGAGTTGATAGTTACATTTCTTTATACGAGAAGTGGGTTTGGCTTCTTGTAGAATTGAGTTTTGGTGAGGTTTGTAACAAAAGGTGGGTTTATCCTTTTGGAGAGTAGAGGTTGTCGATTATAGTTTATCGAAAGTTCTCGTAGTGGTGAAGTTATTGATTATTGAGTTGTGATCATAAAATCAATTAATAAAATAAGGTTTTTGCTTCCTTCATTGAGCAAGGTTTTTAATTTAAACAAATGTTTGTGTTCTGTCTTAAACCAACTTACAAGAACCTAGTTCTTGTTCTAGTGGTAAGGTATCTTCAACTGGTACCAGAGCAGGTCTTTTCGATAAAAGATTTACACCTTGAAAAGACTCAATGGCAGCACCACCTACCCCCCAAGAGGGAGATTCACAAACACGACCATCAGTATTCAATGGCAAATACTATGGATGGTTGAAGAATCGTAGATGGATCATCTTATCGGCGAAAATCCAGATCTGTGGGGAGTCATTCTAGATGGATATACTATACCTATGAAAACTGCAACTAATTGAATCACCAAAATCCCAAAGGAAAGAAAAGAATGGAATGATGAAGACAAACTTGAAATCAAAAACAATGCCAAAGCCAAGAAATTTTGATCTGTGGTATAGTTACAGACGAATACAATTGAATCTCGTCTTGTCAAGATGCTAAAGTCATATGGGAAACACTACAAACCGGTCATGAAGGAATAACGCAAGTCAAGAAGTCCTAAATTGATAACTTATACAGACAATACGAAATATTCAGAATGGCAGAAGGAGAGACTATACAAGATATGCATACCAGGTTCACTTCAATTATGAATGAGATGTATTCCTTGGGAGAGATAGTTTATGATTGAAAGACAGTAAGGAAACTCTTGAGTGTTCTTCCTGAAACTTGGGAAAGCAATGTCGAGGCTATCACTGAAGCCCGCGACCTAGATGCACTGGCCATGGATGAGTTTATTGGAAACCTTATCATATTGAACTCAAGAAAATTCAAGAAAAAGAAATCATAGGAAAGAGAAAGGAAAGGAACTTGGTTCTGAAGGCTACTACATCAGATGATTTTGAGGAGGAAAATATCGCCCTTATAAACAAAAGGTTCACCAGAATGCTGAAAAGAGGACAAACATTCCAAAAGAAAACTCCTCAAAAATCCAATGAAAGCACTAAAGACCAATTTTGTCATAAGTGGGGAAGTCCAGATCACTTCATCAAATTCTGTCCACTTTGGGCTTTAGAGCAGAAAAAGACAACCTTAGAGAAGGGAAAAGACATTAAGAAGGATAAGTTTGTTCCTTAAAACAGAAGAATGAGAACTCAAGAAGCAGATATCTCAATGAAAAAAGCCTTTGCAGCAATGGGTAATTCATCTGATGAAGAATCTGATGATGATGAGACAGAAAACAAATCTCTTCGTCCACTAGGATAAGAAGATGATTATGACTTTCTCGCCCTAGTAGCAGTGGAAACCAAAGATGAAAAGGAAACCTTCAGATCCCAAGAAACTATATTAGCACTTATGGCTGGATCAGATTCTGAAGAAGACAAAAAGAAGAAGATATAAATGAAAATGTTAGTCTTCATCACATACAAGACAATTTAATCTCATACTAATAAAGGCAGCTAGAATCTTTACTCTACACCCTCATCGATGCATATAAAACAATAGACTCAAAAAGAGAATTGATAATGGAAGACTATGCATTATTAAGAGAAGAAAACAAGAAGCTTGACAAACAAATTCTTCATCTATTATCCAAAATCTTCATCAATTATCCAAAAATGCTGAGCTAAGTAAAAACCTAGACTTGGTAAGTAAAAAGAATGAAGAACTAACCAAAGAGCTTCTTGTGACTAAAATTGAAGCTGAAAATGGAATGAGATGGACAAGGTCCTCTAAATTGCTTGACAATATTCACAAGAATCGTACTTCTGAGACACATGAAATAGGTTTTGATAAAACTAATCCTCAAGTAAAAAATCCCAATATAGATTGTTTATGCATGCACTATGGGCTGGTAGGGCATAAAAGTTACGAGTGTCGAAAAAAATTGATTGCTTGTAACAATAACCTAAACTCTCTAAGAAAACCTCATCATGAGAAAACCAATGAACAAAAATAAACCCGTACAGCCAAATCTCTTCCCAGATGGGCCAGAAAAACTCTTATTTATCCATTTTTCAAAAGAAAATCAAAGTGGATCTGGGTACCAAAATCTAACCCCCGAAATTAACTGCAGGGATTAGTGAGAAGGAAGCAACAACAATGGTACATGTATAGTGCATGTTCCAGACACATGACTGGAGATAAAAGTAGTTTTCTCCCACTCAAAAACATCAAAGGAGGAAACGTCGCCTTTGGTAATGGAAAAAGAGGGGAGGTTCAGAGAATTAAAAAGGTTGGGTTTATGGATACTCATGCAATTAAAAACGTAAACTGTGTGAATGGACTACAACATAATCTATTGAGCGTATCTCAAATATGCGATAGAGGAAACAATGTACTCTTTATAGAAAAAGAAAGCAAAGTGACAAATTCAGTGACAGGGAACCTGGTTCTACTAGGTAAGAGACATAAGAATGTGTATAAAGCCAAGATTGTTGATTCTAAGGAAGATACTCTTAAATGGCTAAGTGCAGTTTTTGACTGCTCCATGCTCTGGCAAAAAAGAATGGGACACATAAGCATGACAACAATAAATAAACTCATATCTAAGGACCTGGTTAGGGGACTTCCAACCAAAAGTTTCAGTAACAACAAAGTATGTGGAACCTGCATTCAAGGAAAACAAGTGAGATCACCATTCAAACAAAATTTGACAGTCAATACTACGAAGCCACTAGAAATGCTTCACATGGATTTGTGTGGACCCTGCGTGTATAAAGCAGTGGTGGGAAAAGATAAGTGTTTGTAATAGTCGATGATTATTCAAGATTCACTTGGACACTGTTTCTTGCAACAAAGGATGAAACATTGGCTATGTTTGGAATCTTTGCAAAGTTGGTTCAGAAAAAAATCAACAAAGAAATAATTAGCATCCGATGTGATCATGGGCTGGATTTTGAAAACTCACAATTCCTACAATTTTGTATTTCAAACGGGATTGAGCACTACTTTCCAGCACCTAGAACACAACAACAAAACGGAGTACTTGAGAGGAAAAATAGAACACTGGAAGATATCGCAAGAACAATGTTGATCTCAAGCAAACTTCAAAAATTTTATTGGGCTGAAGCGGTAAACACAGGGTGCTATCTAATAAATAGATGCATGATCAGATCAGTGTTAAACAAAACACCATATGAGTTCCTAAAAGGAAGAAAACCAAATTTAGGATATCTTAAGGCCTTTGGGTGTGTATGCTTTATACACAACAATGACAAACACAATCACTGAAAGAATCTGATAACTCTACAAGAATATAAAATTGGTGTTTTGATGATAGACAAGAAATGCAAATATATGTATACATAAGTTTGCCAGATTTGTCCAATGGAATTAAGTGTCGCAGCCAGCAGCCATCGGAATTAATTGTCGCAGTCAGAATTAAATAATTAAATGTACAAGTGCTAAAGATGCTGAAAATACAAGTTGATACAAATAAGAAAACATTAATATATTTTATTAAGTAAGGAAGTTGTGTAGAAAAAGGATTGTACAATAAAAGGTAAAATTAGTACTCCTTGTTTAACTATAATTGAAACTTCCATACCTTATTTGATAAGGATTCAAGGCACGAGAAATCTCTATAAAAGAATATCAAACGCAGAAGAGAAAGGCACGACTTTTGCATCGAGAGAAAAGCGAGAGTTATTCATCAAGTAAAAGCCTTCAAGATCAATATTGTTACTATGTTCAAGAAGTTCTTGAGTTAGAAAGTCTTGAACGTGTAAAATTATTTTTCTTGATTCATTGTGGAGTCGATAGTTACATTTCTTTCTACAAGAAGTGGGTTTGGCTTCTTGTAGAGTTGAGTTTTGGTGAGGTTTGTAACAAAACATGGGTTTGGCCTTTTAGAGTTGATGATTGGTCGAATTGGGGTAGTAATAAATAAAGTTTGGGAGATTAGTCTATTGTAATAATAATTAGAGAAGTTCGTACGTGTGAGTAATGGGATATTAAATTATAAGGCGGATATGACAATTTTTGTAAACGATGATTGTGGTATAAAAAGTATTGCAAGCGGTGGAGTACGTACTCTTTGGTTACAATTATTTAATTATAAATTTGTATTATAGTTAACCTTTATAATTAGATAGGAATTGAATTGAATGCACGGTCTGTTATCACTAGTTTCATAATTTGTGATTTTTGATTAATTTATTTAGAGGAATTCAGACTTAATCCTATGCTTGCAATTTGAGAAATACGGGAGTTAACATCAAATTTAGGACATTTTTTTAGAATAATATGAGTGTCTATAGTCCCATTTACTTATGAGTTATGCATACTTAATAGATTGGAAACACGTTGAGGAATTAAAGAAAGGAAAATCATTGGGAAGCTAGCTTGCTCACCTTCGGTTCTTTAGTGGAGGTAGGTTATGGTTTATGCTATTTGATAGTAAACTCTTAATAGTGATTGATATGCATTGAATAATAATATGAAGTTTTATTTGTACTTCATTTTGATGTTGTGTGGCTTGGTTGTGTTTTGTGATTGGTCTGAAATCTTGATACCGTGGAATTTATATTCTTGAACTCTCTTTATCCAAGTGATGCCTTGAATTAAGAAGGTTTGACGAAATAATATAACTATGAGTTGAAAGTGGTGATAATAAAGGACAAATTGGCGGTATTCTTGGATCGTAGTGTCACGTTCCGGCACGGTATTCTTGGATTGCAGTGTCACGTTCCAACACAGTATTCTTGGATCGGAGTGTCACGTTCCGACATGGTATAATTGGATCGGAGTGTCACGTTCCGACACATTATAATTGGATCGGAGTGTCACGTTCTAACACTGTAACATTAAAGGAAAAGGGCATTAAATTAACTTAATGTACTCAATCTCAAAGAAATCTCCCAACGAACGTGATGTGGAGGCATGAGTCCTCGTGTGTGCTTAATATTGTGATTGATTACGTACTTGCTTTAGTTATCATTTGTTCATTTTGTTTGTTGCTTATCACCTATTAAGTACTATATTTGATTTTATACTATTATTCTTTGTATATTATTTACTATTTTGGGTTGGCTGATGATACTTACTTAGTACATGTTTCCTCGTACTGAGCCCTAATTGTATTTTTCTTTATTTTCCTTACATGGAGTGCAGCAAGTGTACCAATTAATTTGTATCACCCTCAGCTCTATCAAGTCTCGGCATATTAGGTTCAAAGGTAAGCTATTCGTTCAAGCTTGGGTTGGATTTTCTTAGTCATTACCTAATGTCCTTAGTTTTCGGACACAAATTACTTTATTTCATTTGTTTTGCTGTCTTTGATAATCTTACACTTAGTAATTGGAGATTAGATGTCCTTGTCGTGATGACTTTCAGATTATTGGAAAAGATATTTAGTATGTTTTTAAACTTCCACATTATGCCTGTTGTTTGTAACTTTGCGTTAAATTCGGTAGTAGTCCCACCTAGGGGGTTAAGTATGGGTACCACTCACAACTCGTTTTGGGTCGTGACAATTTTAATTCAATCATAATAGAACTATTAAAAGTGCTTCTCAACAAAATTTAAAAAAAAATATGAGATGTCTGATGCACTAAAATATTCAACAAAAAATAATAATAAAATCACATAAAATAAAATTTTCAAATTAATAAGTCATTATGAAAATGATTATAATTTATAAGTACTCAATCACACTAAAGCAAGACTAAAAAGTATTAATTACATGATTAACATTAAATAAAAATTAAAAATAGGTTATGTAGTTTAAATGTCATAATCAATGTAAAACTAAAGTATAAATATTCAACATCCGTGTTGCGTTAATTAATTTATTTTTTAGTTAGGATTAGTGTGTAGTTAAATTTGAATGGTGCTTCATTAGAGTTTCATATAGAAATGAATTATAACCTTTACATAACTATTCAAAATTCTAAATCTCAAAAAATTAAAAAATATATTTGATGATAAAAACTATGACAAATTATGCGTGATATTTAGTAATTATATAGAAGTCAATACTTTTATTGGAACATCTTGTAATTGGAAATATCTAGGATTAAACCAAGAAACTAAGAATAGTTATTTTCGGAATGAAAAGGATAAATCTGGAAAATTTCTCAAGTGTAAAATTTAGTTTTTGGTCATTTTCTGTCACGACCCAAAATGAGTCATGAGTGACACCCACACTTACCCCCCCCCCCTAGGTGGGTGGACCAACAAATATAAACTCCAGCATATACCAATAGTTCAACTATAAATTAAAAAAGATGGTCCCAGAATCTGATAGTCATCACATCAAGGACATCTATTTTCATATGACCAATTCTAAGAGTTTTTAAGAAACCAAAATAAGGAAAAAGATGGTCCATGCCTGAAATTCAAAGACATCAAGACGTGAATGAGAGAATCCAGCATGAGCTAGAATTAATAGCTCACCCTGAACTCTGATGTGCTGGAGGCGGGCTAGAGCTAAGGGTTAGTCAAAGTCGATGGTGCACTTTCTATACTCCACAAAAGAACAACAAAGAAAATACAAGTAGGGGTCAGTACAAGGAACACGTACTGAGTAGGTATCATCGACCAACTCTAACTAGAAACCAATATATATTGAATAATTATATAAAATCAACTAAAATACTTAACATGTGGCAAGCAACAAACAGATGAACTACTGACAACAACACCATAGTAGGTACACCATCAATCACAACATCAAGCACACCTATGAGGACTCATGCCTCCACACCATACTCATTTGGAAAATAGGTTCTTTGAGATTGAGTATATTATGTTAATTCAAGATTCCTTTCCTTAAATGTTATTGTGGCGGAACGTGACACTCCGATAATATATACCGTGTCGGAACGTTACACTCCGATCCCATAATACCGTGTCGCAACGTGACACTCTGATCCAATACCGTGTCGGAACATGACACTCCGATCGAATTATCTCATTATTTTATTTCATCAAGCCTTCTTTATTCAAGGCGTAACTTTTATAGAGAGGGTTCAAGATTAGAAATTTAACAGTCTCATAATTTAGGCAAACCACAAACCACACAATCAGGAATAACAACCACACAATCAAGTACATAGAAGACTTTACAATATCACTCAATACATATCAATTGCTATTGAGAAGTTATCTATCAAATAGAAATAAACCATAACCTACCTCCACCGAAGAAACAGAGTTTAAACAAGCTACTACTTCAATGATTTTCCTTTCCTCAATAGCCCTAAATGTTTCCAATCTATCAAATACATAATACACCTGATATTTAGTTATCTATCTCAATATGCTAACACCTAATTTTATAACACGATAATAAGATCAATAATGCTAAATTATGTATCACTTGCTACGGAAATAGTGGTAAGCTAGCAACTGTTACTTCTTTTTTAACTATTAAAATAAGGATCAACCATTACATACTTGGACTATCATTATATCCTCTATTCACCTTTCTAAATAACTTGTTTTTACTATTAAAATATAAGAATCAATAACTTTAATTTTAAGTCTGCATACCTAGTGATGTATTTAGTTTTTAATAATAGTAGAATCAAGCCATTTGCTATGATTTCACTAGCAATTAACACATATAACTTATCTAATAAAATAATCAACGTAACATAATTGTGACACACCAACACACGAAACCCATTTCAAAATTTTAGGAATATGACGATATTAATTGAATTTTACATGAACTTTCATATGCCACCCATCCACTAAATTCCCTAAACGATAATTTTCCATGTATTGTTTTAATACTTCAACATAATCAAATCCAAAGATAAGTCTAAATTTCCTCCAACTAGCATAACTTAAATGATATTTAAATAATTTGATACACCTAATATTTAATTATCTATTTTCATATATCAAAATATAATTTATAATGCAAGAATAAAATATTATTAATAATGTTTGAAGCCACTGATTGAGAAATCAGTGGCACCCAACCGTGCATAACCGTTCCAGACTACAATAACCGTTCCCTAATGAATGAACAATATGCTCTTGATTAATAACCACACCTAATCTCCTCTCTGAACCAACAACAACCATTATATAATATATATTTGTCGTTCCCAATCAATAGAATAACCATAATAATAATAATAATAATACTCATTGGAAACCGTTATACAAGCCAATAAATCTAATTGCTAACATCACCTTCCTATTTAATATTATAATAATTTTAATAACAATAATACAACCATCACCCATATGTCCCATATCCAAGTTAAATTTGATTTACCTGAAGGAACAATCGCTTCGTGGCTGCTCTAGATATGGTTTCTCTTGGCTAAACACTTATTTCCCTTCTACAGAATATTTCTTCCTAAATATTATATAACTAATTATAAGAGTGGTGAAAGTGACCCACTATTTATTTCACTATTATTCTTTTTAACCACCAAATAAATAAATTAATAAATTACCCTACTAATTTCATAATTATAATTATGAATTGTCCAATACACCCATTTAAATCTATCAAAAAGTATTTTCTGACATAAAGAATTCTACTGCTCAAAACGACCGAAAATGGTCATTACATTTTCAAACGATCATAATTTCTAGCTCAGGAGGAGTTATGGGCAGTTATATATGTGGATGGAAAGTCGTAGGAAAGATCTTTATAACGGCTTCGAGTTTGCGATTTTTCACTGTTATATTAGGGAGATATGTTTTTCAAAAGTTGGGCTATTGGAGGGAGGAAATTCTATTAGGATTTTAGTAAGGTTAAAGTCGTCTTTTAACCATTCTATTTCCTAATTTGTTTTAAGATTTTAGTTGGGATAAAACAAAGTTTTAGTTCATATTACATTAGTACTTTTTACACTTAGGGTTTAGGAGAAAAGACAAGAGAAGAAGGAGAAGGGAGAAAATACAATATTTCACCAAGAACGCCAACGGATTCTAGTGAAATTCGTCAGAGATGATCCCTAATCATTGAAGTTCTTGATTAAAAACCATTGAATTCTTGTTGGTTGAGTTGTGGTATGCATTTGGTTGTTTGATTAGTGTTTTAAGGCTGTTTTACGAGTCTAAACTATTGGGTATTGAGTATTTTAGTGAGCCTTAGTGTTTGGAGAGAGATCCATGGGAGTTTAGAAGGTTAAGAATTGAACATCGGAGAAAAAAAGTGGAAAATCCCATCTACAAGTCCTGGGGAGCTGCGCCTTCCGGAGCCCCTCAGGGCAGCCTCTATCTGATAGGGCCTGGAACACCCTGCCAACTAGAGCCTCTCAGGACAGTCTCTTAATCCTTCCAAGCTTAGGAGTTGTTTTTTAGCATTCCAACTCGCATACTCGTACATCCAATGTAATGATGTCAGTTGAACTGCATCGTCTTATGATGAAGACGCAGGTAACTAGGATCAGCATCCAGCACCTTGTTAACCCATCTTGAGCATTCAGAGTCAGTGGTGAGCCTCCTTGCATCAATACGTGGATTAACTCCGATATAACAGTAAAAGCAAAAAGACGTGCAGGTGTATCAACACATCATATTCCCACTGAAATAGGAGCTACACAAGGAAAAGTAATTAGCGGCATCCCGAAAACATTATGTTTTGAATTAGTGGATGCTGCCAAAGGGAGTGGCGATGCCATACGCAAAAAGGAAGAGACTCATAGAATGGCAGAGGCAAATGGAGATTTTTCACATTTTCATTAATCCATGAACAGGATGTATGCACTCGATCGGAGAAGAATCAAGAGAAAAATGAAAGAATCGGAATTGATCGATAGATTTCTCGAAACAAATAAAAAGGAAACAAAAGATGAAACATAAATTGTGGATCAACTAAGACCTCTAGGGACTTTTTGAAAGCGGAACCTCATGTAAATACCATGGAATGTTGTTTGATCCTATTCATGGAGATTTTGTAACTATTCAAAAAATGGAAAATTCGACACAATTGGTAATTTTTTTTGGAAATTGGAAGCATTTAGAAATTTATGATCTTGCATGCACAAAATGAAAACTTCATTCTCGATTCTACGAGAATTTTTATGAATTCCTTTCATTTGATTATCTTCGATGGAAGTTTGAGTTTACCAGAATGTATCCTAATTTTTGGCCTAATTTTTCTTCTCATGATCGATTCAACCATCGATATATTGTTTTGAGACTTAAGTGTCATATTTCGCCAAGTCTATTATTTAAAGTGTTTTCATGAGAATGTTCCAGATTTATACTTGAGTTAAGTTAAGTCTTCCGCTTAGTTAACTAAGTCTTGCCAAGGGTTCGCTTAATGTCAGCAATGGTCGTTAGGTGCCGACCACGTTCAGGGTGTAGACTCAAAGTCTGACATTTTTGTAGAGGGAGATGCTCGGACGGTAAGCACCCTTCACTTCCAAAAAGGTTGCGAGTTCGAGTCACCAAGGGAGAAAAAGGGGTGGGATCTCCTAGAGGGGGAGAGGTCAAAAAAACCCAAACATAGGTAACCCGTCCAACCCATCCAAAATTATAAGGGTTGGACTCAAGATAATTTGAATTTAGTTCAATGTCAACTCTTTCAAGCATAATCGATTTTAAGAGATTTCTCAATTTAGCCCAATTTAATCTCAAGTTTTAACCGTATTGAAATTCTTTAGTAAGATATTTTCTATTATTGAAGTTGTGAATTATTACCTAGGCAACATCTTTTAGGATTTATCTATCTTTTTGTTGTTGTTGTTTTTAAAAATCTTGAGCTGAAATTCGTATTGTGATTATAAAAAGTTAAATATCATTATATTAAAATTATTAATATTAATCGGGTTAAAATGGGAGGGTCAAACCAAACCCAATACATTGAACCCAGAGTAAACTTGGGCAGGTAAGACCCAACTTGATTTCTATTTCAACACATTTTAATATCTTCAATTTCAACCCAACCACCCACTTGACACCCTCTATTTTTATGTATAAAATTATTTTTTTAAAATTATATTTATAATGTCGAGTTGATTTGATCTCAAGTTGACTTCTTTTTTAGTTGAACAAAATCAACAAAGTATACTTCGATTCTATTTCAATACCAAATCAAATCAAACAAAACATCAAATTAGATATTTTCTTATTTGACTAAATCTAATGTAAAACATTTTCGGTTTGATTTGTACACCAGTAGTTGCAAGTGTCTATATACGTCTACTTAAGGCAAAGCTAATTATGGAAATTCCAAAGGAATAACTAAATTGATAAAGTTACCAAAGTAAGAGAAACACATTAATAATTGTAATAAATGTTACAATATAAAGACATTTTTCTAAAGTAAGAATCTTCATCTCCGTTTTATTGAAATGAATTGATAGAATTTGATGATTTGACAACAACATTATGAGTAGTTATCGTCCGCATCAGAAGGAAAGTATATGAGAGTGATAAAATAAGGAGAAACTTTGTACATTCTCTTGTTTTATGAATAATAAATAAGTTAAATATATTGATATGATTGATGTTTTGAAATAGGATTTGATGATTTGACAACAACATGATGAGTAGTTATCTTGTGCACCCCAACAAACAAAATCATCCAACTAACACCTTACCTTGTCACGTGGTTAATATGATTAGATGTTTAAGTATATTGTAATTATACTTAAAAAACATGAATATATCCTATCGTCTTAGCAAAAACATTGGTCAAATGTGGTGCACAAATACGTAAGCATTACTTAATTTTTCCATATTGTATGTACAAATCAAACAAGATCATGATTGAACTTTAATCATAAGGAAAGAATTCGTAGAAGTTGTCGAAGATCATCATTGTCTTCACCAGTAACCAGACTATGTCAAGTGATATAGCAAGAGTAGTTGACACAAAAAAAAAGATTAACTATACACGTTGGAGGACCGAATAGTGCTCCCGATCACACAATGAAGAAGTATGAAGATCTAATAATGCGACAAGATCAAACAATTCAAGATGCATTTGTTAAGCAATCTAATCAAACCAAACTAGAGCAAACAATTTGTTTAAAAGCTATTGTTGAGGTGGTGAGAATCCTTTTGAATCAAGGATTGATGTTTCATGGACATCGATAAGATGAGTCAGCATTAAGCAAAGGTAACTTTTTGAAATTCTATCATGGTATGAGAGGCGGTGTGATAAAATTTGAGATCTTCTGTTGGAAAAATCTTCAAAAAATAATAATATCATGACCCAAACAAAAGTGCTTGGCACCTACACTAACACTTTGGTGGGAGGACAACTACTACCATCCAACTAAAGTACATAATCCGAACTAAGATATTTATGTTACGGAAGCAAGTCTAATAAAATAAAAAATGCAGAAAATACACTTAAAATAACATGGAAGTTAATTTACCAAAACTCTAACAATGACAAGTCTAAGAACATGGGGTACAACCCCAAAACTAACATAACCTTAACAAATAGTTTGAGTCTGAAAAGAGTGAACTTAAACAAAGAGAACTCAAGGCAGCACGGAAGAACTAGCTCACCCTTGAATTTGAACGGTCACTGATCTTATAAATGCGTTGTGTCAATAGCTGCCGGAAGATGTCATGTACTCGACAAAAAAGAATAGCAAAAGGAAAATTAGTACAAAACCATAGTGTACTGTTAGAATCACGTGACTATCTGAAAGAGGGTCAATTTATTTTTACCGAACACTACCTTAGGAAGTTTTGCAAACGTTTGCAACACTCGGCCTATCTTACTCACACAGATTTGACTAAGTATAGAAATACTTAAGCAGCAAAGTTAAACAACGAACAAAATGTACAGGAACTTGTCCCAACCTTTATTAATCATATAATTAATACAAGGGGAAGGTTTCACGAATTTCTCTAAGGCCAGAATCACACTCCTCAGCGTTAAATGAAATTTCTACCTTTATGCTAATGGAAGAGGAAAAGTTTTCAGATGAGATGTCTGCACATGGAAGTTACATACGGCAGTTATAAATGAAGCCGATCCGACACTTGTCATCACAGGATTCAAACTAGTGTTTCCAACAACTATATTTCTAACAAATAGAATCTAATTCAGATTACATCCTTATCCACACGAAATGTTAATATTCTAACAATTAGAATATTTCAGGCTACATTCCAACACTTAGAATATTTCAGCCAGCTTCCAATACTTAGAATATTTTAGCTGCCCTCCAACATTAGCTTTATTTCAGTAATTCACGTAAAATACCATTGTTTTTCCCATTGTCATGTCTTCACAACTTTGCCTTTTCAAGCTAACACGCTTCCTTGCCGATGACTCTACCCCGCATGTAAGCCTTGCATGTTCAAGTTTCTTTGCCAACACCCAAGCACCTTGAGCCTGTGTTTGCACTGTTTTGCCCTCATTCATGTCAAGATCAATGCCCAAGTCCTTGACATGTCTGCGCGTAGTTAGATTAAATAGTTTACGGGTCTGACAGACCACCCGCACCACTTGAACTCGATGTCCTCACCGAGACTGTTTTAAGATAGTCCTCAATTTGAGTATCAAATTGCCATAAGTCTTTCGCCTTCTCCCAAATTGCATCAACTGCACTCTTGCTTTTCCAGTGAACCAAGAATTGTGTCTTAGTATTCTTATTACTTGTGTCGAAAACCCGGTGATCAAGGATCTTCTCAATGTCAGCATCAAACTGTGTAGGTACTGATGGAAGAGCCCTCTTTGACCTTTTTCTGTCCGGATCATCTGCATCTGCAAAGTACGGTTTCAAGAAACTCACATGGAAAGTGGGATGAATTTTCAACCTTTCTGGCAGTTTTAATCTCTAAGTAACTTCATCCACTCGTTTCACCACTTCGAATGGACCATCATATTTAGTAATCAAACCCCGATCTCTATTCTTACTTACAATGTGTTACCAAATTTGTGGAGTAAGTTTCATTAACACTTTGTCACCCACATTGAACTCAACTAAGCGACGATGTTGATCAACATACTTCTTCATGCGCCGCTGTTGCGCAAGCTATCTTGTGCTTCAGATAACATTTCAAGTCTGTCCCTTGCAACCTTGTATGCTGCTCGATACCTTCCCTGATTTTTAGATTTGGCAACATCTAGTGGCGTTATATGATGTTTGCCTAAAACAATTTCAAAAGGGCTCATTTCTGTTGCTGACGACTTGTGTAGATTATAGAAGAATTGCGCAGTGTCTAACAATGCCACCCAATTCCGCTGACTTGGTGTCACATAGTGCCTCAAGTATTCTTCCAACAAGTGAAAAATTCTTTCCGTCTGCCTATCTGTTTGTGGATGATTCGCAGTAGACAGTTTTAACTAAGTTCCCATCATATTGAACAAAGTTGTCCAAAACCTACCAGTGAACCTTGTATCTCTATCACTCACGATGTCAGCCAGAACACAAAAATGCTTAACCATATATTTGTAGAACAAATCAGCGACAACTTCAAGTGAACATAGTTTTGGGTGCAGCAATAAAAACAGAATATTTTGAAAACCTGTCAACTACCACCATGATAGATGCTTTGTCATCTACCTTAGGGAATCCAGATATGAAATCCGTGCTTACTGATAGCCATGGACTTTCAGGAACAGGAAAAGGTTTCAACAAACCTGCTTCCTTCTTACGTTCAGTCTTGTCAACTTGACAAACATGAAAAGTCCTTACATATGCCTCTATATCATCGTCCATTTGTGGCCAAAAATAAACACGAGACAGTAAAGCTAATATCCTTTCAACACATGGATGTCCAGCCCAAGAAAAATCATGCGCCTCTTTTATTAAGTCTTTGCGCAATCCACTTTGATTTGGTACAACGATCCTCCCCCTTTAAACTACAGAAGATCGTTCTCCATCCAACACCGTCTCATTATGCCATCTTGCACTTGACCCATCCATTTAACATAAAATGAATCATTTGCATCACACATCCTGATTCTATCATAGAAATCAGTTTTGAGTTTTGAAATTATATATACTTCAAAAAAATACTTCTTTTCTACTCAGCGCATCAGCAACCTGGTTATGATTTCCTGGCTTATGTTCCCATAGGAAATCGTATTCTGCCAGAAATTCTTGTCATCGTGCTTGTTTAGGACTCAACTTTTTCCATGTCTTAAAAAATGTATTTGCTACATTATTGGTTCTTACTACAAATCGGCTACCTAGGAGATAAACTCTCCAAACCTGCAGATAGTGTACTACAACAACCATCTCTTTTTCATGTGTTGAGTATCTCTGTTCAGCATCATTCAATTTCCTACTTTCAAAGGACATAGGATGACCTTCCTGCACTAATGCGCCACCAATTGCTTTGTCTGACGCATCAGTGTGCACTTCAAATGGTAACTCAAAATCAGGAAATTTGAGTATTGGTTCAGATTCAATAGCTTCCTTCAGATTATGAAATGCTTCATCACATCTTTCAGACCAAACCCACTTCATATCTTTCTTCAACAAGTCTGTAAAAGTCGCTGCCCTTTTTGAGTAACAAGCAACGAATTTCTGTAATAGTTAGCCAATCCAAGAAACGACCTCAAATCCTTCACATGATGAGGTGCCTGCCAATCAACAATGGCTTGCACTTTCTTAAGATCCATTCGTATTTGGTTTTTACTAACAAGATGCCCCAAAAAGTTTATCTCATGTTGAGCAAACTTACACTTTTCCATCTTAACATAAGGTGTGTATTTTCTAATCTGAGACAGAACCAAACTTAAGTGAGTTAACATGTTTTTTCAATGTTCGACTATAAATGACAATATCATCTAGATAGACAACAACAAAGTCATCAAGATAGTTAAACAATACATTATTCATTAAGTTGCAAAATGTTGCCGGAGCATTAGTTAGTCCAAATGGCATTACAAGGAATTCATATGAACCATATCTAGTTACACACGTTGTTTTTGGTTCATCACCTTCTGCTATCCTAACCTGCCAGTATCCTGCCCTAAGATCAAGTTTTGTGAACCAGCATGCTTTACTCAACCTGTCCATCAAATCCTGCACCAATGGAACCAGATACTTATTCATTATAGTTGCCTTGTTTAGCGCCGTATAGTTTACACACATTCGCATCGTCCCTTCCTGTTTCTTTTGAAATAAAATAGGGGCACCATATGGAGCCTTAGATGGATGAATCAATCTAGCATCCAACAACTCATTCAATTGTTTACGCAATTCAGCCAATTACTTAGGAGCCATACGATAAGGAGCATGTGCAGGAGCAACCGTACAAGGCAGCAACTCAATTTTATGATCGATATCCCTCCTTGGTGGCAAATTCTTTTGTAATTTATGGGGCATAACATCAGCATTCTGTTTAAGCAATTCGTCAACACAATCAGGAACTTCTATCTTAAAATCAAGTTTCACTTCAACCAAGGCAGCAAGTATAGTGTCATCACCCCTCTTCACCTCTTTGTCGATTGACATAGCAGACAAGAACATTCCCTTGTCTTTCTTCTTTGAAACTTTATTAACATTCCCGAATGGATGAACACCTTTAAAAAATCTAGCATTGTTTCCATTCATGACAATCACACCATCTAAGTGAGGAAATGGAACAAACTGGAATTTTCTTAGAATATCAATCCCAAGTACGATCTCAAATTCACCAAGCGGCATCACTATCAAATTATGTTCTCCTACCCAAATTTCAGTCGACATAGACATACCATAAGCCATACCCAGAATGGCATGTGCCTTAGCATTGACTGTTTTGACGTAGGAAGGGCTTTTAGACAACTTCAGCCCCAATTTTGTAGCAATTTTTTCATCTACAAACGTGTGAGTGGCTCCTGTATCAACCATTGCCATCACACATTGTTCTTTAACTGTCATTTCTATATGAATAAGGGAAGCATGAGGATTTTAAGCTCTAGACATTTCTCCAACATTATTAACCCACGAAATATGGTTTAAGGATAATCCCAATGGATTTGCCATGGCAGCCACAATTTCCTCATCTTCCTCCCTTTGATTCATATTTCCAGCAAGCAAAACGTTTACTTTTTCCCGGTTTGGACAAGACTTGGCCAAATAAGGACCACCACAAGTCCAACAGCCCTTAGAATTACCATCTTTGTTCTTCGGTCTGTCTTAACCGTCCTTCATTTGTTCCTTTCCTTTGTCGTTTGTACAGTCCTTACGACTATCCTTTTCCATTCCCCTTTCTTATCATTCTTTTTCTTTGTTTTTGAAGTAGAGGGAACATCCGTCAAAGGAAGAGTTGTCCAGAAATCAACTAACGAATCTGTAGCAGCAATTGCCCCAGGCAGATTTTTAACATTCTGCCTCCGATGTTCGTTTTGATCCCAACCTTGCATACCTGATATGAAGTTGTGAAACTTATCCTCATCAGACATGTTTTGCATGTCTAACATCACAGAGGTGAATTCTTTAATGTGTTCCCTCACCGAACTTGTCTGCCTGAGCCTTTTCAACTTATCCCTTGAAAGCCAAGAGGCATTGCTAGGAAGAAATTGATTGCACATTTCTTGCATTAACTTGTCCTTCGTATCAATTCTAGGACGACCAACACTTACATCATCTGCATTTCGGGTTCTTCACCAAAGTTTAGCATCACGCCTTAAGTACATTGTGGTAATGTTTAACTTGTCAGTGTCAGACACCCTTGCAACAGTAAAATACTGTTCAATGTCCCAAATGATGTTTTCCAGTTCATTAGCACTTCTTGCACCATTAAAGGCTTTAGGTTCTAGAAGTTTAACCTTAGATGATTCAACACGATTTGAACTCAACGTTGCCACTGCCTGACACAATACAATGATCTTTGCAAGAAGGTTTTCATTTTCCTTCTCCAGTCCCTCAAGTTGTTGTGTAGTTGTGTTACCAAAATTCAAGATTTCAGTGATGTGTTTATCAACATTCTTTCGATATGCACCAATCTCCCCCTTAATTTTCTCAGCGTTAAGTCTCAAATCAATGATTTATGTCAACAAATCAACAAATGATGGATCTCCCAGAGTATCATCTGTAATCCCAACAAATGCTTCCATTTTTTCGCGCTAGTTCCTGCAATTCTACATTTTTCACCAACGTTCAACCATGTTCTGATACCAATTGAAAGAGGGTCAATTTATTTTTACTGCACACCACCCTAGACAGTCTTGCAAACGTATGCAACACTCAGCCTATCTTACTCACAGAGATTTCACTAAGTATAGAAATACTGAAGCAGTAAAGTTAAACAGCGAACAGAATGTACAGGAACTCATCCCAACCTTTATTTATCTTATAATTAATACAAAGGCAAGGTTGCACGAATTTCCCTAAGGCTAGAATCACACTCCTCAGCCTTAAACAAAATTTCCACCTTTATAAAATTTCTCCACATGGAAGTTACATGCGGCAGTTAGAAATGACACATGTCCGACACTTGTCATCACAAGATTCAAACTAGTGTTTCCAACAGCTATATTTCTAACAGATACAATCTAATTAAAATTACATCCTTATCCACATGAAATATTAATATTCTAACACTTAAAATATTTCGTGCTATATTCCAACACTTAGAATATTTTAGTCAGCTTCCAATACTTAGAATATTTTAGCTGCCCTCCAACACATAGTTTTATTTCAGCAATTCACGTGATATGCCTTTGTTTTTCCTATCCTCAAGTCTTCACTACTTTGCCTTGTCAAGCCAACACGCTGCCTTCCCGATAACTCTAGCCCGCACGTAAGCATTACATGTTCAAGTTGCTTTGCCAACATGCAAGCACCTTAAACCTGTGTTTGCACTGTTTTGCCCCCATTCATGTTAAGACCAATTCCCAAGTCCTTGACATGTCTACACGCAGTTAGATCAAGTAGTTTACGGGTCTAACACTGTCCCACTAGTGAAACATAAACAATCAATTACAACATTATAACACATTCATCAATAACAACATACTTAATACTATCATAAGAATCAACATAACAATTCATATGATTCATCACATAGTTGGTCCTTTCATGTAACCCAAAGTCAAACTATTAGTATGTCGAAATTTTGCAATCAGATCAAATATATATGCTCGAACAAGGCAATCGATCTACTTAGCATGCCGGAACATGACAATACAATTCAAGTTAGTGTGCAGAAACGTACGTGGCAGCCGATCCCTATCACACATAACAATAACACATCAAGATCACCATTCAATCATGATTTTACTATATTGATATATATATATATATATATATATATATATATATATATATATATATATATATATATATATATATATATATATATATATATATATATATATATATATATATATATATATCATTTCAATATCTATGACTAATATTGCAACATGCATACATATACAGTATCACAACGAAGCAAAACAAGTGTATATCACACAATTATAGAATAAGAATCATCACCGACTTTGAAATAAGCTTTAAAACCTTGACAATTTGATCCTTCCTTTTACGGGGTTGTTCCTCTTTTTTATGGTCTACAAACAAAAATTTATGTACGGGAGACAATAAATAAACACTAAATTTCTGAATACTAATAAACTATGAACCATGGTTGAAACCCATGATCATTCATAATACCCAAATTAGGGCTTTTTCCCCCATAAATCTTATATCAACACCCTTCCCCATCTATAATAACCCAAAGAATAGGTTCTACGGATCAAAAAGATTATTCAGGAAGTTAAAACCTTACCGCTCTAGAGGCCAAAATCCCGCTCTAGCTCCCCTGACGGAGGCAGATGTACCCTTTCACTAAAATATTATTTTTGGAAGTACTACTCTCCAAATTTGATTCTGTAAAATGGTACATGTTTTTTATCATCTTTTCTATACACTCATGTAATAAAATTTACAATTAGATCTCTTATTTATTTATACGTTTTTCCTACAACTTAATAACTCCTTTTTCTTTCAAATCTAGACTGGTTGGGTAATTTCAAGTTACTCAAAAGAGTTTCTTGTCCATATTTTTTCTTCATTGACTTTTCCATAACAACGGAATAAAGTTGTTAAATATAATAATTTTACTTCTCATAAAATTGACAAAGGTATCATCACTGCGTCTAAGATTGAATAAATTAAGTTGTTATGATGGATCTAAATGGTTACTCTTTGTCATTGCTAGTTGATGAATGTTGTAATGTGTCACATAAATAGAAAATGAAAATTGTTTTGGATATGTGTTAAATAGCGATTTATAATTGAAAGCTTTATTGGGATTGTTTATGTTCATAATACTAGTGCTTTATGTTTTTTTTTTAAAAAAGTAATTGTTAGTTTTCTTGCTCGATATTTTAAAGTGTATATCATATACATGGGAAATGTTATTATGAAGCAAGCGATATGCAAGGGTGGTGAGTGGCCTTAAATTTTGATTCGTCAAAAAAGTAGATATGCTCATGCAATCCATTGTTTTGTTCATCAGCTTTAGTTGAATCTTGTTGGGGTATTTAAAATTATTGATGTTTATTATTAATTTGTTGAAGAGAGCGCCAGAGCAACATAATATCTTAGAGTTTGTCAAGTATTTGAGATGACTTTCATATTGCAATTGATGAAAGATATTTTAGCTATTACAAATGAGCTTAATGAGGAAACAACAGGATAATACAAATGTCATTTAACTTACTAAAGTGGTGAATACATGATTGCAAAATGTAAAGGATGAAGTATGAGATTCACATATGGAGAATGTATCCAATTTTTTTTGTTAAGTATGACATTTTGAGACCTAATTTTTTATGAGTTATATGTGAATTTTGAAAAATCTAGATGTAATGGTACTGAGTATACTATCTCACATCATTATCGTGTTATAGTTTATCTTAAGATGATTTATCGAAAACTTCAAGAACACAATGATCATTTTAATAAGGTGAGAACAAATTTACTTATTGGAGTTGCTTACTTGAATCCGAGAATGACTGAATTACGTCCTGATGATTTTGGTTAAAATATGATGATTACTCTTAAGATTTAGTTAGCGACATACATTGTTGATGTCCGTGATCTTTATGATATGTTCTTTACCCTAAAAGGACTTGATGATATTTTTTGAAAGATAGTCAATGCAAAGAAACATTTAAATTATTCCCTTGTATTTTGCCTTGTGAAATTTGCATTGCACTTGCCAGTAAACATAGTTTCAGTACCAAGAGCTTGTTTGGCAATGAAGTTTATGAAAAGTTAAATGCAAAATTGAATGGAATATTAAATAATTAGAGGATGTAGTATACCTTATTTAGAAAAACAATAATTCATATGGTTTCTGATGATAGTATTATGAATAGGTTTCAAGAAATGAAAGACTCGCACAATATAATTGTAATGAATATTTTGATCAATCATGCTTTCTTTTGTTGTTAATTTATTCGTTTATTTATGTTTTCTTCTTTTTTATGTTGAACCCATTCGGTAAAATTTCTGAGCCCACCACTGCCTACAAGGCTTTTGCTAAACCTTGACTAAAATCCCCCTAGTCGAATATGTTCTAGACCACCATACTAACAATATAATACAGTGCAAGCTTGTGAATAAGAAAACTCCCGATCAATATTTTGAATTAACAATCGCTTGAAACATATCCAATGTCATAACAATCACCTATATGTGATTCATCACACCTTTAATATAACCCGAAACACCAAGGACTCCTAAGATATCATTTACAATGTTGAACATGTAATTTCGGTATATACGAGAACCATCTCATCATTAAAATATAAATATTAACAACTCATGAATCAATATATAACAATACTCTACGAAGAGGTAAACTTGGTTCACTCATGGAATTCACACTCAAACAATCACATGTACTAGGGTGGTATTCGAACCAACTAGTAGCAATTTGTACCAATATAATTTCTAAGTTTATTTAGAGATATAATGTACGCACATTGTAATTGAGCGAGCCATTAGTATTTATCATGCATGTTACCCGAGCCAACGGACCACCACAATGGATTAAATGTCACTTTTACCCCCAAATATCCATATTTATTGCATGAGAATGACAATAGACTAACATTTCAGTTTATACTCCTCCCATCTCCCTAACAATACATATACAAGTTATACTAATGAAGTAGTTGATAATCACATATAACATAAATGGGATACAACAAAACCTCACATATTAACACCCCTACAAAAATAGCCAACAACAATCATAAGGCCAACATCAACAATCAAATGTCTTATTATCCTAAGCAACTCATCTGCCTAAACATCGTACACAAAGATCTAAACATGTAATATCTCAATAATTTTAAGGTATTATTCAATTAAATATATCTACAAGGGTCTTGGTGAAGATATCTACAAGTTGATCACTCGACTTTATAAATTTTGTAACAATTAAAAATATTTTCTCTAAGAAAGAGACAGTCAATCTCAACGTGCTTAGCTCTCTCATAAAATACCAAATTTGATGTAATATTAAGGGGCACTTGGTTATGACACACATGTTAAATTTAGACTTGGTTAAGTCTAGATTGCTTGGGCGCCAAAAAACTATTATAGAAGTTTGATCCCTGCAAGTTGACTCCTTTTGTGAAGCTTTAGTTTGTCCTAGGTCTAAATTAGAACATAAGTACAAAATTAATCCCAATTGGCCCAAAATCAGGTTAACCTTATGATTTTTCCATCAACTCCAATACTTTCTAATCATTTATTTGTCTAAAACTATAATAAGTCCCATGGATACATAAGAGAATTACAGTAATTAAATCAAGAAAAAATGTGTTTATAAAAATCCAAAGGTCTTACATACCACAATCCTCATAAACCCGAGTTTTCCCACCTTTGGATCAACCCAAACCCTCCCATAGGGCCACGATACTCTCTATGGCCTAGAATTCAAAGTACCGAATTTGTGAACAAACTACTTACCTTAACAAAGGTTCTTGATGAAAACGATAAAATTGCCCTAAGTCTCCCTTGTTCTTACCCAGAAACTTCTTGTACAATAATAAGTTTTTTTGGGGTGTTCAAATACTCAATTTAATAAACAGATGAAAAATATAAGACCAAAATTTCTTATTGATTAAGGTTCGGAAAGTGCTTATGTGAAATTTACCTTTATAAGTTTTGTCAATATAGAAAGCACTTAATTTTTTCTTTAAATCATTGATCAAATGAATTAGCAATTGTAGAAATAAATACTTTTAAAAAAAAATGCATCGGATTCTTCAAAAAATTGACCCAAAAGAAACTATTAGAGAAGAAGATTTTAACTTCCAAAGCAGTGAACTGGATTTAACAACCCCTTTTTCTATAAAAATCATTCATTTTTTGAATTTCAGCTAAAATTCCATTGCAAGTATGACCTTAATTTTCCATAATAAAGGAAATTAAGGGTTTTTTTTCAATATTTAACTAATAAAACAATCGTCAAGAATTGGAATTTACGGTTCTATAGGATTTTGCTTTTTATTTTAAGTTAACTAAATAGAGAAAATACATAACCTCCCCCTGCCCCTCAAAAAAAATTGCAGCATAACTTACTTTAGCACTTAAACTACACGCGCGATTAAATACACCCTTAACATTTTTATATGAATTAAATACAACCGTGGGAGTAGAATATCATTTCCACCTGCCCAATAATAGTCATGTAAGTGCTACATCATAACCATCTAAGCACCATATCATTAATTCTCAGTTTATTATTTTTTTGCTCATTTACCCATTTTCAAATTTTTTTAATTCATTACACTAATCAATTGATTAAAAATGAATTTTAAAATTAAAATTGCCCCACCTTCTTCAACCCCTTCTCTTCTAACCCCCCCCCCCTTCTTCTATTTTTATTTTAACAGTTTTCAGCTTTCTTTGGCTTCTTTTTTTCCCAACCATTTCCAAACTTCAATAGTTGGTTTTTTTCTTCAACATTCATCATTTTTTTTTACTAAAAAATAGCATACTTACTATTTCTTCTCTGAACCCTCTCCCTCTCCCTCTCCTACAAATCTGTACTTGGAATATTATATTTATTGAAAGTATTTTTCTTCTTAACAACTCAAACGAAAAATTAAGGTTGTATATGAAATTTAATAGACCAACATTTTTGCATCACAACTGATAGAATTCAGAATGAATTACTTAATATTTAAAAAAAATTATAGTCAATAAATGAATTAGGTGTTGAGTTTTGTAGATTAATGAATGACAAGTGAGGTGACAGATGAACATGAAGGAAAAATAACAAATATGGAAGAAGAAAGGTATAAAATAGTGTGTCAATGGGAAAGAAAATATTTCCGGAACACAATAAAATGAAGAGAAAACAAAAAGATTATTTTTTAAAAAATAAATAAATTGAGCCCACATATTTCATTAACTTCCAAACAAGAATTTTATATTTTTTAAAAAAAGAAATAACTTATAGAAAAAGTTAAAAACTATTAGTTATATATTTTCCAATAAAAAATGTCATGTGTTTGATATTACCATTTAGTTTTTTTTTTTTAATTATTGTATTACGCGCTTTTAGAACAGTAAATACTTTGCTTTGCCACATCAGCCCTTAAGGTGGTATTTAATCACTTCCAAATTCATAAGGGGTATTTAAACACAATATAGTTAAAGTACTAAGTAAGTTTTAATGCCAAGTATAAGAGGGGTTTGTTGTATTTTATCTTTTAAATAGATAATATTCTTATATTTAAATACATTAATAATATCTAGATTAAACATGGTGAGGAAAATAACTTTAGTATCTTTCAACGTATGTTACGTCTTAATTATGTTGAAAATAATATAGTCCCTCCGTCCACATTTGTTTGTCAAGGTAAGGTAATGAACTCCCCTCATGAAATTTAATACAAAATGAAATTTGAATAATATAACTCTACTATACAAGGAATATCAAAAGTCTACATAACTTTTCAATTGAACAAAATGGAGTAATTATTAGGGAAGAATTGGAAAATTTTGATTCATTATTTCTTGATTTTTTAAATTGACAATTAATATTGGATATCTATTTTTAGTATACCTGTCAAACAATTGTGGACGCAGGGAGTATCAAATACTAAGTCAGTTATCTTTTAAGTCAAATTAAAAAAAATCAAACTGAAATGACTTTAAGTTAAAAAATAAAAAGTAGGGGGAGACCTACTTTTGGGTTTTGAATTATTTTGAGTAGTTTTAAACTTATTTTTAGTCATTTTTTACCTTGTCAAACACTTTCCGACTTCTTTTATGTCTTTTTTTTTACTTATTTTAAATTGTTTTTTATATTTGTCAAACACATCTAGAAATAAAAAAACTAAGTTAAATGTAAGTTTGATCGATTTTTAAGCCAATCCAAACACCTTCTCATTTTTCATAAGCAATTATTTATTTTTAGGTCAATACATTTGTCTGTAAAAGGAAAACATTAATAATTGAAAGAATATGAAAAATATAAAAGGCAAACATTAATTAAGAAAAGAAAATCAAACAAAAAAAAGGCAAACACAAAAATAGCTAAAAAAATTTATATCAACTAACCAATGTTGAAGACACGAATTTGTTGGTTATTATAAATATAGTACAAGAGAAACACAAATCTTCCCAACCAAAAATTTTCTTCTTCCTTTTACTTAATTGAATTGATTGATAGAGAAATAATGTCAAAACCAGAAGAAGAATGGATGAAAGTGATAAAAGAAGGACAAGCGTCTCGGGTAGTTTTGTCTTATGAGTTCATTGATACGTTAAAGAACTTGAATTGGGATGAAGTTTTGCAGGACAATACCATCATTTCAGCCCAACCTGATGAGAATATTTCCCAATCTGATGAGAAGTTATCATCTCCAACCCAACAGAAAAGCCCATCCAATTAACACCTTCTCTTGTTATTTGTATATTATCATGATGCCTTTATATTTTATTATAAAAACTTTGTTTGCTCTGTCAATAAATTAGTCAATTTATTTTAACTATTTATTGTTAAATTGGGATAGAATACATTTAGTAATTATAGTTTGGTGACTTGATAAACATCAAAATTCTACTATAGTTCCAATTTGAATTTGAGAAACAAATGATATTGGGGAAAATTGAGTTGTTAAAAAATGTATCAAATACTAAGTGTTGAAAAAGGTTTCAAATACTCGTTGACGGTATCAATCATCATTGACTCACATTTTATAAGCAATTACCTATTTCTAGCAAGTGATGTATTGTAAAAGGTTAATGCAACAAATTGAACACTCTCTTTCATATAAGAATATCAATTGCTGTTAGTGGAGTGTAAATGATTGGATCAACTTCGATGTTTAAAATATCAAATTAAACTATTTATGTAAAAATTTCAAATTTGTAAACCAATTAATAGAAATGGGATTTTTCAATCTCGAATTTTTTCGGGTTGGTTCCATTTTTTTCAAATATTAAGCCAAATTATTTTTGTCAAATTTTTAAATCAATGAATCAAAAAAACATTAATAAACCTCGAGTTTTTTTAAAAGTTATTTCATGTTATTATAACCTTGGCAAACAGTTCCTAATTTATTTTAAATCATTTTTGACTTATCTTAAGTTATTTTTTATATTTGTCAAATACTTTCAGAAATAAAAAAAATATTTAAAATCACGAAAAAGAAACACTGAAAAATAGGTTTGGGTTTGACAAATTTTAAAGTCAATTCAAACACCCTGTAGTGATACTTATGTGTAAATATAAGTCTATAAAGGCAAACATTAATTATGGTAGAAACTATTTTAAAAAAATCGAATTCTTGAAATTTCTTAAGTTAAACGATACTCATGCAATACTTGTTATAATTATAGTACAAGAGAAGACAAATATATGCCCTTATATTTTATTACAAAAACTTAGTTTGATCCCTCAACTTCCTATATATGGTAGATTATATTTTATTTTAATTATTTTATTTAAAATTGGGATAAAATATATTTCCTAATTATAATTTGGTGAATTGACAAACTTAAAAATCCTATTGTAGTTCCAATTCGAAATTGAGAAACAAAAGAAATTGGGGAAAATTGAGTTGTTAAAATATATCAAATGGTAAGTGTTGAAAAGATATTTCAAATATTAGTTGACGTATATATCATCATTGACTCATTTTTACAAAACAATTACCTATGTTTATGGTAGCTATGTCACATAGTAAGTGTTGTATTGTAAAAGATTAATGCATCAATTGAACATTCTTTCTGAGATATAAGAATATGTTACTCTTTCTGAGATAAGAATATCTATTGATACACGATCATCAGCTTGGTTCATTTTAAATGCCAAATTAAATTATTTGTGTAAAAATTTTAAATGTAAAAATCAAATTAATAAAATTGGGGTGTTCAACTTTGCAATTTTTCATGTTGGTTTGATCTTTTCAAAAATCAAACCAAATCATTTGTGTTTAACTTTTAAATTAATAAACTAAACAATACTAATAAACCTAGATTTTATTTTACTTTTCCGATAAAGTATTCATACAAGTATATAATTAACTTGTCCTCCAAATATATTTTTAATCCATCCATAATAAAACTATGAAAGTTGCTTCTCAACAAAATAACACAAAATATGAGATGTGTCATGAAACTAAAATATTCAACACAAATAATAATAAAATCACATAAAATAAAGTCTATGAAAATAATTATAATTTAAAAGTACTCAATCACACTAAAGTGAGTCTAAAAAGCATTAATTACATGATTAACATTGAATAAAAAATAAAATTAGGTTATGTAGTATCCAAAATTTGTGTTGAGTTAATTTTTTTTATTTGTTAGAATTAGGGTTTAGTTAATTTTGAATTGTACTTGATTAGAGTTGCATCTAGAAATGGATTATTATCTTTACTTCGCTATTCAAAATTCTAAATCTCAAAAAATTAAAAAATATATTTGATGATAAAATCTATGAAAAATTATATTTGATATTTAAAAATTATGTAGAAGTCTATACTTTAATTGTAACATCTCGTAACTCCAATATCTAGGATTAAACCAAGAAACTATGAATAGTTATTTTCGGAAAGAATAGGAAAAATCTGGAAAATTTCCCAAGTGTAAAAGTAAGTTTTGGTCATATTCAAACGGTCATAGCTTCTAGCTCAGGAGAAGTTATGGGCAGTTCTTTATGTGGGTGGAAAGAACTTGGAAATATCTTTCAAACATCGCCGAGTTTGCTATTTTTTGATGTCGTATTAGGGAGATATGATTTTTGAAAATTTGCTTATTGGATTGAGGAAAGTTATATTTGGATTTTAGCAAGGGTAAAGTAGTCTTTTAACCTTAAAATTTTCTAATTTGTTTAATATATATATATATATATATATATATATATATATATATATATATATATATATATATATATATATATATATATATATATTATATATATATATATATATATATATATATATATATATATTCCCTTTGCATATGTCCTGTATTTCCTTTTTGTCTATGGAATAGCTCATGGATTGTTCTCTTTTTGCATTTTTCATTCCAGTGAAATGTACCGTTTCATTGTTCTTCCATTCTGTGCACCTGGTATGCAATTAATGTTTTAGTTTCCTTCGTTTATGTTATGTTGTAGATTTTAAGTTTCAATCTTATCGAAGGATGTGTTTACAACTCATGTTACTGAGACGCGAAAATCCACTTCATAGCCTAGAGCCAGCGCGAAATCAAATTTGATATCCAATGGCATCCATGAGAGGAAATCTGTGAAAACCTAGTGTAAATCGTATAAGAGAAAGGGAATATCGTACTAGAGAAAGAAAGGAGAAATCGTATTATGTTTTAGAGAAATAAGAATGGGGTGAAAATTGTATCTAATAGAGAAATGAGGGAAAATTAGTAATTAAGATTTTATGAGTCTATGTGTAGGTGAGGTTGTTTGGTGCTTATGTGGCGTCCACATGGCGTCCTTGTGGCCTCCATGTGGCGTCCATATGCACTTAACACCTCTCTATTAAAAGTAAGGGGTTAAAGTGGCCCAATACTTTAATAGAAGGGTATTTTTTGAGCCAGAATATAGTTTAAGGGTATATTTGAGCTATCTTCAATAGTTCAAAGATAATTTTGAGTCTTTTCCGTTTTTTCATTAATAAATAATATTTCGTCACTAAAAATTTTGTATGACAAAAAATAATTTGTTACTCAGTTGTCACTAAAGGTGTGTCTCTAAAAGTATACAAAGACGATTTAGTGCTTCATCGCTAAAGGTATTATATTAACTACGAAGAGAAAAATCATCCCAAAATTCTTAAACATTTGTGACAAATTTATTTGTTGTAAAATGTATTTTTTTTTGTAGTTAATAGTATGTTTTGTCACTAAAAGGTTATTACTACCGATAAAACATTAGCGTCGCTAATTATTTTACTTCAATTAGTGACAAAATCAATTATCTCTAGATTATATGTATTTCATAGTTGAACAAAATCTAATTTTTTCACTAATGACTATATTTTATATATATATATATATATATATATATA
This sequence comes from Solanum peruvianum, assembly GCA_027705065.1. NCBI lineage: Eukaryota > Viridiplantae > Streptophyta > Magnoliopsida > Solanales > Solanaceae > Solanum > Solanum peruvianum. Next base: position 12,682,682 of record JAKWJD010001765.1, read on the forward strand.
TATATATATATATATATATATATATATATATATATATATATATATCTCCTATCTCAATTTTTTTCAACCACGATCAATATAGGATAGTAGATCACACATAATGCTGCCTTGGGGAATCGAATTCACAACCTTAAGGTTGGAAGTGAAGAATGCTTACCATTAGACAAACTCTCTCTTGTGGTTTATTTTTGTTTTATTTTATACTTCATTAACTTCTTTCAAATTTAACTTTTGTAGAAACAACATATTATATAATTATTTATGCTCTTACACAAATACATGAAATTTATCACCCACAATTGATTCAAATGTAGATTATATTTTAACTAAATGGTGTATTTTTAAAATATCTTTAGATATATTCAGCATAATTATTTATAATCGTTAGTTCATTCCTTTTATTTGTACTTTTATTTTTTTAGTTTATTTCAATTTTCACACTAATGGGAAAAATTAATAGACATTCAAGAAATATATTACACCTTTGAAAATACTAAGTTTGTAAGTCCGTGTTATCTCTTTATAGTTACTCTAGTTTACCAATCACAAATCAATAGACATGCACAAAACTTAGCACAAAGACTCGACAAATTTTTTTTTTATCGTACTTATCAATGAAAGTGTATCAAATAAATATTAGTGTTCTAGTGGTAGAACCGTGCCTACTCACAATATCTATGACCCGGATTGTATTTTTTAAAATATGCATTTTATAATTGCGTGATTTAAGATAATTGATGAATTGAACTTTTTCGTTTTTACAAATTTCACCGACTTCATTGGTTTTAATATCTTTCTATTCTATATGAAACACTTGTATTATTCTTTTTGTAAGTTGTCACCTGTAATTATGAACAATTGTAGAAAAAAATTGTATGTAGCTACGAATTATTTTCGTAGTAAATAGTTTAATCATTCTCTACAAATTTTAAGTCGTCGCTATTTTCATTGTCACTAAATCATAGATTGAGTAGAGACAATAAAATATTTATCAACAATTATTTATAGTATCAGTGACAAAATAAATGTCTAAATATAAATTTTCATAGCTAAAGTTTATAATATTTAACTACGAATTCTAATTTTTCGATATTGTAACAACATATTATTTTAGATGAAATTCTTTTGTGTCAAAAATTTAATAAATTATAAGCCAAAAAATATTTTGTTATGAATTACATACACTATTAGTAATGAAATAGTGTGTCACCGATAATTTTAAATTCGTGACTAACACTATTTGACAAAATGGCGCCAAATGATTTATTGGTGAAAAACTTTACTGGATAAACTTTACTACGAATTCTTATGTATCGTCACTAGAAATATTTGTCTCATATATATAACCACAAAAAGTAAATTTTGTCACTAAAAGTGAATAACTAATGACGAATTTGATGTCATACCTATGTATCATATTTGTTGTAGTGGTTGCTGATTTGTTATTTTTAGAAAGCTTCTCCTATTAGTCATTCGGTTATTTATCTTTGTTTACTCAATGTATGCAATATTAAAAAATATTATTCATTTACCTTCCTTTTCTTTCGTTTTGAATTACAAAAGAATTTTATGGTGTTTCTCCTCTTTTTTATTTAATTGAAAACATCCACAAATTTTATTACAATTAAAACACTCACAAAAATAACTACAATTTATATAAATGTGTCTACGTCCATTTTAATTTCTAATTAAATTAAACAATTAGTACATATTAATGTTACGCGATATATGTTCTTTTGTATTTGTCATCTCTTCTCAAATTTGTTATTTCTATATCATTATAATGCCATTATATTTTATGACAAAGACTTGGTTTGATCCCTCAACTCCCTTTATATGGTAGATTATATAATGTTATTTAAATAAATTAGTTAATTTGTTTTGATTATTTTATGTTAAATTGGGATAAAATATATTTCGTAATTATAATTTGGTGACTTGATAAACTTCAAAATCCTACTGTAATTCCAATTCGAATTTGAGAAACAAAAGAGATTAGGGAATATTGAGTTGTTAAAATATATTAAATTGTAATGGTTGAAAAGATATTTCACATACTAGTTAGACATATAAATCATCGTTGACTCATTTTTCACAAAGCAATTACCTATTTTATGATAGTTGTATCATATAGTAAGTGTTGTATTGTAAAATATTAATGCATCAACTGAACACTCTTTCTGAGATAACAATATCAGACTCTTTCTGAAATAAAAATATCTAGTGATACGTAATCATCATCTTTATTCATTTTAAATATCAAATTAAATTATTGATGTAAAAATTTTATATGTATAAATCAAATTAATAAAATTGTGGGTTTTAAACTTCACATTTTTTTTTTTGTGTTGGTTCGATTTTTTCTAAATACCAAACCAAATCATAAACCTTCATTTTTTTTATTTTCCCGGTAAAATATTCGTACAAGTATATGATTACCTTGTGCTCCAAATATTATATTTGTAAGTCCTCTTGATCCTTTGGAGCACTAGAATTTTTTATTTCATAAAATACTTTTCGATGGGTTCTAAATGGGTATTTTGAATTATTCGTAATTATAATTATGAAAGTAATGGGGAAGTTTTACTAATTTATTTAGTTGGTGGTTAAAGAAAATAATATCAAAATTAATAGTGGGTCACTTTCACCACTCTTATAATTAGTCATATATTAATTAGGGTAAACATAATTTGTAGAGAAGAAGAAAAGTAGACGAGAGAACAGAAGGTAGCGTTGAGCGAAGAAAGCCACGGTATTTCAGGTGATTTTCTTATTTTGATTATTATTGTTATACTATATGGGTTGGATAGTGTGATTTATTTTTTGGTAAAGGAAGATGCAAACAAGTGGACATTAATGGAACTAAAGGAAATTAATGAATTTTCTTTTTGGTCAGAATCTTAGTTTTTGAGATTGGGGATACAAATAGTAGTGGATAATAATTGCATGATTATTGTCAATGATGATATAAGTATAAACTAAATACTTATTAATATGGAATAGGGAAAATTTCAATTCAGTATACAAATTATACATCCAGGTCATTGATACTAACGCAATGACCTTTTATATTCAAGAATCTGTTTATATGTTATCACATTATAATTAAGGTTTAATATATTGAGATATGTAATTAAATATTAGGTGTATCGAATTATTAAGTTTCATTAAATATATGCTAATTGGAGGAATTATCACTTACCCTTAGATTTGAGTTTTAGGTAACAATTTAAGGCTTTCATAATCATACCAACATATAGTGGATAAATGGACATTTATCATGTTGCTGTGGAATGGAACTGGAAGACTGTCAGTTAATTTCTTTTGGTGTAGCGACCTGTTTAGTCGGTTTGAGCAGCAGATTTTATTTCTAGAAAAACTGGCTGAGACGACGGACCCCACGACGGACCGTCATGGGCACGACGGACCGTCGAGGGGGTCTCGTTCCAAAACACTTAGAATTCTGAAATTTGGGTACTGAAATCGACTCTCTGAACTTCGTGACGGAATGGCAGGACGGACCTTCGTGGGCACGACGGACCGTCACACATTTTCCACAGAAATTAGTCTCTGAACTCTGTGACGGAAGCAGCAGGACGGACCGTCGCAGGCACGACGGGCCGTCACAGGCTGCGTAATCCCAGGCTGGGTTGGATTTCTGTTAAATGTTTTAAGGGGCGTTTTGGACTATTCCTGTTATAATTATAAATTTAGTGGGTTAATGTTAATAATTTAACTACTTGAGGGTTAGAGGAGATAACCTTGAATTAATTAATGGGTTAATTCATCATCTTTTATACATAGTTATATGCTAATTAGGGTAAAAGAAAGAGGGTTTGAATAAGAAAAATAGAAAGAACAGAGAGAGGGAGAAGAACGAACGAGAAAGAGGAGAAACAAAGAAGAAAGCAAAGCATTGGAAAAGTAGATTGCTTGAATCACAATTCTTCGGTGGAGGTAGGTTATGGTTTATGCTATTCGTAGTAAACTCTTAATAGCGAATGATATGTATTGGTAGTATTGTAAACCCTTCTATATGCTTAATTGTATGCTTGCATGAATGTGATTATATAATTGTGATAAAACAAGCATGATGAGGCTATTGAATCCTAAATCTTGAAAAACCCTAATCTACTTTGTTAATGATGATGCCTTGGTATAAAAGAAGGCTTGATAAACGAAAGTAGTGAGATTAGGGGATCGGGTGTCACGTTCCGACACCAGGATAGTATATGGATCGGGTGTCACGTTCCGACACCAGGATAGAATATGGATCGGAGTGTTACGTTCCGACACCAGGATAGAATATGGATCAGGTGTCACGTTCTGGCACCAGGATAGAATATTGATCGAAGTGTCACGTTCTGACCCCAAAATAGAATATGGATCGGGTGTCACGTTCCGGCACCAGGATAGAATATAGATCGGGGTGTCACGTTCCAGCACCAGGATATTTTTATGGATCGGAGTGTCACGTTCCGACACCAGGATAGTATATGAGGATCGGAGTGTCACGTTCCGACACCAGGATAGTATATGGAGCGGAGTGTCACGTACCGACACGAGAGGAATAAAGATAATGAATCTTGAAATATCTTAATATACTCAATTTAATGAACCTAATTCCCAAATGAGCATGGTATTGAGGCTTGAGTCCTCATGGGTGTACTTGGCGTTATTTATTAATGATTATAGTACTTGATGTTGCTATCTTTTGAGTATTGTAGTTGGTTCTTATGATATTACCTGGTATATACTGTTTTCTATTTTGAGTGGGCCGATGATACTTACTCAGTACTTGTGCCTTGTACTGACCCCTACTTGTATGTTTCTTTCTTTGTTATTTGTGGAGTGCAGCAAACGTACAGTCATCTTCAACTCAACCGCAACTCTAGGCAGTCTTCATTACACCGGATTTTAGGGTGAGCTAATGCTTCTAGCTTGGACTGGATCCTCTTCCTCATGTCTTGATGCCTTGAAGCTCCGGCATGGATCAGCTTTTTATTTATTCTAACTTTCTAGACACTCTTAGATTTAGTAATTTGAGGATAGATGTTCTTGTGATGATGACTTCCAGATTTTGGGGATAATAATAGTTATTGAATTTTAGAAGTTACTTAATCAATGATCATTAATGAGATTTAAGTCTTCCGCATTACTTTTTGTTGATATTATATTGAAATGTTGGGTTTTGTATTGGTTGGTTCACTCACATAGGAGGGTAAGTGTGGGTGCCACTAGCAGCTCGATTTGGGTCGTGACAAAATTTTGTATCAGAGCATTAGGTTTGTTGGTCTCATCACACAAAAACGAGTCTAGTAGAGTCTTAAGGAACGGTAGGGGGACGCCACTACTTTTCTTTGAGAGGCTATAAGACTTTAGGAAAATTCCATTCTTTCTTTCTTTCTTTCGTGCTATTACTTGGATCCAATTGGTATCTAGGTGATACAAATTGGTATCTGACCATCTTCACGCTATTTCGCAGATGGTTAGAACTAGAGCAACAACTGCGCCAACACCAACACCGGCAAGACAAGAAGCGTCTGAGCCAGCCACTGGGGCTGTAGCTCGAAGAGGAGTAGTGGCAAGAGGCCGTGGAAGAGGTCGTGGGAGGACGTCCTCTAGAGGAAGAGGACAAACACCTAGCCCATCTGGTACTAGGGCGGTGACTCCTCCACCAACTGAGGAAGTGGTAAGAGAGGGTGAGGAAGGGGAGAATGAACAAGTACAGAATGAGGAATTGCCACCCCAACCTACCCCAGAGATGATCAATCAGGTTCTTGCTTATCTTAGCGGTTGATCAGGGCCAGACACCTCCTGTGTTTTCTGCACCAGCGCCTCAGGTTCCGAAGGTACAACATTCAGCTACTGTGGCTCCCCGCATGGATGCCTCATTGGAAGTAGGCACGTTTCTTCGTCTGACTACAGGTCCTATAATGACAAATGATCAACATGAACTTTTCAGTAAGTTCTTGTAATTGAAACCTCCAGTTTTCAAGGGTGCTGAATCTGAGGATGCCTACGATTTTCTGGTTGACTGTCATGAGCTACTACACAAGATGGGTATAGTAGAACGATTTGGTGTTGAGTTTGTGACCTATCAGTTTCAAGGGAACGCCAAAATGTGGTGGCGGTCACATGTTGAGTGTCAACCAACAGAGGCACCACCTATGACTTGGGCATCATTCTCTAGCTTGATTATGGAGAAGTATATACCCCGTACTTTGAGGGATAAGATGTCGGTTACTGCGTACGAGGCTAAGTTTCGCGCATTATCCAGGTATGCCACCCAGCTTTGTTTCAGTCCACAAGAGCGGATTCGCCGTTTTGTGAAGGGGTTGAGGTCAGAGTTGCGGATTTCAGCCTTACAGGTAGCGGCTACAGCGAAATCCTTTCAGGAAGTGGTAGACTTCGTGATAGAGGTGGAGGGAGTGAAGCCAGATGACTTCACCATGGCATCGACATCAAAAAGGTTTCGAAAGGGAGGTGAGTTTAATGGTTCTTACTCCAGAGGGCAAGGTTCAGGAAGTTACCCAGCCTGACCTATTCAGTCTTCATTGCGGACTGTAGTTGGAGGTCCACCTCAGACCGGTCAATATTTCTCTGAGGTAGTAGGTTATTCCCACACCTCGCCATTCTCACAGAGACCGATGCTTGAATCCAGAGAGTGTTATTGATGTGGGGAGACTGGACACATTAAGAGGTATTTTCCAAAATAGAGTTACAGACCTCCATTAGTCAGAGGTAGAGGTGGTCATGGAAGAGGCCGTCATCCTGGAGGACGTGGTAGTCGAGGTAATGGTGGTCACCAAAACGGCCGGGGTGACGGGAAAACTGGAGCCACTACAACACAACATGGTAGGGGCAACGGGCAGACAGGCAATAGGGCCCATTGTTACGCTTTCCTCGGGCGGTCCGAAGCGGAGACATCTGATGCTGTTATCACAGGTAATCTTTTGGTTTGTGATTGCATGGCTTCTGTATTATTTGATCCTGGCTCCTCATTTTCATATGTATCTTCCTCATTTGCTACAGGCCTTAATTTACATTGTGAATTGGTTGACATGTCTATTCGTGTTTCTACTCCGGTGGGTGAGTCTGTGATAGTCGAAAAGGTGTATAGGTCTTGTCCTGTGGCTTTTGTAGGGAGCAATACTCATGTAGACTTGGTTATTTTAAAAATGGTTGACTTCGATGTAATTCTGGGTATGACTTGGCTTTCTCCAAATTTTGCAATATTGGATTGTAATGCTAAAACTGTAACGTTGGCCAAGCCTGGGACAGATCCGTTAGTGTGGGAGGGTGACTACACTTCCACTCCGGTTCGTATCATCTCCTTTCTTCGTGCTAAGAGAATGGTTAGTAAAGGGTGTTTAGCTTTCTTGGCACACCTCAGGGATGATACTATCCAAGTACCTCCAATTGAGTCGGTTTCGATAGTCCGTGAGTTTCTGGATGTGTTCCCTGCAGATCTTCCTGGTATGCCACCAGATAGGGATGTTGACTTTTGCATTGATCTTGAACCGGGTACTCGTCCCATTTCCATACCCCCTTATAGAATGGCTCCCGCGGAGTTAAGGGAATTAAAGGCTCAACTTCAAGAATTGTTAGGAAAAGGTTTCATTAGACCAAGTGCATCCCCTTGGGGTACTCCTGTGTTTGTGAAGAAGAAGGATGGGAGTTTCCGGATGTGCATAGACTACAGGCAACTGAATAAGGTAACTATTATGAACAAGTATCCTCTTCCTCGCATCGATGATTTGTTCGACCAGTTACAAGGTGCTTGTACCTTCTCAAAAATCGACTTGAGATCTGGTTATCATCAATTTAAAATACGAGCAACGGATGTGCCCAAGACTGCTTTTCGGACCAGGAATGGGCATTATGAGTTCTTAGTAATGTCTTTTGGGCTTACTAATACCCTTGCTGCTTTCATGAACTTTATGAATGGGATTTTTAAGTCATATCTGGATCTCTTTTTCATTGTATTCATTGATGATATACTGGTATACTCAAAGAGCAAGAAGGAACATGAGGAGCACTTGAGAATTGTATTGGAAATGTTGAGGGAGAAAAAGCTTTACGCCAAATTCTCCAAGTGTGAGTTTTGGCTAGATTCGGTGTCCTTCTTAGGACACGTAGTTTCTAAGGATGGAGTGATGGTGGATCCATCTAAGATTGAAGCAGTGAAGAATTGGGAGAGACCTACTAATGTTACAGAAGTAAGGAGTTTTGTTGGTTTAGCTAGATACTACCGCCGATTTGTCAAGGGGTTCTCTTCTATTGCTTCCCATTTGACAAGCTTGACTAAGCAGAATGTCCATTTATATGGTCGGACGATTGCGAAGAAAGATTTCAAAAGCTCAAGACTTTGTTGACTACTGCACCCATTCTCACCTTGCTAGTGGAAGGTAAGAATTTTATTGTCTATTGTGATGCATCCTATTCGGGTTTGGTTGCAGTGCTAATGCAAGAGAAGAATGTGATTGCTTATGCTTCGAGGCAATTAAAAGTGCATGAACGTAACTATCCGACCCATGATTTGGAGTTGGCTGCGGTAGTGTTTGCATTAAAGCAATGGAGACACTATCTATATGGGGTTAAGTGCGAAGTCTATACGGATCATCGTAGCCTACAGTATGTTTTTACTCAGAAGGATTTGAACTTGAGACAGAGGAGGTGGATGGAACTACTGAAAGACTATGACATCACTATCTTGTATAATCCGGGAAAAGCTAATGTAGTGGCAGATGCGTTAAGTAGAAAAGCAGGGAGCATGGGAAGTTTAGCTCACTTGCAAGTTTCTAGACGTCCATTGGCTAGAGAGGTTCAGATTCTGGCCAACGACTTTATGAGGTTAGAGGTAAATGAGAAGGGAGGATTTTTGGCAAGTGTGGAGGCAAGGTCTTCTTTTCTTGACAAGATTAAGGGAAAGCAGTTTACTGATGAAAAATTGACCCGGATCCGAGATAAAGTTATTCTAGGAGAGGCTAAAGAAGCAACAATCGATGAGGAAGGTGTTTTGAGAATTAAGGGAAGGGTATGCGTACCCCGCGTCGATGATTTGATCCACACTATTCTTACATAGGCTCATAGTTCAAGGTATTCTATACATGTTGGTGCAACCAAGATGTATCGTGACCTAAAGCAACATTTTTGGTGGAGTAGAATGAAGCGTGACATTGTGGAGTTTGTCGCCAAATTTCCAAATTGTCAGCAAGTAAAGTATGAACACCAGAGGCATGGAGGAACACTTTAGAGAATGCCCATTCCGGAATGGAAGTGGGAGAGAATTGCGATGGACTTCGTGCTTGGTCTTCCGAAGACAATGGGTAAGTATGACTCTATTTGGGTGATTGTTGATAGATTAACTAAGTCTGCTCACTTCATTCCGGTCAAGGTGACTTACAATGCAGAAAAGGTAGCCAAACTTTACATCTCGGAAGTTGTGCGATTGCACGGAGTTCCACTCTCCATCATATGAGATAGAGGTACTCAGTTTACTTCTAAGTTTTGGAAAACATTGCATGCGAAGTTAGGTACTAGGTTGGATCTTAGTACCGCATTTTACCCTCAGACCGATGGTCAGTCTGAACGAACGATTCAAGTGTTGGAGGATATGCTTCGTGTATGTGTGATAGAATTTGGTGGCCATTGGGATAGCTTCTTACCTTTGGCAGAGTTCTCCTACAATAATAGCTATCACTCAAGTATTGATATGGCCCCATTTGAAGCACTGTATGGGAGGAGATGTAGGTCTCCCATTGGTTGGTTTGATGCATTTGAGGTTAGACCTTGGGGTACTGACCTTCTGAGGGAATCATTAGATAAAGTGAAACGCATTCAAGAAAAGCTTTTAGCGGCTCAAAGTAGGCAGAAGGAATATGCAGATCGAAAGGTTAGAGACTTGGAGATCATGGAGGGTGAATAAGTCTTGCTGAAGGTTTCACCCATGAAAGGGGTGATGCGGTTTGGTAAAAGAGGTAAGCTAAGCCCAAGGTATATTGGACCATTTGAAGTATTTAAGCGAGTAGGGGAGGTGGATTATGAATTAGCCTTTCCTCCAGGGCTGTCAGGAGTGCATCCGGTATTTCATGTGTCTATGTTGAAAAGATACCATGGGGATGGAAACTACATCATTCATTGGGATTCGGTCCTACTTGATGGGAATTTGTCTTATGAGGAGGAGCCTGTTGCTATTTTAGATAGAGAAGTCCACAAGTTGCGGTCAAGGGAGATTACATCCATCAAAGTTCAATGGAAGAATCGACCAGTTGAAGAGTCCACTTGGGAGAAGGAGGCTGATATGCGAGAAAGATACCCACACCTGTTCACAGATTCAGGTAATCCTTTTCGCCCTTGTTTTTCTTCTTGTGATCGTTCGAGGATTAACAATGGGTAAATTTGTATCTATTGTAACGACCTGTTTAGTCATTTTGAGCAGCAGATTTTATTTCTGGAAAAACAGGCTGAAACAACGGACCCCACGATGGACCGTCATGGGTACGACGGACCATCGAGGGGGTCTCGTTCCAAAACACTTAGAATTCTGAAATTTGGGTACTGAAATCGACTCTTTGAACTTCGTGACGGAATGGCAGGACGGACCATCGTCGGCACGACGGACCGTCACACATTTTCCACAGAAATTAGTCTCTAAACTCTGTGACGGAAGCAGCAGGACGGACCGTCGCAGGCACGACGGGCTGTCACAGGCTGCGTAATCCCAGGCTGGATCGGATTTCTGTTAAATGTTTTAAGGGGCGTTTTGGACTATTCCTGCTATAATTATAAATTTAGTGGGTTAATGTTAATAATTTAACTACTTGAGGGTTAAAGGAGATAACCTTGAATTATTTAATGGGTTAATTCATCATCTTTTATACTTAGTTATATGCTAATTAGGGTAAAATAAAGAGGGTTTGAATAAGAAAAATGGAAAGAACAGAGAGAGGGAGAAGAACGAACGAGAAAGAGGAGAAACGAAGAAGAAAGCAAAGCATTGGAAAAGTAGACTGCTTGAATCACAATTCTTCTGTGGAGGTAGGTTATGGTTTATGCTATTCGTAGTAAACTCTTAATAGAGAATGATATGTATTGGTAGTATTGTAAACCCTTCTATATGCTTAATTGTATGCCTGCATGAATGTGATTATATAATTGTGATAAAATAAGCATGATGAGGCTATTGAATCCTAAATCTTGAAAAACCCTAATCTACTTTGTTAATGATGATGCCTTGGTATAAAAGAAGGCTTGATGAACAAAAGTAGTGAGATTAGGGGATCGGGTGTCACATTCTGACACCAGGATAATATATGGATCGGGTGTCACGTTCCGACACCAGGATAGAATATGGATCGGAGTGTCACGTTCCGACACCAGGATAGAATATGGATCGGGTGTAACATTCCGGCACCAAAATAGAATATGGATCGGAGTGTCACGTTCGGACACCAGGATAGAATATGGATCGGGTGTCACGTTCCGGCACCAGGATAGAATATGGATCGGGGTGTCACGTTCCGGCACCAGGATAGAATATGGATCGGAGTGTCACGTTCCGACACCAGGATAGTATATGAAGATCGGAGTGTCACGTTCCGACACCAGGATAGTATATTGAGCGGAGTGTCACGTACCGACACGAGAGGAATAATGATAATGAATCTTGAAATATGTTAATATACTCAATTTAATGAACCTAATTCCCAAATGAGCATGGTATTGAGGCTTGAGTCCTCATGGGTGTACTTGGCGTTACTTATTAATGATTATAGTACTTGATGTTGCTATCTTTTGAGTATTGTAATTGGTTCTTATGATATTACCTGTATATACTGTTTTCTATTTTGATTTGGCCGATGATACTTACTCAGTACTTGTGCCTTGTACTGACCCCTACTTGTATGTTTCTTTCTTTGTTATTTGTGGAGTGCAGCAAACGTACCTTCGTCTTCAACTCAACCGTAACTCTAGCCAGTCTTCATTACACCGGATTTCAGGGTGAGCTAATGCTTCTAGCTTGGACTGGATCTTCTTCCTCATGTCTTGATGCCTTGATGTTCCGGCATGGACTAGCTTTTTATTTATTCTAGCTTTCTAGACACTCTTAGATTTAGTAATTTGAGGATAGATGTTCTTGTGATGATGACTTCCAGATTTTGGGGATAATAATAGTTATTGAATTTTAGAAGTTATTTAATCAATGATTATTAATGAGATTTAAGTCTTCCGCATTACTTTCTGTTGATATTATATTGAAATGTTGGGTTTTGTATTGGTTGGTTCGCTCACATAGAAGGGTAAGTGCGGGTGCCACTCGCGGCTCGATTTGAGTCGTGACATTTGGTCAGGATATAAATTAACTAAAAAGTTCGGAGACAAATTTTAGGGTTGATGATTGGTAAAATTGGGGTAGTAACAAATAAAGTTTGGGAGATTAGGCTATTGTAATAATAATTAGAGAAGTTTGTATGTGTGAGTAACGGAATAGTGAATTATAAGGAGGATATGACAGTTTTTGTAAACGATGATTGTTGTATAAAAAATATTGCAAGCGGTGGAGTACAAACTCTTTGGTTACAATTATTAATTATCAATTGGTATTATAATTAACCTTTATAATTAGATAGGAATTGAATTGAATGCACGGTCTGTTATCACTAGTTTCATAATTGCTAATTTTTGATTAATTTATTTAGAGGAATTGAGATTTAATCCTATGCTTTCAATTTGAGAAATAAGGGAGTTGACATAAAATTTAGGACATTTTTTTAGAGTAATATGAGTTTCTATATACCGTTTACTTATGAGTTATGCATACTGAATAGATTGGAAACACGTTGAGGCATTAAAGAAAGGAAAATCATTGGCAAGCTAGCTTGCTGGCCTTCGGTTCTTCGGTGGAGGTAGATTATGGATTATGCTATTTGATGGTAAACTCTTAATAGTGATTGATATGCATTGAATGATAATATGAAGTTTTCTTTGTACTTCATTTTGTGGTTGTGTGGCATGGTTGTGTGTTTTATGATTGGTTTGAAATCTTGATACCGTGGAATTTACATTCTTGAACTCTCTTTATCCAAGTGATACCTTGAATTAAGAAGGTTTGATGAAATCATATAACCATGAGTTGAGAGTGGTGATAATAAAGGATAAATTGATAGTATTCTTAGATTGGAGTGTCACGTTCCGGCACGGTATTCTTCGATTGCCATGTCACGTTCTGACACAGTATTCTTGGATCGGAGTGTCACGTTCCGACACAACATAATTGGATAGGAGTGTCACGTTCCGACACAATATTCTTGGATCGGACTGTCACGTTCCGACACTGTGTAATTGGATAGGAGTGTAACGTTCCGACACAGTAACATTAAAGGAAAAGGATATTAATTTAATTGAATGTACTCAATCTCAAAGAACCCATCTCCTGACGAGCGTGATGTGGACGCATGAGTCCTCGTGTGTGCTTAATATTGTGATTGATTACGTACTTGGTTCAATTGTCACTTGTTTGTGTTGTTTGTTGCTTATTACCTAATAAGTACTATAGTTGATTTTATACTATTATTCTTTGTATACTATTCACTATTTTGGGTTGGGTGATGATACTTTCTCAGTCCATGTTGCCTCGTACTGAGCCCTAATTGTATTTTTCTTTGGTTTCCTTATATGGAGTGCAACAAGTATACCGGTGAATTTGGTTCAAGGGTGAGATATTCATTCGAGCTTAGGTTGGATTATCTAAGTCATTACCTGATGTCCTTAGTTTTCGGACACAAATTACTTTATTTCATTTATTTTGGTTCCTTTGATACTCTTACACTTACTAATTAGAGATTAGATGTCCTTGTCGTGATGTCTTTCAGGTTTTGGGAAAAGAAATTTAGTAAGTTTTTGAGCTTCCGCATTATGCTTGTAGTTTGTAAGTTGGGGTTAAATTCGTTGGTTCTCCCACCTAGGGGGTTAAGTTTGGGTACCACTCACGACTCGTTTTGGGTCGTGACAATTTTAATTCAATCATAATAGAGCTATCAAAAGTGCTTCTCAACAAAATAACAAAATATATGAGGTGTGTGATGACACTAAAATATTCAACAAAAAATAATAATAAAATTACATAAAATAAAATTTTCAAATTAATAAGTCATTATGAAAATGATTATAATTTACAACTACTCAATGACACTAAAGTAAGACTAAAAAGTATTAATTACGTGATTAACATTAAATAAAAATTAAAATTAGGTTATATAGTTTAAATGTCAAAGTCAATGTATAGCTAAAGTATAAATATTCAACATTAGTGTTGCGTTAATTTATTTATTTTTTTAGTTAGTAGTAGTGTTTAGTTAATTTTGAATAGTGCTTCATTAGAGTTGCATAGAGAAATGAATTATAACCTTTACATAACTATTAAAAATTCTAAATCTCAAAAAATTAAAGAATATATTTGATGATAAAAACTATGAAAAATTATAAGAGATATTGATAAATTATATAGAAGGCAATACTTTTATTGTAACATCTTCTAACTCGAATTTATCAATGATTAAACCAAGAAACTAAGAATAGTTATTTTCGGAAAGAAAAGGAAAAATTTGGAAAATTTCTTAAGTGTAAAAGTATGTTTTTGGTCATTTTCTGTCACGACCCAAAATGAGTCGTGAGTGGCACCCACGCTTACCCCCCCTATATGGGGCGAACCAACAAATCTAAACCCCAACATATACCAATAGTTCAACTATAAATAACAAAAATATGGCGGAAGCTCCAAAACTTATTGAGTAACAAATTTAAATAAGTATCTAAAGTTTATTACTTATTATCCCAAAATTTCATAGTCATCACATCAAGGACATCTTTTGTCAAATTACCAATTCTAAGAGTGTTTAAGAGACCAAAATAAGCAAGAAGATGGTCCATGACTGAAATTCAATGACATCAAGACGTGAATGAGAGAATCCAACATGAGCTAGAATTAATAGCCCACCCTGAACTCTGATGTTCTGGAGGCGGGCTAGAGCTGAGGGTGAGTCAAAGTCGATGGTGCACTTGCTATACTCCACAAAAGAACAACGAAGATAATACAAGCAGGGGTCAATACAAGGAACATGTACTGAGTAGGTATCATCGGCCAACTCAAAATGGAAACCAATATATATTGAATAATTATATAAAATCAACTACAATACTTAACACGTGGCAAGCAACAAAGAGATGAACTAGTGACAACAACACCATAGTAGGTACACCATCAATCACAACATCAAGCACACCTATGAGGATTCATGCCTCCACACCATACTCATTTGGAAAATAGGTTATTTGAGATTGAGTATATCAAGTTAATTCAAGATTCCTTTCCTTAAATGTTATTGTGTCAGAACGTGAAACTCCGATACCATATACCCTGTCGGAATGTTACACTCCGATCCCATAATACCGTATCGGAACGTGACACTCTGATCCAATAATACCGTGTCGGAACGTGACACTCCGATCCAATTATCTCATAATTTTATTTCATCAAGCCTTCTTTATTCAAAGGTGTAACATTTATAGAGAGGGTTCAAGATTAAAAATTCAATAGTCTCATAATTTTAGGCCAACAACAAACCACACAATCAGAAATAACAACCACACAATCAAGCACATAGGAGACATTACAATATCACTCAATACATATCAATCGCTATTGAAAGTTTATCTATCAAATAGAGATAAACCATAACCTACCTCCACCGAAGAAACGAAGTTTAAACAAACTACTTCTTCAATGATTTTCCTTTCCTCAATAGCCCTAAATGTTTCCAATCTATCAAATACATAATAAACCTGATATTTAGTTATCTATCTCCATATGCTAATACCTAATTTTATAACACGATAATAAGATCAATAATGCTAAATTATGTATCACCTGCTACGGAAATAGTGGTAAGCTAGCAACTGTTACTTTGTTTTTAACTATTAAAATAAGGATCAACCATTACATACTTGGACTATCATTATATCCTCTATTTACCTTTCCAAATGACTTGTTTTTACTATAACAAATATAAGAATCAATAACTTTAATTTTAAGTCTCCATACCTAGTGATGTATTTAATTTTTAATAATAGTAGACTCAAGCCATTTGCCATGATTTCACTGGCAACTAACACACCAACACACAAAACCCATTTCAAAATTTTAGGAATATGACGATAATAATTAAATTTTACATGAATTTTCATATGCCACCCATTCACTAAATTCACTAAACGATAATTTGCCATCTATTGTTTTAATATTTCAACATAATCAAATCCAAAGATAAATCTAAATTTCCTCCGATTAGCATAACTTAAATGAAATTTAAATAATTTGATACACTTAATATTTAATTACTATTTTCATATATCAAAATATAATTTATAATGCAAGAATAAAATATAAATACTAATGTTTGAAGCCACTGATTGAGAAATCAGTGGCACCCAACCGTGCATAACCGTTCCCTAATGAATGAAAAATTTGCCCTTAATAAATAACCAAACCTAATCTTCTCTCTAAACCAACAACAACCATTTTATAATATATATTTGTCTTTCCCAATCAATAGAATAACCATTATAATAATAATAATAATACTCATTTGAAACAGTTATACAAGCCAATACATTTAACTGCTAACATCACCTTCCTATTTAACATTATAATAATATTAATAACAATAATACGACCATCACCCATATGTCCCATATCCAAGTTAAATGTTTTTTACCTGATGGAACAATCACTTCGTGACTGGTGTAGACATGGTTTCTCTTGGCTTAACTCTTATTTCCCTTCTACAGAATATTTCTTCCTAAATATTATATAACTAATTATAAGAGTGGTGAAACTGACCAACTATTTATTATACTATTATTCGCTTTAACCACCAACTATATAAATTAATAAAATTACCCTACTAATTTCATAATTATAATTATGAATAGTCCAATACACCCATTTAAATCTATCAAAAAGTATTTTCTGACATAAAAAATTCTAGTGCTCAAAACGATCGAAAATGGTCGTTACATTTTCAAACGATCATAATTTCTAGCTCAGAAGGAGTTATCAACAATTCTTTATGTGGATGGAAAGCCGTAGGAAAGATCTTTCCAACGGCTCCGAGTTTGCTATTTTTCAATGTCATATTAGGGAGATATGTTTTTCAAAAGTTGGGCTATTGGAGTGAGGAAATTTCTATTCGGATTTTAGTAAGGGTAAAGTAGTCTTTTGACCATTCTATTCCTAATTTTTTTTAAGAGTTTAGTTGGGGTAAAACAAATTTTTAGTTCTGATTACAATAGTACTTTTTATGCTTAGGGTTATGGAGAAAAGAGAAGAGAAGAAGGAGAAGGGAGAAAATACAATATTTCACCAAGAACGCCAAGAGATTCTAGTGGAATTCGTCAGGGATGATCCCTAATCATTGAAGTTCTTGATAAAAAACCGTTGAATTCTTGTTGGTGAGTTGTGGTATGCCTTTGGTTGTTTGATTAGTGTTTCAAGGCTATTTTACGAGTCTAAACTATTGGGTATTGAGGATTTTAGTGAGCCTTAGTGTTTGGAGTGAGATCCATGGAATTTTAGTGAGCCTTAGTGTTTGAGTTTTGAATTAGTGGATGGTTTTAAATGGAGTGGCGATGACATACGCAAAAAGGAAGAGACTCATAGAATGGTAGAGGCAAATAGAGATTTTTCACATTTTTGTTAATCCATGAACAGGATGTATGAATCTCGATCGGAGAAGAATCAAGAGAAAAAAAGAAAGAACCGGAATTGATCGATAGATTTCTCGAAACAAACAAAAAGGAAACGAAAGATGAAACATAAATTGTGGATCAACTAAGACCTCTAGGGGACTTTCTTAAAGAGGAACCTCATGTAAATACCATGGAATGTTGTTTGATCCTATTCATGAAGATTTCATAACTATTCCAAAAATGGAAAATTTGACACAATTGGTGCTCTTTTTTGGAAATTGGAAGCATTTACTAATTTATGATGTTTCATGTACAGAATGAAAACTTCATTCTTCTACGAGAATTTTTATGAAAGCCTTTCATTTGCTTCTCTTCGATGGAAGTTTGATTTTCCCAGAATGTATCCTAATTTTTGGCCTAATTTTTCTTCTAATGATCGTTTCAACCATACATATATTGTTTTGAGACTTAAGTGTCATATTTGGCCATGAATATTGTTTAAAGTATTTTCATTGTTGACACCAAATTTTGGTCCAATGGTTTTGAAACTAACACATTTTTGAGTCAAATACAACCAAAAAAAATCTTCCTATCCCACATCTTTTCTCTAACAATTTTCAATTTTTGCAAAAGTCCCACATCGGCATTTTATCCCTTTTGAGGATTTTTGGGTCTCTATATAAACCACTTCATTCCATATTTTAGAGGGGAGGGAATACAAAAGAATACTCATAAAATTTTGAGAATTCTTGGTTCCATAGTTCAAAAATTTTAAAAGTGTTTTTTGTGGTTTCTTCGAGTTGAGGAGGTGGAGTCGTCTCCTTCAATCTCATAGTTCCGGTTCGCTGCCCAGAACCAGGTAAACTTTTCTCTTAGCGTTGTTTTATTTTATTCCAGCTCTTTTATGTTTTCTGTTTATTATATGTAGCTTGTTTTATTTTTATTTTTTTTAGTTTAATGTAGTTGTAAAGTTAATTAATATTTGTGTTTATTATAGTTTTAATATTAGCATTATTTTATGATTTGATGTTCATTTATTTATTATTATTTTAAAATTGTTAGTCAACTATTTGCTATCTTAAATTTTCAGAATTTTGTTATTATTCTATTTTAATGTTATTTTTAATTTTTATATATTACGTTATTGTTGTTTCCATTTCTAATTATGTTGTTTTAGTTTGGTTGATTGTTTTTCATATTATCTTGGGATAAGTTTGTTATGTTTTGTTGATGTTCAGGTTATATTAAATATATTTGTTAAAAGTCTGGCCAATGAAAAATCTATCCGTCGGGTTTAGAGGCCTTTCCATTTTAAAAGACGGAAATTTTTAGTTTAAGTTCATATAACTAATTTGGTAAATCGTTAAAGTGGCCGATGAAGAAATTACCGTCGATTTCCGAGGCCTCCCATGTTAATAAGACGGATTTTAATTTTAGTTATTGTTTGAGTTATTTATTTTTATTTATATTGTTTTGACACTAACTCTTTTACTAAGTGTCGTTACAGGTACCCGGAGTGGCTTCTCCTTGAAATTATTTGAAAAGTTCGAATTATAATTTCATTCGTTATTTTGTGAATATCGACGTTAGGCAAACTTTAGGCCGATAATTATTGTTTTATTGTGCATATTGTTTGTTTATTATATGTGTTTATTTTATATTTTTCCTCAATTTGAAAAGATAAATGAACTCAGTCGGGAACCACATTTGTGGATTCCGAAGGGTGCCTAACCCCTTCCCTTCGGAATAACTAGAACCCCTTACCTAGAATCGAATTGGTTTCGTATATTAATAATTGGTTTCCTAGTTTTCCTAAAAATTAGGTGGCGACTCTTTTTTAAAACTCGTTTATTTTTAACTTTGTTAAAATTGAAACAATTAATTATTTTTGAGTTGCCGCGACGTTTCGCCCTATTTCGACAGAGTAGGGATGTAAACAGAATGGCGACTCCGCTGGGGAGTTTTTGAGGTTTTAACCAATATGGATTTATTTGTTTTTCAAATTGAGGAGATTTTTGCTTTATTATTATGTTATACCTTGTATTTTTATATTTTTGCTGATTATTTGTTAATTGTATGTACTCATTATTTATCTTGTTGTGGGTATATATTATCATTGCATTCATGGCATATCTCCGATATATATGTATAGTATATTAAAGGACGGTTTGCGGAACCGCAACCGGACTTTTTTATACTCACCTTTTTTCGGAATGATCGGCAATTTATTGGTTCGTTATGCGTCCAATGGTTGTCGTGAATTCCAGCCTAAGTTGTCCGCTTGGGTCCCCTGTCTTTCAAAAGCCACTCTTAGTCAACTAGGATAGAGCTAAACCAAAACCTCATATAAAGCATGACACAATTGTTTGTATGTTATGTGATATACGTGTTGTATATATGTTGTATAATAGTTCATTATTTTAAAATCACTTTTGTTAACCTAGTTTTAAGAATATTCATTATTCAAGTCCAATTTTTTGAAGTTAAATAGTTGGAACTACGTTTGACCTGATTCCTGCTTCAACGGGATACGTAGGCGCCATTAAGGCTCGGTCATCTTCCCCGTAAGTTTTCCAAATTTTAAGAACAGAAACTGGGGCAAAATTTTGGGGAAGTCTCCAAAATTTTATAATGGAGATAGTTGTTACAATATTAAATACCGGAGGTTTGTCGAAGTTGAAACAGGGGCAAAAATTTTTAGGAATGCCCTCAAAATTTTCACCAAGATTGTACGCAGACTCCAGTATTTAAGAGGCTTCACTCCGAGTTGGTTTGTATATTTTGCATTATTTTTTTTGTACATGATGTCACATTCATTGTATATCTTTGTTTTATTATATTCCATTGAAAAAATTAGTTTAATTGACATTTTTTAAGTTTGGGTAGTCCGTCCTTCAACGCGACTCATTATTTCATTACATTTTTTTGTTACTTTTGTTAAATTTAGGTGGTCCGACCTTCAATATGACTCACTGATTCATTCGTCCTTGTAAATTTTCTTCAAATAGTAAATAAAATTTTTTTTGTTCAATTCGGGTTGCCCGCTTTTCAATGTGGCTCATTGATTTTTATTCTCATTTTTTTTTCCTTTCAAAAAGTAATTTGTTGTTTATAAATTTTATGTCATATTTGGAAGAACTACGCAAACCTGATTCTCATCAATGAGATACGTAGGCAGCCCTTATTGGGTTCGGTATTCTTTCTTCAAAAGATTTTTTATTTATTTATTTTTTATTCTTTGAATGTTTATATTTTCGAAATCATTTTTAACTGGGTTGGTGCCAACACAGCTCAAAAGTGCATGTGAAAAATAATTTGTATAATAATGACGATTGACTTCTTGTTAAACCATGGATTCTTTTAGTACCTCTCATCCATACTTTCTTACACTTGCAAATGTTGTCTTGTATAAATTCAAGATTAGAACAAAATCAGATTCATTGTTTCATGTGCATTGTGTGGTGAGTTTTGAATCAAATTCAATTATTTTGCATTGTTGATCTAGAACTTGACCTAAATTTTATTGAGGTGAAATTCTGAGTAATGTTTGATTTGAAAAATGATTGTAGGCCTTCTTTGATCCGTTTGAGCCTTTCAAAGCCTACCAAATGATGTTAATCCTTAGATGTCTCCACTTTGAGCCTTAAGCCTTTTCTTTGGACAACCACATCTTAGCCTATACCTTTTTGAGTGCTTTTACGCACTATCTCTCTTTTGACCAGACTTTCTTGAGCGCACTGAAGACATGCAAGTTATAAGAGAAGATACAAAGTTCAAATTTGTCAAAGACAAAAGTTATCAAAGTTCCTGAATGTCAAGAAAACAAAAATGACTTCAGAAAGAAAAAAAAAAGGTTCAATATTCCCCACCAATTTAAGAAAGCAACATTTCAAAAACACTCCAAACAAAAAAAAAAGGAGAAAATTCAAAAAGGGGGAAAACTTAGACAAACAAAGTTTCAAAGAAGTCAAGAGTGCAAAAGGAAGGGACAACAAAGAGAATCAAACGCTAAAGCGTAATAAATGTTAAAAGCATCTATTTAGTGCAATGCTCAAGAAAGAATAAGTCACTTTAATCCCAAATGACTATCCTACCCTTTCCTCATCCAACATTACAAGCTATTAACAAGCCCTACATGATTTCAATTCAAATATTCCAAATTAGTGGAGATTTACATGAAGGTCAAGCCTATGGTATCACAATTGCATTCATTGAAATTTTTTGTTGAGTGTGAGTGTGCTTTTCCAGATATTCCCAAATCAAAACACTTTAAATGTGCACAAATTGGAAGTTTCTTTCTTGTGAGGGCACTTGAAACATGATGTTAGGTCTAGTTCAAAGATTTTGCTTGTAGCAAGATGAACAAATCTTGTTGTTACTAAGTACAATTGAGGTACCACTTGAATCCATAGGAATTATCTCGATGTCAATTTCAGTTGAAAGAGAAAAATTGTGAGAAATTTTGTACAATACTGTTGTTGGCGCTAACCAAGTTAAAATATGTTTCATTGTTGATATTTGTCCAAACAACTTTGTGGACCATTTCATTGTCGATTTTGTCCATACCAACTTTGTGGACTGTTTCATTGTTGATAATTGTCCAAACAACTTTGTGGACGGTTTCATTGTTGATTTTGTCCATACCAACTTTGTGGACTGTTTCATTGTTGATATTTGTCCAAAGAACTTTGTGGACCGTTTCAAAGTTTAAATTGCATTTTTGGTAGTCATACCCTTCAAAATGACATCTTTTATTTTCGGTAGTCATACCCTTCAAAATGACATCTTTTTAATTTGGGTCGTCATACCTTTCAAACTGACATCATTTTATTTTTGTGCCCCATATTTGTCCATACCAACTTTGTGGACTGTTTCATTGTTGATATTTGTCCAAACAACTTTGTGGACCGTTTCAAAGTTTAAATTACATTTTTGTAGTCATGTCCTTCAAAATGACATGTTTTTAGTTTTGGAGTCATATCCTTCAAAATGACATCTCTTTTATTTTAGGTAGTCATACCTTTCAAAATGACATCTTTTAAAGTTAGGTAGTCATACCTTTCAACATGGCATTTTCTTAAATTTAGGTCGTCATACCTTTCAAAATGATATCTTCTCAAAATTGATTTTTTATCTCAAATAAAATGATTTATTTCAGATTGGTTTGTCATGCCGTTCAATATGACACTTTTTTTTTATTATTCCATTTTAAATTGACATTTTATTTAATTCATGATGCTATTAAGTTTGAATCATTGCATTGGTTAATACCTTGTTCATATTATCATGTTTGCATAATTTATGTTATATTTGCTACTAACATTGATATTGCAGATTTTGTGATAGACATGTTAAGTTCAAGTTGGGTCGTCCGCCTTTCAAAGAGACAAGATCGGGTCGTCATCTCCCTCCAAATGACATGTTAAGTTCAACTTGGGTCGTCCGCCTTTCAAAGAGACAAGATTGGGTTGTCATCTCCCTTCAAATGACATGTTAAGTTCAAGTTGGGTCGTCCGCCTTTCAAAGAGACAAGATCGGGTCGTCATCTCCCTTCAAATGACATGTTAATTTCAACTTGGGTCGTCCGTCTTTCAACGAGACAAGATTGGGTCGTCATCTCCCTTCAAATGACATGTTAAGTTCAAGTTGGGTCGTCCGCCTTTCAAAGAGACAAGATCGGGTCGTCATCTCCCTTCAAATGACATGTTAAGTTTAAGTTGGGTCGTCCGCCTTTCAAAGAGACAAGATTGGGTTGTCATCTCCCTTCAAATGACATGTTAAGTTCAACTTGGGTCGTCCGCCTTTCAAAGAGACAAGATTGGGTTGTCATCTCCCTTCAAATGACATGTTAAGTTCAAGTTGGGTCGTCCGCCTTTCAAAGAGACAAGATCGGGTCGTCATCTCCCTTCAAATGACATGTTAATTTCAACTTGGGTCGTCCGCCTTTCAACGAGACAAGATTGGGTCGTCATCTCCCTTCAAATGACATGTTAAGTTCAAGTTGGGTCGTCCGCCTTTCAAAGAGACAAGATTGGGTTGTCATCTCCCTTCAAATGACATGTTAAGTTCAACTTGGGTCGTCCGCCTTTCAAAGAGACAAGATTGGGTTGTCATCTCCCTTCAAATGACATGTTAAGTTCAAGTTGGGTCGTCCGCCTTTCAAAGAGACAAGATCGGGTCGTCATCTCCCTTCAAATGACATGTTAATTTCAACTTGGGTCGTCCGCCTTTCAACGAGACAAGATTAGGTTGTCATCTCCCTTCAAATGACATGTTAAGTTCAAGTTGGGTCGTCCGCCTTTCAAAGAGACAAGATTGGGTCGTCATCTCCCTTAAAATGACATGTTAAACTTGGGTCGTCCGCCTTTCAACGAGACACGCTGGGTTGTCACATCATTCAAAGTAACATGTTATTCGCATCATCCTTCTTTCAAAAAGGTACACCACCTTCATTGTGCAATTTTGCAAGTAACATCAAAGGTATGTGAATTTTCTCAGTTTGCAATCAATCGCCGTCTTTTGTTTATTGTTTTCATCCCAGTCGATCAATGTGGAGTCTTGCTCAAAAGTTCTACCAACGTCTCAATTGTTTTGTTCAATGTTTATCAAATCAAATTTGGTTCGTCAACTTTGTTTGACCAGGACCTCTTTCATCGATCCTAATCAAACAAAGGGGCAAGCTGTTGACACCAAATTTTGGTCCAATGGTTTTGAAACTAACACATTTTTGAGTCAAATACAACCAAAAAAAATCTTCCTATCCCACATCTTTTCTCTAACAATTTTCAATTTTTGCAAAAGTCCCACATCGGCATTTTATCCCTTTTGAGGATTTTTGGGTCTCTATATAAACCACTTCATTCCATATTTTAGAGGGGAGGGAATACAAAAGAATACTCATAAAATTTTGAGAATTCTTGGTTCCATAGTTCAAAAATTTTAAAAGTGTTTTTTGTGGTTTCTTCGAGTTGAGGAGGTGGAGTCGTCTCCTTCAATCTCATAGTTCCGGTTCGCTGCCCAGAACCAGGTAAACTTTTCTCTTAGCGTTGTTTTATTTTATTCCAGCTCTTTTATGTTTTCTGTTTATTATATGTAGCTTGTTTTATTTTTATTTTTTTTAGTTTAATGTAGTTGTAAAGTTAATTAATATTTGTGTTTATTATAGTTTTAATATTAGCATTATTTTATGATTTGATGTTCATTTATTTATTATTATTTTAAAATTGTTAGTCAACTATTTGCTATCTTAAATTTTCAGAATTTTGTTATTATTCTATTTTAATGTTATTTTTAATTTTTATATATTACGTTATTGTTGTTTCCATTTCTAATTATGTTGTTTTAGTTTGGTTGATTGTTTTTCATATTATCTTGGGATAAGTTTGTTATGTTTTGTTGATGTTCAGGTTATATTAAATATATTTGTTAAAAGTCTGGCCAATGAAAAATCTATCCGTCGGGTTTAGAGGCCTTTCCATTTTAAAAGACGGAAATTTTTAGTTTAAGTTCATATAACTAATTTGGTAAATCGTTAAAGTGGCCGATGAAGAAGTTACCGTCGATTTCCGAGGCCTCCCATGTTAATAAGACGGATTTTAATTTTAGTTATTGTTTGAGTTATTTATTTTTATTTATATTGTTTTGACACTAACTCTTTTACTAAGTGTCGTTACAGGTACCCGGAGTGGCTTCTCCTTGAAATTATTTGAAAAGTTCGAATTATAATTTCATTCGTTATTTTGTGAATATCGACGTTAGGCAAACTTTAGGCCGATAATTATTGTTTTATTGTGCATATTGTTTGTTTATTATATGTGTTTATTTTATATTTTTCCTCAATTTGAAAAGATAAATGAACTCAGTCGGGAACCACATTTGTGGATTCCGAAGGGTGCCTAACCCCTTCCCTTCGGAATAACTAGAACCCCTTACCTAGAATCGAATTGGTTTCGTATATTAATAATTGGTTTCCTAGTTTTCCTAAAAATTAGGTGGCGACTCTTTTTTAAAACTCGTTTATTTTTAACTTTGTTAAAATTGAAACAATTAATTATTTTTGAGTTGCCGCGACGTTTCGCCCTATTTCGACAGAGTAGGGATGTAAACATTCATGAGAATGTTTACAGATTTATACTTGAGTTAAGTTAAGTCTTTCACTGAGTTAACTAAGTCTGGCAAAGGGTTCGTTTATGGTCAGCCATGGTCGTTGGGTGCCGACCACGTCTAGGGTGTAGACTCAAAGTGTGACATTTTTGTAGAGGGGATTGTTCGGATAGTAAGCACCCTTCACTTCCAACCTGAAGGTTGCGAGTTCGATTCACCAAGGAAGAAAAACGGGTGGGAGCTCCTGGAGGGGGAGGGGTGAATAAAAACCCAAACATAGGTAACTCGTCCAACCCATCAAGAATTAGACGGGTTGGGCTCAAGATAATTTGAATTTAGTTCAATGTCAACTCATTCAAGCATAATCCATTTTAAGAGAGTTTTCAATTTGGCCTAATTTAATCTCCAGTTTCAACCGTTTTGAAATTCTTTAGTACGATATTTTCTATTATGAAAGTTATGTATTATTATCTAGTCAACATCTTTTATGATTTATCTATCCATTTGTTATTATTTTTTTTAAAAGAAAAAATCTTGAGCTGAAATTCGTATTGTGATTATAAAAAGTTAAATATCATTATATTAAAATTGTTGAGATTAATCGGGTCAAAATGGGTTGGTCAAAACCCAACCCAATACATTGAACCCAAAGTAAACTTGGGCAGGTCAAGACCCAACTCGATTTCTATTTCAACCCATTTTAATATCTTCAATTTCAACCCAACCAGCCCACTTGACACCCTCTACTTTTATGTATAAAATTATTTTTTTATAATTATATTTATAATGTCGAGTTGATTTGATCTCAAGTTGACTTTTTTTTTTTTAGTTGAACAAAATCAACAAAGTATACTTCGATTCTATTTCAATACAAAATGAAATCAAACAAAATATCAAATAAGATATTTTGTTATTTGACTCGATCTAATGTAATTCATTTTCAGTTTGATTTGTACACCACTAGTTGCAAGTGTCTATATATGTCTATTTCAGGTAAAAACCAATTATGGAAATTCCAAAGGAATAACTAAATTGATAAAGTTACCAAAGTAAGAGAAGCACATTAATAATTGTAATAAATGTTACAATATAAAGACATTTTTTCTAAAGTAAGAATCTTCTTCTCCGTTTTGTTGAAACGAATTGATGGATGTCCGCATCAGAAGGAAAGTATATGAGAGTGATTAAATAAGGAGAAACTTCGCACATTCTCTTGTTTTATGAATAATTAATAAGTTAAATATATTGAAATGGTTGATGTTTTGAAATAGGATCTGATGATTTGACAACAACATGATGAGTAGTTATCTTGTGCACCCTAACAAACAAAATCATCCAACTGACACCTTACCTTTTCACGTTGTTAATATGAATATGTGATTAATTATATAGTAATTATACTTCAAATACATGAATATATCCTATCAGTTTAGCTAAAACATGGGTCAAATGTGGTGCACCGATATGTAAGGATTACTTAATTTTTCCATATGTATGTACAAATCAAACAAGATCATGGTTGACCTTTCATCATAAGGAAAGAATTTGTAGAAGTTGTCGGAGATCATCATTGTCTTCACCAGTGAAAGAATCCTGTAATAGGACTATGTTATGTGATATAACAAGAGTAGTTGACACAAAAAAAAAAGATTAAATGTACACATTAGTGGATCGAATAGTGCTCATGACCACACAATGAAGAAGTATGAAGATCTAATAATGAGAAAAGATCAATCAATTTAAGATGCATTTGTTAAGCAATCTAATCAAACCAAACTAGAGCACACAATTTGTTTAAAAGCTTTTATTGAGGTGGTGAGACTCCATTTGAATCATGGACTGATATTTCATAAACATCGATAAGATGAGTCATCATTAAGCAAAGGTAACTTTTTGAAATTCTTTCATGGTATGAGAGGTGGCGTGATAAAATTAGAGATCTTGTGTTGGAAAAAGTTTCAAAAAATAATAATATCATGACCCAAACCAATGTGATTGGCACCTACACTAACACTTTGGTGGGAGAACCACTACTACCATCCAACTAAAGTACATAAACAAAACTAAGATATTTATGTTACGGAAGCAAGTCTAATAAAATAAAAAATGCAGAAAATACACTTAAAATAACATGAAAGTTAATTTACCAAAACTCTAAAAATGACAAGTCTAAGAACATGGGGTACAACCCCAAAACTAACATCACCTTAACAAAGAGTTTGAGTCTGAAAAGAGTGGACTTAAACAAAGAGAACTCAAGGCAGCACGGAAGAACTAGCTCACCCTTGAATTCGAACGGTCACTGATCTTATAAATGAGTTGTGTCAATAGCTGCCAGAAGATGCCATGTACTCGACAAAAAAGAAGAGCAAAAGGAAAATTAGTACAAGACCATAGTGTACTGGTAGAATCACGTGGCTATCTGAAAGAGGGTCGATTTATTTTTACCGAATACCACCCAAGGCAGTCTTGCAAACGTCTGCAACACACAGCCTATCTTACTCACACAGATTTGACTAAGTATAGAAATACTTAAGCAGCAAAGTTAAACAACGAACAGAATGTACAGAAACTCGTCCCAACCTTTATTAATCTTATAATTAATACAAAGGGAAGTTTTCACGAATTTCTCTAAGGCCAGAATCACACTCCTCAGCCTTAAATGAAATTTCCACCTTTATAAAATTTCTCCACATGGCAGTTACATACGGTAGTTACAAATGACACTTGTCCGACACTTGTCATCAAAGGATTCAAACTAGTGTTTCCAACAACTATGTTTCTAACAGATAGAATCTATCTAATTCAAATTACATCCTTATCCACACGAAATATTAATATTCTAACACTTAGAATATTTCAGGCTACATTCCAACACTTAGAATATTTCAGTCAGCTTCCAATACTTAGAATATTTTAGGTGCCCTCAACACTTAGTTTTATTTCAGCAATTCACGTGAAATGCCATTGTTTTTCCCATCGTCATGTCTTCACAACTTTGCCTTTTCAAGCTAACATGCTGCCTTGCCGATGACTCTACCCCGCTGTCTCTGCGTAGTTAGTTAAAGTAGTTTACGGGTCTAACACTATCCCACTAGTGAAACATAAACAATCAATTACAACATTATAACAAATTCATCAATAAAAACATACTTAATAATATCATAAGAATCAACATCACAATTCATATGATTCATCACATAGTTGCTCCTTTCATGGAACCCAAAGTCAAACTGTTAGTATGCCGAAATGTGGCAATTTGATCAATTATATATGTTGGAACAAGGAAATCGATCTAGTTAGCATGACGGAATATGACAATCTGATTCACGTTAGTGTGCAGGAACATAAGTGGCAGCCGATCCCCATCACACATCACAATAACATATCAAGATCACCATTCAATCATGATTTTACTGTATCGCTATATATATATATATATATATATATATATATATATATATATCACGATCCAAAATGATTCGTGCGTGGCACCCACACTTACCTCCTTAGGTGGGTGAACCAACACATCTAAACCCCAACATATACCAATAGTTCAACTATAAATAATATAAATAATGCGGAAGCTCCAAAATATACTAAGAAACCAGTTTAAATAAGTTTCTAAAGTTTAGTACTTATCATCCCAAAATCTGATAGTCATCACATCAAGGACATCTAATCTCCAATACTAAGTCTAAGAATATTGAGTACACTAAAATAAAAGAATAAAGTGGTATGTGTCCGGAAGTATATGACATCATGTCATGACCGAGAGAATCCAATACGAGCTTGAATGGATAGCTCACCCTGAAACTTGATATGCGGGAGGCTAGCTAGAGCTGAGGGAAATTAGAAGTCATAGGTACACTCGCTGCATTTCATAAAAGGAAAACAAAGAAGAAAAACAAGTAGGGCTCAGTACGAGGCAACATGTACTGAGTAAGTATCATCGGTCAACCCAAAATAGTAACTAATATGCAAAGAATAATAGTATGAACTCAACTATAGCACTTAACATGTAATAAGCAACAAATAACAGGATCAAGTGTCAAATAACAATAAAGTAAGCACGTATTAAGTCAACGGTAACAAGATCACACATGAGGACTCATGCCTCCAAACCAAACTATTTTGGAAGTTGAGTTCTTTGAGATTGAGTATCTTCCATTAATTCAACATGTTTTTCCTTTAATATTATCGTGTCGGAATGTGACACTCCGATCCAAAAATACCGTGTCAGAACGTGACACTCCGATCCAAAAATACCGTGTCGGAACGTGACACTCCGATCCAAAAATATCGTGTCGTAACGTAACGCTCCGATCCAAAAATATAGTGTCGGAACGTGACACTCCGATCCAATAATACCATTAATTTATCATTTAATATCACAACTTTTTCATTTTTTAATAATATTTCATCGAGCTTTCTTTATTCAAGGCATTACTTCGATAGAGATGGTTTAAGATTATACATTCCACGGCCTCGGGATTCAGACCAATCACAAAACACACGACCAAGCCACACAATCACACAATCAAGTACATAGAAAGCTTCACAATATCATCCAATGCATATCAGTCACTATTAAGAGTTTACTATGAAATAGCATAAACCATAACCTACCTCCACCGAAGAACTGAAGTCAAGCAACTACTTCTCCAATGTTTTTCCTTTCCTCAATGCTTCCGAACCTTTCTAATGTATCAAATATATAATGTTTGTAAACAAACACGCTCAATTCTATAATCAAGTTCCTAATTTTGAAACCAATAAACAGGTAAAGATTACTCATATTCGCTAAATTTCAAGTCAAGGGTTAAATCTCAATTCCTACGTTACATACATAATGTTTTCATATTTAATTATCTATCTCAATATATTAAAACTTAATTATATTATAATAACAGAATGAACACTTGCAAACATAAATTTATGTTAATCCAATAACCAACAATCATCAGTCCTTAAAATAATTAGTTATCATTAAGTAATTACTATCCAACAAAATATTATACCTCGAGTCCGTGAATGACCATGTTGCACTGTATTTATCAAATTTTCACAAGTTTATCCAAGTAACCAATTTCCTTCCACCCACAGTATTATGTTAGCCATTTTCTTTACCATATGCCAATGTAACCCAACCAATTGATAATTCAACAATAATAATAATCCACAAACCATTTCTTTCCAACTAGATATATAATATTATATATAAAAATAGTAGTATCAATCATTTAAATTCTCTAAAGAAACTATAACCAATTAAATATGAAACCCAACACTGTCATCAAGTTACATACGGTAACTTGAATTTAAAAAAAAACAAAAAAACAACAATCCATTATACCCCTTAACGTTATCCTGCCAATATCAACCTTAATTAATTTACAATCATTAATAAAGACCATTATTTATTAATTTAATACACCTCATTCCAATTAATTGATGTTGCGCAGAAACCAATTCTTCAATTCCAAATCACCTTTCAACTAAATAATAATAATACTATATTCATGCAACCATCAACATTGACAAGGAATAGAATTCAATAACAAAAAAAAAATTGTTTACCTGCGATAATCTTGTTCTATCCTTTAAGAGTTTGTGCGGCACATAATTTGTTGGGATAGAAATTATAATAATCTTCTTTTAATCTAATCTAATTTTTATTACCCTAATTGTATACCTAACTAATTATAAAAATAGTAAAAGTGCTCCACTATTAGTTTTAATATTGTTTTCTCTAACCACTAACTAAATAAATTATTAAAACTACCCCACTAATTTCATAATTATAATTATAAAATAGTTCAAAATATCCATTTAGAATCTAACGAAAAATATTTTATGAAACACAAGGCTTTAATGTCACGACCCAATTCGATGCCGCGACTGGCACCCACATTTACCCTCCTATGTGAGCGAACCAACCAATCTAAACCTTAACATTTTAATACAATATCAACAAAAGAAATGCGGAAGACTTAAATTCATTAAATAAACAACTCAAACTATTATTATTATCCCCAAAATCTGGAAGTCACCATCACAAGAACATCTATGATCAATTTACTAAACTAAACTATCTAAGAATGTCTAAAAACAATAAAAGCTAGTCCATGCCGGAAGTTCAAGGCATCAAGACTTGAAGAAGAAGACCCAGTCCAAGCTAGACGCGTTAGCTCACCCTGAATTTCCGAAGGTAGTGAAGACTGGCTAGATCTACTGTTGAGTTGAAGTTGACGGAACGTTTGCTGCATTACACAAATAACAAGGAAGAAAACGTAAAAGTAGGGGGTCAGTACAACCACAAGTACTGAGTAGATATCATCGGCCAACTCAAAATAGGGAACAGTATATATCAATAATAATGTAAATCAACTACAATACTCAACATGTAGCAATAACCATATTAATTCATCAATAAATACAACCGAGTTCACACATGAGGACTCAAGCCTCAATACCATACTCCTTTGGGAATTAAGTTCATTAGATTGAGTATGTTCATTATCTTTCAAGATTCATTATCTTTCTTCCTCTTGTGTCGGTACGTGACACTCCGCTCCTCTATTTCTATCCTGGTGCCGGAACGTGGCACTCTGATCCTCATATACTATCCTGGTGTCGGAACGTGACACTCCGATCCTCATATTCATTCTATCCTGGTACCGGAACGTGGCACCCGATCCCTAATTCATCAAGCCTTCTTTTACACTAAGGCATCCTCATTATCATTATATAATTTATCAAGCCTCCTTTCATACTAAGGCATCATCAATCTTATTATATAATATATCAAGCGAATTAGGGTTCTTTCAAGATTTGGGATTCAATAGCTTCATCAAGCTTTGTTAATTCATCACAATTTCGTAATTAAATCATGCAAGCATACAATTTAAGCACATAGCAGGGTTTACAATACTATCAACACATAATATTCACTATTAAGAGTTCACTACGAATATCGTAACATAAACCATAACCTACCTCCACCGAAGAATTGAATCAACAAGCTATCTTCTCAAAATCCTTGCTATCCTTTTCGTTTCTCTCTCTCTACTCGTTCGTTTCTTTTGTTTTGTTTTATTCAAACCCTCCTTCTTTTTACCCTAATTAAAGTATAATTAAGTGTAAAGGAGGACAATAAAACCCACTAATTAACTTAAGGTTACCCCTTTTAACCCCCAAGTAATTAGACCTATTAATATTAACCCTCAATCTTTATAATTAAGGAAAGAATAGTCCAAAACGACCCCTAAAACGTGTAGAGGAATCCTATTTTGCCTGGGACTGCGCAACCTGTGACGGGCCGTCGTACCTGCGACGGTCCGTCACGGTGGTCGTCGCAACCTCCCCAGACTCCAGGTGGGCTGTGACGGCCCGTCACACCTGTGACGGTCCGTCCTGCACCTCCGTCCTGACGGTCAGAAACTCGTTTCTTGTACCAAAAACTCAAAAGTTGAAGTGTTTTGCAACGGAAACTCACGACGGTTCGTCGTGGATATGACGGCACATCCTGCAGGTCCGTCACAATTTACAGAGAGTCGATTTTCAGTATCCAATTTCAAAATTCTAAGTGTCATGAAACGACACCTCCTCGACGGGCCGTCGTGACTATGACGGTCCGCCGTTACATCCGTCGTCCCAGCCAGTTTTTCCAAAAATAAAATCTGTTGCTCAAAACGACTAAACAGGTCGTTACAATAGATACCAATTTACCCATCGTTCGTCCCCGAACGATCAAAAGAAGAAAAACAATGGCGAAAAGGAGTACCTGAATCTGTAAACAGGTGTGGGTATTTTTCTTGCATATCTGCCTCCTTCTCCCAAGTAGCTTCTTCAACCGGTCGATTCTTCCATTGGACCTTGATGGACGCAATTTCTCTCGACCTTAACTTGCGAACTTCTCTATCTAATATAGAAACTGGTTCCTCTTCATAAGTCAAATTCTCATCCAACAACACTGAGTCCCAACGGATGATGTAGTTTCCATCTCCATGGTATCTTTTCAACATGGACACATGAAATACCGGATGCACTCCGGACAGCCCTGGGGGCAAGGCTAATTCATACGGCACCTCCCCTATTCGCTTTAGTACCTCAAATGGTCCAATATACCTTGGACTTAGCTTACCTCTTTTGCCAAACCGCATCACCCCTTTCATGGGTGAAACCTTCAACAAGACTTGTTCACCCTCCATGAACTCCAAGTCTCTAACTCTTCGGTCTGCATACTCCTTTTGTCTACTTTGCGCCGCTAGAAGCTTCTCTTGAATGCGCTTCACCTTATCTAACGAATCCCTCAAGAGATCAGTCCCCCAAGGTCTAACTTCAAAGGCATCAAACCAACCAATGGGAGACCTACACCTCCTCCCATACAATGCTTCAAATGGAGCCATGTCAATACTGGAGTGATAGCTATTATTATATGAAAACTTTGCCAACGGTAAGAAGCTATCCCAATGGCCACCAAACTCTATCACGCATGCACGAAGCATATCCTCCAACACTTGAATCGTTCGCTCAGACTGACCATCGGTCTGAGGGTGAAATGTCGTGCTAAGGTCCAACCTAGTACCTAATTCAGCATGTAATGTCCTCCAAAACTTAGAAGTAAACTGCGTACCCCTATCTGATATGATGGAGAGTGGGACTCCATGCAACCGAACGATCTCTGAGATGTAGATCTTGGCTAACTTCTCTGCATTGTAGGTCACCTTGACAGGAATGAAGTGAGCGGACTTAGTTAACCTATCAACAATCACCCAAATGGAGTCATACTTACCCAAGGTCTTTGGAAGACCAACCACGAAGTCCATCGCGATTCTCTCCCACTTCCATTCAGGAATGGGCATTCTCTGAAGTGTTCCTCCGGGCCTTTGGTGTTCATATTTCACTTGTTGACAGTTTGGACACTTGGCAATAAATTCAACAATATCTCGCTTCATTCTACTCCACCAGAAGTGTTGCTTTAGGTCGCGGTACATCTTGGTTGCACCAGGATGTATAGAATATCCGGAACTATGAGCCTCTGTCAGAATAGTGGTGATCAAATTATCGACGCGGGGTACACATACTCTTCCCTTAATCCTCAAAACACCTTCCCCATCGATTATTGCTTCCTTAGCCTCTCCTTGCAACACTTTATCTCGAATTCGCCTTAGTTTCTCATCATCAAACTGTTTCCCCTTAATCTGATCAAGGAAAGGGGATTTTGCCTCTACACAAGCTAACAATCCTCCCTTCTCGTTTATTTCTAACCTCATAAGGTCATTAGCCAAAATCTGCACTTCTATAGGCAATGGGCGTCTAGAAGCTTGCAAATGAGCTAGACTTCCCATGCTTCCGGCCTTCCTACTCAAAGCATCTGCCACAACATTTGCTTTTCCCGGATGATACAAGATAGTGATGTCGTAGTCCTTCAGTAGTTCCATCCATCTCCTCTGTCTCAAGTTCAAGTCTTTCTGAGTGAATACATACTGTAGGCTACGATGGTCCGTGTAGACTTCACACTTAACCCCATACAAGTAGTGTCTCCATTGCTTTAGTGCAAATACTACCGCGGCCAACTCCAAATCATGGGTCGGATAGTTACGTTCATGCACCTTTAATTGCCTCGAAGCATAAGCAATAACATTCTTCTCTTGCATTAGCACTGCACCCAACCCAGAATAGGATGCATCACAATAGACAATGAAGTTTTTACCCTCTACTGGCAAGGTAAGGATAGGCGCGGTAGTCAACAAAGTCTTGAGTTTCTGAAAGCTTTCCTCACACTCGTCCGACCATACAAATGGAACGTTTTGCTTAGTCAAGTTCGTCAATTGGGAAGCAATAGAAGAGAATCCCTTGACGAATCGGCGGTAGTAGCTAGCTAACCCAACAAAACTCCGTATTTCTGACACATTAGTGGGTCTTACCCAATTTTTCACCGTTTCAATCTTAGAAGGGTCTACCATCACTCCTTCCTTAGAAACCACGTGCCCCAAGAAGGACACTGAATCTAGCCAAAACTCACACTTGGAGAATTTCGCATAAAGCTTTTTCTTCCTCAACAACTCTAACACCATTCTCAAATGCTCCTCATGTTCCTTCTTACTTTTGGAGTATATCAGTATATCATCAATAAACACAATCACAAAGAGGTCCAAGTATGGCTTGAAAATCCCGTTCATCAAGCTCATGAAGGCGGCGGGGGCATTTGTAAGACCAAAGGACATCACCACAAATTCATAGTGCCCATACCTAGTCCGAAAAGCAGTCTTTGGCACATCCGTTGCTCGTATTTTCAATTGGTGATAACCGGACCTCAAGTCTATTTTTGAGAAGACACAAGCACCTTGTAATTGATCGAATAAGTCGTCAATGCGAGGAATGGGGTACTTGTTCTTAATAGTTACTTTGTTCAACTGTCGGTAATCTATGCACATTCGAAAGCTCCCATCCTTCTTCTTTACAAACAAGACCGGAGCACCCCAAGGAGATGCACTTGGTCTAATGAAGCCTTTGCTCAACAATTCTTGAAGTTGTGCCTTTAACTCTCTTAACTCTGCGGGAGCCATTCTATAAGGGGGTATAGAAATGGGGCGAGTACCCGGTTCAAGATCGATACAGAAGTCAATATCCCTATCTGGTGGCATACCAGGAAGATCTGCAGGGAACACATCCAAAAACTCACAGACTACCGAAACTGACTCAATCGAGGGTACTTGAGTAGTGTCGTCCTTGAGATGTGCCAAGAAAGCTAAACACCCTTTACTAACCATTTTCTTAGCACGAAGAAAGGAGATAATACGCACCGGGTTGGAAGTGTAGTCACCCTCCCACACTAACGGATCTGTCCCAGGCTTGGCTAACGTCACTGTTTTAGCATTACAATCCAAGATCGCAAAATTCGGGGAAAGCCAAGTCATACCCAGAATTACATCAAAGTCAACCATTTCTAAGATAACCAGATCTACATAAGTGTTGCTCCCCACAAAGTTCACCAAACAAGACCTATATACCCTTTCAACTACTACAGACTCACCCACCGGAGTAGAAACACGAATAGGCATATCAAGTAGTTCACAACATAGATTTAGACCATTAGCAAATGATGAAGATACATATGAAAATGTAGAGCCAGGGTCAAATAATACAGATGCCATGCAATCACAAACCAAAAGATTACCTGTGATAACAGCATCAGACGCCTCCGCTTCAGATCTCCCAGGGAAAGCGTAACAACGGGCCCTATCGTTTGTCTGTCCATTGCCCCTACCATGTGGCGTAGTAGTGGCTTCGTTTTGCCCTTCACCTCTGCCGTTTTGGTGACCACCATTACCTCGGCCACCACGCCCTCCTGAATAACGACCTCTACCATTACCACCCCTACCTCTAGCCAGTGGGGTTCTGTAACTCTGGTTTGGACAATACCTCTTAATGTGTCCAATCTCTCCACACCCATAACATTCTCTGGGTTCACGCATCGGCCTCTTAGAGAAGTGTTGACCGTTCTGAGGTGGACCCCCAACTACAGCCTGTAGTGAAGACTGTATTGGTCGATTGGAGTGACCTCCGGAGTTCTGTCCTCTAGAATAAGAACCATTAAACTCACCTCCCCTTCGAAACCTCTTCGATGTAGACGTGGTGGTGAAGTCATCCGGTTTCACTCCTTCCACCTCTATCACAAAGTCTACCACCTCTTGGAAGGATGTTGCTGTTGCCGCTATCTGTAAGGCTGAAATCCGCAATTCCGACCTCAGCCCCTTCACAAAACGGCGGATCCGTTCTTGTGGACTAAAACAGAGTTGGGTGGCGTATCTGGATAGTGCGCGAAATTTAGCCTCGTATGCATTAACCGTCATTCTACCTTGCTCCAGACTCAAGAACTCATCCCTCTTTCTATCTCTCAAAGTCCTTGGGATATATTTCTCCATAAACAGGGTAGAGAATGATTCCCAAGTCATTGGTGGTGCCTCCGTTGGTTGACACTCAACATGTGAACGCCACCACATTTTGGCGTTCCCTTGGAACTGATAGCTCACGAACTCAACGCCAAACCGTTCTACTATCCCCATATTGTGTAGTAGCTCATGACAATCAACCAGAAAATCATAAGCATCTTCAGATTCTGCACCCTTGAAGACTGGAGGTTTCAATTTCAAGAACTTACTGAAAAGTTCATGCTGATCATTTGTCATAATAGGCCCAGTAGTCAGTCGTGGAAATGTGCCTATTCCCAATGATGCATCCATGCGGGGAGCCATAGTAGCCGCATGTCGTACCTCTGAAACCGGAGGCGTTGGTGCAGAAACCACTGGGGGTGCCTGACCCTGATCGGATAACCCGCTAAGATAAGCAAGTACCTGGTTGATCATCTCTGGGGTAGGTTGGGGTGGCATTTCCTCATTCTGCCCTTGTTCAGTTTCCCCTTCCTCACCCTCTCTTACTACCTCCTCAGTCGGTGGAGGAGTCACCGCCCTAGCATCAGATGGACTAGGTGCTCGTCCTCTTCCTCTGGAGGACATCCTCCCACGACCTCTACCACGGCCTCTTGCCGTTGTTCTCCCTCGAGCCACAGCCCCAGTGGCTGGCTCAGTCGTTTCTTGTCTTTCCGTTGTCGCTGCTGGTGCGGTCGTTGCTCTAGTTCTAACCATCTGCGAAATAGAATGAAGATGGTCAGATACCAATTTGTATCACCTAGATACCAATTGGACTCAAGTAGTAGCACGAAAGAAGAATGAAAGAATGGAATTTTCCTAAAGTCTTGTAGCCTCTCAAAGAAAAGTAAAGACGTCCCCCTACCGTTCCTTAAGACTCTACTAGACCTGTTCTTGTGTGATGAGACCAATGAACCTAATGCTCTGATACCAAGTTTGTCACGACCCAATTCGATGCCGCGACTGGCACCCACATTTACCCTCCTATGTGAGCGAACCAACCAATCTAAACCTTAACATTTTAATACAATATCAACAAAAGAAATGCGGAAGACTTAAATTCATTAAATAAACAACTCAAACTATTATTATTATCCCCAAAATCTGGAAGTCACCATCACAAGAACATCTATGATCAATTTACTAAACTAAACTATCTAAGAATGTCTAAAAACAATAAAAGCTAGTCCATGCCGGAAGTTCAAGGCATCAAGACTTGAAGAAGAAGACCCAGTCCAAGCTAGACGCGTTAGCTCACCCTGAATTTCCGAAGGTAGTGAAGACTGGCTAGATCTACTGTTGAGTTGAAGTTGACGGAACGTTTGCTGCATTACACAAATAACAAGGAAGAAAACGTAAAAGTAGGGGGTCAGTACAACCACAAGTACTGAGTAGATATCATCGGCCAACTCAAAATAGGGAACAGTATATATCAATAATAATGTAAATCAACTACAATACTCAACATGTAGCAATAACCATATTAATTCATCAATAAATACAACCGAGTTCACACATGAGGACTCAAGCCTCAATACCATACTCCTTTGGGAATTAAGTTCATTAGATTGAGTATGTTCATTATCTTTCAAGATTCATTATCTTTCTTCCTCTTGTGTCGGTACGTGACACTCCGCTCCTCTATTTCTATCCTGGTGCCGGAACGTGGCACTCCGATCCTCATATACTATCCTGGTGTCGGAACGTGACACTCCGATCCTCATATTCATTCTATCCTGGTACCGGAACGTGGCACCCGATCCCCTAATTCATCAAGCCTTCTTTTACACTAAGGCATCCTCATTATCATTATATAATTTATCAAGCCTCCTTTCATACTAAGGCATCATCAATCTTATTATATAATATATCAAGCGAATTAGGGTTCTTTCAAGATTTGGGATTCAATAGCTTCATCAAGCTTTGTTAATT
Source organism: Solanum peruvianum (assembly GCA_027705065.1). NCBI lineage: Eukaryota > Viridiplantae > Streptophyta > Magnoliopsida > Solanales > Solanaceae > Solanum > Solanum peruvianum. The sequence goes on from JAKWJD010001765.1 coordinate 12,722,404, forward strand.
CATCACAATTTCGTAATTAAATCATGCAAGCACACAATTTAAGCACATAGCAGGGTTTACAATACTATCAACACATAATATTCACTATTAAGAGTTCACTACGAATATCGTAACATAAACCATAACCTACCTCCACCGAAGAATTGAATCAACAAGCTATCTTCTCAAAATCCTTGCTATCCTTTTCGTTTCTCTCTCTCTACTCGTTCGTTTCTTTTGTTTTGTTTTATTCAAACCCTCCTTCTTTTTACCCTAATTAAAAGTATAATTAAGTGTAAAGGAGGACAATAAAACCCACTAATTAACTTAAGGTTACCCCTTTTAACCCCCAAGTAATTAGACCTATTAATATTAACCCTCAATCTTTATAATTAAGGAAAGAATAGTCCAAAACGACCCCTAAAACGTGTAGAGTAATCTTATTTTGCCTGGGACTGCGCAACCTGTGACGGGCCGTCGTACCTGCGACGGTCCGTCACGGTGGTCGTCGCAACCTCCCCAGACTCCAGGTGGGCTGTGACGGCCCGTCACACCTGTGATGGTCCGTCCTGCACCTCCGTCCTGACGGTCAGAAACTCGTTTCTTGTACCAAAATCTCAAAAGTTGAAGTGTTTTGCAACGGAAACTCACGACGGTTCGTCGTGGATGTGACGGCACGTCCTGCAGGTCCATCACAATTTACAGAGAGTCGATTTTCAGTATCCAATTTCAAAATTCTAAGTGTCATGAAACGACACCTCCTCGACGGGCCGTCGTGACTATGACGGTCCGCCGTTACATCCGTCGTCCCAGCCAGTTTTTCCAGAAATAAAATCTGTTGCTCAAAACGACTAAACAGGTCGTTACATTTAACTCTCAAAACGACCAAAAGGGTCGTTACGATCATTTCCATATCTATGGCTAATATTGCAACATGCATACATATACAGTATCACAACGAAGAAAAACAAGTGTATATAACACAATTATAAAATAAGAATCATCACCTACCTTGAAATAAGCTTGAAAACCTAGACAATTTGATCCTTCCTTTTACGGGTTTGTTCCTCTTGTTTGTGGTCTACAAACAATAATTTATATAGGGAGACAATAAAGAAACACTAAATTTCTGAATACTAATTAACTATGAACCATGGTTGAAACCCATGATCATAGTACCCAAATTAGGGCTTTTTCCACCATAATTCTTATATTAAAATCCTTCTCCATCAATGATAACCCAATGAATAGGTTCTACGGATCAAAAAGATGATTCAGGGAGTTAAAACCTTACCGCTCTAGAGGCCAAAATCCCGCTCTAGCTACCCTGACGGAGGCAGAATGTACCCTTTCACTAAAATATTATTTCGGAAGTACTACTCTCCAAATTCGATTCTGTAAAGTAGTACAAGTTTTTTTTATCATCTTTTCTATACACTCATGTAATAAAATTCACAATTATATATCTTATTTATTACTAGGTTTTTCCTACACCATAAGAACTCCAATTTCTCTCAAATCTAGACTGGGTTGGGTAATTCCAAGTTACTCAAAAGAGTTTCTTGCCCCTATTTTTCTTCATTGACTTTTCCATAACAACGGAATAAAGTTGTTAAATATAATAATTTTACTTCTCATAATTGAGAAAGGTATCATCACTGCGTGTAAGATTGAGTCAATTAAGTTGTTATGATGGATCTAAATGGTTACTATTTGTAATTGCTAGTTGATGAATGTTGTGATGTGTCATATAAATAGAAAATGAAAATTGTTTCGGATATGTGTTAAATAGAGATTTAAAATTTAAAGCTTTATTGGGATTGTTCATGTTCATAATACTAGTGCTTTATGTTTTTTTTAAAAAAGCAATTGCTAGTTTTCTTGCTCGACATTTTAAGTGTATATCATAAACATGGGAAATGTTATTATGAAGCAAGCGATATGCAAGGGCGGGTGAGTGGCCTTAAATTTGATTCGTCAAAAAAGTCGATATGCTCATGCAATCCATTGTTTTGTTCGTCAGCTTTAGTTGACTCTTGTTGGGTTATTTAAAATTATTGATGTTGATTATTAATTTGTTTAAGAGAGCACCAGAGGAACATAATATCTTAGAGTTTGTCAAATATTTTGAGATGGCTTTTATATTGCACTTGATGAAAGATATTTTAGCTATTACAAACGAGCTTAATGAGGAAACAACAGGATAATACAAATGTCATTTAACTTACTAAAGTGGTGAATACATGATTGCAAAATGTAAAGGATGAAGGATGAGATTCACTGATGGAGAATGTATCAAATTTTTTTTGTTAAGTATGACATTTTGAGACCTAATTTTTTATGAGTTATATGTAAATTTTGAAAAATCTCGATGTAATGGTACTGAGTATACTATCTCACATCATTATCGTGTTAAAGTTTATCTTAAGATGATTTATCGACAAATTATAGAACACGATGATCATTTTAATATGGTGAAATTGGAGTTGCTTACTTGAATCCGAGAATGACTGAATTACGTCCGGATGGTTTTGATTAAAATATGATGATTACTCTTAAGATTTAGTTAGCGACATATATTGTTGATGTCCTTGATGTTGATGACATGTTCTTTACCCTAAAAGGACCTAATAATATTTTTTGAAAGATAGTCAACGCAAAGAAACATTTAAATTATTCCCTTGTATTTCGCCTTGTGAAATTTGCATTGCTCTTGCCAGTAAACATAGTTTCAGTGCAAAGAGCTTTTTCGGCAATGAAGTTTATGAAAAGTTAAATGCGAAATTGAATGGAATATTAACTAATTAGAGGATGTAGTATACTTTATTTAGAATAAAAATAATTAATATGGTTTCTGATGATAATATTATGAATAGGTTTCAAGAAATGAAAGACTCGCACAATATAATTGTAATGAATATTTTGATCAATCATGCTTTCTTTTGTTGTTACTTTGTTCGTTTATTGATGTTTTTTTCTTTTTTATGTTGAACCCATTTGGTAAAATTTATGAGCCCACCACCGCCTACAAGACTTTTGTTAAACGTTGACTAAAATCCCCCCAGTCGAATATGTTCTAGACCCCAAGACTAACATTATAATACAGTGCAAGCTTGTGAATAAGAAAACTCCCGATCAATATTTTGAATTAAAAATCGCTTGAAACATATCCAAAGTCATAACAATCACCCATATGTGATTCATCACACCTTTAATATAACCCGAAACACCAAGGACTCCAAAGATATCATTTACAATGTTGAACATTTAATTTCGGTTTATACATGAACCATCTCATCATTTATATATAAATATTGACAACTCATGAATCAATATATAACAATACACTACGAGGTAAAATTGGTTCACTCATGGAACTCACACATAAACAATCACATGTACTAGGGTGGTATTCAAACCAACTAGTAGCAATTTGTACAAATATAATTTCTTATTTTCTTTAGAGATATTATGTACGCACATTGTAATTGAGCGAGCCATTCGTATTTATCAAGAATGTTACCCGATCAATAAAATGACACCTTTACACCCATATAAACACATTTATTGCATGAGAATGACAACAAGATAATATTTCAGTTTATTCTCCTCCCATATCCCTAACAATACATACACAAGTTGTACTAATGAAGCAGTTAATAATCACATATAACATAAATGGGAAAAAACAAAACCTCACGATTAACACCTCTACAAAAACAGCCAACAACAATCAGAAGGTCAACATCAGCAATCAAATGCCTTAATATCCTAAGCAACTCATCTGCCAAACATTGTACACAAAGATCTATACATGTAAAATATCAATAATTTAAAGGTATTATTCAATTAAAGACATGCATGACTACTTAATTAAGTCTAGCATGCTTAGGCTCCAAACAACTATTATAGAAGTTTGATCACAGACTTTTGACTCCTTTTGTGAAGCTTTAGTTTGTCCTAGGTCTAAATTAGAACAGAAGTACAAAATAAATCCCAATTGGCTTAAGATTCCTTGATTATAACTTAATCTCAAAACCTAGTTAACCTCATGATTTTTATATCAAATCCAATACTTTCTCATCATTTATTTGTCTAAAACTATTATAAGTTCCTTGGTTATATAAGAGAATTCCGGTAATTAAATCAAGAACAAATGTGTTTATAAAAATCCAAAGGTCTTATACACAAAAATCTTCATAATCCAAAGTCTTCCCACCTTTGGATGAACCCAAACCCTCCCATAGGGCCAGAATTACCATCTCTAAGTCCTAGAATTCAAAGTACCGAATTGGTGAACAAACTACTTACCTTTAAAAATGTTCGTGATGAAAACGTTGAAATCACCCTAAGTCTCCCTTGTTCTTACCTAGAAACTTCTTCTACAATAATGAGTGGTTTTGGGGTGTTCAAATACTCAATTTAGTAAACACATGAAAAATATAAGACCAAAATTTCTTATTGATCAAGGTCTGGGAAGTGCTTATGGGAAATTTACCTTTATAACTTTTGTCAATATAGAAAGAACTTAACTTTTTTGTTTAAAAAATTGGTCAAATGAATCAACAATTTTAGACATAAATAATTTTTTTTAAAAAAATAATACATTGGATTCTTCAAAACATTGACCCAAAAAAAAGTATAATTGAAGAAGATTTGAACTTCCAAAGTAACAAACTGGATTTAACAACACTTTTTTTCTATAAAAATCCTTTCATTTTTTGAATTTCAGCAAAAATTTCATTGCAAGTATGACCTTTATTTTCAATAAGAAAGGAAATTAAGGTTTTTTTTGCAATATTTATCTAATAAAACAACCATCAAGAATTGGAATTTACGGTTCTGTAAGACAGTTTTTTATTTCAAGTTACTAAATGGAGAAACAACTTACTTTAGCACTTAAACTACTAACGTTATTAAATACACCCTTAACATTTTTTTGTGAATTAAATACAACCCTGAGAGTAAAATATCATTTTCACCTGCCCAATAATAGTCATGTAAGTGCTACGTCATAACCATCTAAGCATCACGCCCTTAGTTTTCAATTTATTTTTTTGCTCATTTACCCGTTTTCAATTTTATTTTATTCATTAAACTAATCAATTGATTAAAACTGAATTTTAAAATTCAAATTTCCCCACCTTATTCCACCCCTTCTCTTCTACGCCTCACCCCCCCCCTTCTTCTTTTTTGATTTTCACACTTTTCAGCTTTCTTTGGCTTCTTTTTTTCCCGACCATTTCCAGAACTTCAATAGTTGGTTTTTTTCTTCAGAGATCATCAATTTTTTTTACTAAAAAATAACATACTTACTATTTCTTCTCTGAACCTTATCCCTCTCCCTCTCCTACAAATCTGTACTTGGAATATTATATTTATTGAAAGTATTTTTCTTCTTAACAACTCAAATGAAAAATGAATGTTGTATATGAAAGTTAATAGACCAACATTTTTTGCATCACAACTGATAGAATTCAAAATGAGTTATTTAAATTCAAGAAAGTTTACATTCAATAATATGAATTAGGTGTTGAGTATTGTAGATTAATGAATGACTAGTGAGGTGACAGATGAACTTGAAGGAAAAATAACAAATATGGAAGAAGAAAGGTATAAAAGAGTGTCAATTGGAAAGAAAATATTTCCGGAACACAATAAAATGAAGAGAAAACAAAAAGATTTTTTTAAAAAAAACACAAATAAATTGAGCCCAGATATTTCATTTACTTCTAAACAAGAATTTTACATTTTTTTAAAAAAGAAATAACTTGTAGAAAAAGTTAAAAACTATTAGTTATATATTTTTCAATAAAAAATGTCATGTGTTTGATATTACCATTTCGTATTTTTTTTAAATTATTGTATCACACGCTTTTGGAAGAGTCAATACTTTGCTTTGCCACGTCAGCCTTTAAGGTGGCATTTAATAACTTAAAATTCTTAAGGGGTATTTAAACACCATATAGTTAAAGTACTAAGTACGTTTTAATGCCAAGCTTAAGTTGGATTTGTTGTATTTTATCTTTTCAATAGATAATATTCTTATAACTAAATACATTGATAATATCTAGATTAAACATGGTGAGGTAAATAACTATAGTATCTTTCAATATATATGTCACGACCCAAAACCGAGCCGCGAGTGGCACCCACACTTATCCTACTCTGTGAGCGAACCAACCAATCTAAACCCCAACATTTCAATATAATATCAACAGAAAGTAATGCGGAAGACTTAAACTCATTAACAAAAATCAATTCAATAACTTCTAAACTCAACATCTATTATTCCCCAAAATCTGGAAGTCATCATCAATCTCATTACTTTAGTTCATGAAGCCTTCTTTTACACCAAGGCATCATCATTAATAAAGTAGATTAGGATTTCTCAAGATTTAGGATTCAATAGCTTCATCATGCTTATTTTATCACAATTATTTAATCACATTCATGCAAGCATACAATTAAGCATATAGAAGGGTTTACAATGCTACCAATACATATCATTCACTATTAAGAGTTTACTACAAATAGTATAAAAACCATAACCTACCTCGACCGAAGAATTTTGATCAAGCAAGCAATTTCCCAAAGCTTTGTTCTTCTTCTCGTTCGAACCTCTCTCTCTCTCTTTGTTCTTTCTATTTTTCTTATTCAAACCCTCTTTCTTTTACCCTAATTAGCATATAATTAAGTACAAAAGATGAGGAATTAATCCACTAATTAGCTCAAGGTTATATCTTTTAACCCCCAAGTACTTGAGTTATTAATATTAAACCACTAACTTTATAATTATAAGAAGGAATAGTCCAAAACGCCCCTTAAATTACTTAACAGAAATGCGACCCAGCCTGGGATTACGCAACCTGTGACGGCCCGTCGTGCCTGCAACGGTCCGTCCTGCAGGTCCATCACAAAGTTTAGAGACTAATTTTCTGTGGAAAATGTGTGACGGTCCGTCGTACCCACGACGGTCCGTCCTGCCATTCCGTCACGAAGTTCAGAGAGTCGATTTCAGTACCCAAATTTCTGAATTCTAAGTGTTTTGGAATCAGACCCCATCGACGGTCCGTCATGCCCATGACGGTCCGTCGTGGGATCCGTCTCCTCAGCCAGTTTTTCAGAAATAAAATATGCTGCTCAAAATGACTAAACAGGTCGTTACAAAAGATACCAATTTACCCATCGTTCGTCCTCGAAAGATCACAAGAAGGAAAACAATGGCGAAAAGGAGTACCTGAATCCATAAAAAGGTGTGGGTATCTTTCTTGCATATCAGCCTCCTTCTCCCAAGTGGACTCTTCAAACGGCCGATTCTTCCATTGAACCTTGATGGATGCAATCTCCCTCAACCTCAACTTGCGGACCTCTCTATCTAAAATAGCAACAGGTTCCTCCTCATAAGACAAATTCTCATCAAGCAGAACTAAATCCCAACGAATGATGTAGTTTCCATCCCCATGGTATCTTTTCAACATAGACACATGAAATACCGGATGCACTCCAGACAGCCCTGAAGGCAAGGCTAATTCCTAAGCCACCTCCCCTACTCGCTTCAAAACTTCAAAGGGACCAATGTACCTTGGGCTAACCTTACCTCGCTTACCAAACCGCATCACCCCTTTCATGGGCGAAACCTTCAGCAAGACTTGCTCACCCTCCATAAACTCCAAGTATCTAACCTTTTGATCCACATATTCCTTTTGCCTACTTTGAGCCGCTAAAAGCTTTTCCTGAATAGATTTCACCTTCTCTGTTGAATCCCTCAACAGATCAGTACCCCAAGGTCTAACCTCAAATGCATCAAACCAACCAATGGGAGACCTACATCTCCTCCCATACAATGCTTCAAATGGAGCCATATCAATGCTGGAGTGATAGCTATTATTGTATGAAAACTCCCCTAAGGTAAGAAGTTGTCCCAATGACCACCAAATTCTATCACACATGCACGAAGCATATCCTCCAATACCTGAATCGTTCGCTCAGACTGACCATCATTGTGAGGGTGAAATGCAGTACTAAGGTGCAACCTAGTACCTAATTCCGCATGCAATGTTCTCCAAAACATAGAAGTAAACTGCGTACCCCTATCTGATATGATGGAAAGTGGAACTCCATGCAATCGTTCGAACGATTTCTGAGATGTAGATTTTAGTTAACTTCTCTGCATTGTAGGTCACCTTGATCGGAATGAAGTGAGCAGACTTAGTTAATCTGTCCACAATTACCCAAATGGAATCAAACTTACCCAATGTCTTTGGAAGACCAACCACGAAGTCCATTGCAATTCTCTCCCACTTCCATTCAGGAATGGGCATTCTCTGAAGTGTTCCTCCGGGCCTCTAGTGTTCATACTTTACTTGTTGAAAATTTGGACATTGGGCAACAAAATCAACAATGTCGCGCTTCATTCTACTCCACCAAAATTGTTGTTTTAGGTCACGGTATATCTTGGTGGCACCAGGATGTATAGAATATCCGGAACTATGAGCCTCTGTAAGAATAGTGTGGATCAAATCATCTACACGGGGCACACATACCCTTCCCTTAATCCTCAAAACACCTTCCTCATCAATTATTGCTTCGTTAGCCTCTCCTCGCAACACCAAATCCCGAATTTGACTTAGTTTTCTCATCATCAAATTGTTTTCCCTTGATCTTGTCAAGAAAAGAAGATCTCGCCTCCACACAAGCCAAAAATCCTCCATTCTCATTTACTTCTAGCCTCATAAAGTCATTAGCAAAGTTTTCGATTTCCCTCGCCAACGGGCGTCTAGAGACTTGTAAGTGGGCTAAACTACCCATGCTTCCTGCCTTTCTACTTAAAGCATCTGCCACGACATTAGCTTTTCCTGGATGATAAAAGATTGTGATATCGTAGTCCTTCAGTAGTTCCATCCATCTCCTCTGTCTCAAGTTCAAATCCTTCTAAGTAAAAACGTATTGTAGGCTACAATGATCCCTATAGACCTCACACTTAACCCCATATAAATAGTGTCTCCATTGCTTTAATGCAAATACTACCGCGGCCAACTCCAAATCATGGGTCGGGTAATTGCATTCGTGCACCTTTAATTTCCTTGAAGCATAAGCAATTACATTCTTCTCTTGCATTAGCATTGCACCCAAACCAGAATAGGATGCATCACAATAAACGATGAAGTTCTTACCCTCTACTGGCAAGGTAAGAATTGGTGCAGTAGTCAACAAGGTCTTGAGTTTCTGAAAGCTTTCCTCACATTCATCCGACCATACAAATGGAACATCCTGCTTAGTCAAGTTCGTCAATTGGGAAGCAATGGAAGAGAATCCCTTGACAAATCGACGGTAATAGCTAGCTAAACCAACAAAGCTCCTTATTTCTGACACATTAGTAGGTCTCTCCCAATTCTTCACTGCTTCAATCTTAGATGGATCCACCATCACTCCATCCTTAGAAACCACGTGCCCAGAAGGACACTGAATCTAACCAAAACTCACACTTGGAGAATTTGGCATAAAGCCTTTTCTCCCTTAATACTTCCAACACAATTCTCAAATGCTCCTCATGTTCCTTCTTACTCTTGGAGTATATCAGTATATCATCAATAAATACGATCACAAAGAGATCCAGATATGGCTTAAAAATCCCATTCATCAAGCTCATGAAAGCAGCAGGGGCATTCGTAAGACCAAAAGACATCACTACAAATTCGTAATGCCCATACCTGGTTCGAAAAGCAGTCTTTGGCACATCCGTTGCCCATATATTCAATTGCTGATAACCGGATGTCAAGTCAATTTTAGAGAAGACACAAGCACCTTGTAACTGATCGAACAAGTCATCAATGCGAGGAATGGGATACTTGTTCTTAATAGTTACCTTGTTCAACTGCCGGTAGTCTATGCACATCTGAAAACTCCCATCCTTCTTCTTCACAAATAACACCGGAGCACCCCAAGGAGATGCACTTGGTCTAATGAAGCCTTTGCTCAACAACTCTTGAAGTTGGGCCTTTAACTCACTTAACTCCGCGGGAGCCATTCTATAAGGGGGTATAGAAATGGGGCGAGTACCCGGTTCCAGATCAATGCAAAAGTCAATATCTCTATCCGGTGGCATACCAGGAAGATCTGCAGGGAACAAATCCAGAAACTCGCGGACTACCGAAACTAACTCAATTGAAGGTACTTGGGTAGTGTCATCCCTGAGATGTGCCAAGAAAGCTAAACATCCCTTACTAACCATTCTCTTAACACGAAGAAAGGAGATGATACAAACCGGAGTGGGAGTGTAGTCGCCCTCCCACACTAACGAATCTGTCCTAGGCTTGGCTAACGTCACAGTTTTAGCATTACAATCCAAGATCGCAAAATTCGGAGAAAGCCAAGTCATACCCAGAATTACATCAAAATCAACCATTTCTAAGATAACCAAATCTACATAAGTGTTGCTCCCCACAAAAGTCACCAAACAAGACCTATATACTTTTTCAACTATCACAGACTCACCCACCGGAGTAGAAACACGAATAGGCATGTCAAGTAATTCACAAGGTAAATTAAGACCAGTAGCAAATGAACAAGATACATAAGAAAATGTGGATCCAGGATCAAGCAATATAGAAGCCATGCAATCACAAACCGAAAGATTACCTGTGATGACAGCATCAGATGTCTCCGCTTGAGATCTCCCAGGGAAAGCGTAACAATGGGCCCCATTACTTGTCTGTCCGTTGCCCCTACCATGTTGTGTTGTAGTGGCTCCAGTTTGCCCATCACCACGGCCGTTTTGGTGACCACCATTACCTCGACCACCACGTCCTCCAGAATAACGGCCTCTACCATGACCACCTCTACCTCTAGCTATTGGGGGTCTATAACTCTGTTTTGGACAATTCCTCCTAATATGTCCAGTCTCCCCACATCCATAACACTCTCTGAAGTCAAGCATAGGTCTCTCAGAGAAGTGTTGACCGTTCTGAGGTGGACCCCCAACTACAGTCTTTAGGGAAGACTGAATTGGTCGGACTGAGTAACCTCTTGAACCATGTCCTCTAGAGTAAGAACCATTAAACTCACCTCCCTTTCGAAACCTTTTTGATGTCGATGTCATGGTTAAGTCATCTGGCTTCACTCCTTCCACCTCTATCACGAAGTGTACCACTTCTTGAAAGGATTTTGCCGTAGCCGCGCTACCTGTAAGGCTGAAATCCGCAATTCTGACCTCAACCCCTTCACAAAACGGCGAATCCGCTCTTGTGGACTGAAACAAAGTTGAGTGTCATACCTGGATAATGCACGAAACTTAGCCTCATATGCAGTAACTGACATCCTACCTTGCTCTAGGCTCAAGAACTCATCTCTTTTCCTATCCCTCAAAGTCCGGGGGAAATACTTCTCCATAAACAAGCTAGAGAATGATGCCCAAGTCATAGGTGGTGCCTCTGTTGGTTCACACTCAACATGTGACCGCCACCACATTTTAGCGTTCCCTTGAAACTGATAAGTCACAAACTCAACACCAAACCGTTCTCTATACCCATCTTGTGTAGTAGCTCATGACAGTCAACCAGAAAATCGTAGGCATCCTCAGATTTAGCACCCTTGAAGACTGGAGGTTTCATTTTCAAGAACTTACTGAAAAGTTCATGTTGGTCATTTGTCATTATAGGCCTTGAGTCAGACGAGGAAACGTGCCTATTTCCAATGAGGCATCCATGCGGGGAGCCACGGTAGCTGCATGTTGTACCTCCGGACCCTGGGGTGCTGGTGCAGCAAACACTAGAGGTGTCTGGCCCTGATCAGATAACCCGCTAAGATAAGCAAGAACCTGATTGATCATCTCTGGGGTGGGTTGGGGTGGTAATTCCTCATTATGCACTTGTTCATTCTCCCCTTCCTCGCCCTCTCTTACCACTTCCTCAGTGGGTGGAGGAGTCACCGCCCTAGTACCAGATGGTCTAGGTGCTTGTCCTCTTCCTCTAGAGGACGTCCTCCCACGACCTCTTCCACGGCCTCTCGCTACTGTTCCTCTCCGAGCTACAGCCCAGTGGCTTGCTCAGACGCATCCTGTCTTGCCGGTGTTGGTCTTGGTGCAGTCGTTGCTCTAGTTCTAACCATCTGCGAAATAGAGTGAAGATGGTCAGATACCAATTTGTATCACCTAGATACCAATTGGATCCAAGTAATAGCACGAAAGAAAGAAAGAAAGAATGGAATTTTCCTAAAGCCTTATAGCCTCTCAAAGAAAAGTAAAGGCGTCCCCCTACCGTTCCTTAAGACTCTACTAGACTCGTTCTTCTGTGATGAGACCAACGAACCTAATGCTCTAATACCAAGTTTGTCACGACCCAAAACCGAGCCGCGAGTGGCACCCACACTTATCCTACTATGTGAGCGAACCAACCAATCTAAACCCCAACATTTCAATATAATATCAACAGAAAGTAATGCGGAAGACTTAAACTCATTAACAAAAATCAATTCAATAACTTCTAAACTCAACATCTATTATTCCCCAAAATCTGGAAGTCATCATCAATCTCATTACTTTAGTTCATCAAGCCTTCTTTTACACCAAGGCATCATCATTAGTAAAGTAGATTAGGATTTCTCAAGATTTAGGATTCAATAGCTTCATCATGTTTATTTTATCACAATTATGTAATCACATTCATGCAAGCATACAATTAAGCATATAGAAGGGTTTACAATACTACCAATACATATCATTCGCTATTAAGATTTACTACGAATAGTATAAAAACCATAACCTACCTCCACCGAAGAATTTTGATCAAGCAAGCAATTTCCCAAAGCTTTGTTCTTCTTCTCGTTTCTCCTCTTTCTCGTTCGAACCTCTCTCTCTCTCTTTGTTCTTTCTATTTTTCTTATTCAAACCCTCTTTCTTTTACCCTAATTAGCATATAATTAAGTATAAAAGATGAGGAATTAACCCACTAATTAGCTCAAGGTTTTCTCTTTTAACCCCCAAGTACTTGAGTTATTAATATTAAACCACTAACTTTATAATTATAAGCAGGAATAGTCCAAAACGCCCCTTAAATTACTTAACAGAAATCCGACCCAGCCTGGGATTACGCAACCTGTGACGGCCCGTCGTGCCTGCGACGGTCCGTCCTGCAGGTCCGTCACAAAGTTCAGAGACTAATTTTCTGTGGAAAATGTGTGACGGTCCGTCGTACCCACGACGGTCCGTCCTGCCATTCCGTCACGAAGTTCAGAGAGTCGATTTCAGTACCCAAATTTCAGAATTGTAAGTGTTTTGGAACGAGACCCCCTCGACGGTCCGTGGTGCCCATGACTGTCCGTCGTGGGATCCGTCGCCTCAGCCAGTTTTCCAGAAATAAAATCTGCTGCTCAAAACGACTAAACAGGTCGTTACAATATGTTACGTCTTAATTGTGTGGAAAAAATATAGTCCCTCCGTCCACATTTGTTTGTCAAGGTAAGGTAATGCACTCCCCTCATGAAATTTAATACAAAAGTAATTTGAATAATATAACTCTACTATACCAAGAATATCAAAAGTCTACATAACTTTTCAATTGAACAAAATGGAGTAATTATTAGGGCAGAATTGGAAAATTTTGATTCATTTTTTCTTGATTTTGTAATTGACAATTAATATTGGATATCTATTTTTAGTATACCTGTCAAACAATTGTGGACGCAGGGAGTAACAAATACTATGTCAGTTATCTTTTAAGTCTTAAAAAAATCAAACTGAAATGACTTTAAGTAAAAAAATTAAAAGTAGGGGGAGACCTACTTTTGGATTTTGAAATATTTTGAGTCGTTTTAAACTTATTTTTAGTCATTTTTTATCTTGTCAAACACATTCCGACTTATTTTAAATTTTTGTTTTGATTTATTTTAAATTATTTTTTATATTTGTCAAACACATCCAGAAATCAAAAACTAAGTTAAATGTACGTTTGACCTAGTTTTAAGCCAATCCAAACACTTTCTCATTTTTCCATACGCAATTATTTATTTTTATAGTAGTTGTATCATATAGTAAAATTTATTTTTAGGTCAATACATATGTCTATAAAAGGAAAACGTTAAGTATTGAAAGAAAATACAAAATATAAAAGGCAAACATTAATTAAGAAAATAAAATCAAAAAAATAAAAGGCAAACACAAAAATAGCTAAAAAATTTATATCAACTAACCAATGTTGAAGACACCAATTTGCTGGTTATTATAAATATAGTACAAGAGTAACACAAATCTTCCCAACCAAAAATTTTCTTCTTCCTTTTACTTAATTGAATCGATAGATAGAGAAATAATGTCAACACCAGAATAAGAATGGATGAAAGTGATAAAAGAAGGACAAGCTTCTCGGGTAGTTTTGTGTTATGAGTTTATTGATAAGTTAAAGAACTTGAACTGGGATGAAGTTTTGCAGGACAATACCATCATTTCACCCCAACCTGATGAGAAGATATCGCAATCTGATGAGAAGTTTTTATCTCCACCGCAACAGAAAAGCCCATCCAATTAACACCTTCTCTTATTATTTTTATATAATCGTTATGCCTTTATATTTTATAAAAACTTGGTTTGCTCCTTCAAAAAATTAGTCAATTTATTTTAAACTATTTTATGTTATATTGGGATAGAATATATTTAGTAATTATAGTTTGGTAACTTGATAAACATCAAAATTCTACTATAATTCCAATTTGATTTAGAGAAACAAACGATATTGGGGATAATTGAGTTCTTAAAAAATGTATCAAATACTAAGTGTTGAAAAAAGGTTTCAAATACTAGTTGACGGTACCAATCATCATTGACTCACATCTAATAAGCAATTACGTATTTCTAGCAAGTGTTGTATTGTAAAATGTTAATGCAACAAATTGAACACTCTTTTTAATAAAAGAATATCAATTGCTGTAAGTGGAGTGTAAATGATTGGATCAACTTCTATGTTTAAAATATCAAATTAAACTATTTATGTAAAAATATCAAATTTGTAAACCAAATTAAAAGAAATGGGATTTTTCAACCTCGAATTTTTTCGGGTTGGTTCCATTTTTTTCAAATATTAAACCAAATTATTTGTGTCAAATTTTTAAATCAATAAATCAAAAAAACATTAATAAAGCTTGAGTTTTTTAAAATTTATTTCATGTTATTATAACCTTGGCAAACAGTTCCTAATTTATTTTAAATCATTTTTGACTTATCTTAAGTTAGTTTTTATATTTGTCAAATACTTTCAGAAATAAAAAATGACTAAGAATCACGAAAAGAAATACTTAAAGTAGGTTTGGGTTTGACAAATTGTAAAGTCAATTCAAACACCCTGTCGTGATACATATGTGTAAAAATAAGTCTATGAAGGCAAACATTAATTATGGTAGAAACTCTTAAAAAAAGATAATTCTTGAAATTACTTAAGTTAAAAGATACTCATGCAATACTTGTTATAGTTATAGTACAAGGAAAGACAAATATTCCTAACCAAAAAATTTCTTCTCCTTTTATTGAATTGTCTATTATAGAGAAATAAATTCAACAGTAGAAGTACAATGGATAAAAGTGATAAAAGAAGGAGAAACCTCTCGCGTAGTTTTTGTCTTATGAGTTCATTAATAAGTTTAAAATTTTGAATAGGGATGAAGTTTTGCAAAGCAATATGATCATTTCATCGCAATCTGATGAGAATCTACCGTGTACATCCTAATAAACAAAAACATTTAATTAACACCTTCTCTTGTCATTTTTTATGCTATATTATAATATATGTCGTTTTCTTTTTTGTCTTAATCATAGTTGTTGATTTGTTCTTTTTAGAAAGCTTCTCCTAGTAGTCGTTAGGTTATTTATCTTTAATAACTCAATGTAAGCAATATTACAAAGTATTTTTCTTTTACCTTCCTTTTCTTTCGTTTTTAATTTCAAAAGAATTCTATGGTGTTTCTCCTCTTTTTAATTTAATTGAAAACATTCACAAATTTCATTACAATTAAAACACTCACAAAATTAAGTACAATTTATTTAAATGTGTCTACGTCCATTTTAATTTCTAATTAAATTAAACAATTAATACATATTAATGTTACTCGATATATGTTCTTCCGTGTTTGTCATCTCTTCTCAAATTTTTTATTTTTATGTTATTATAATGCCATTATATTTTATTACAAAAACTTGGTTTGATCCCTCAACTTCCTATATATGGTAGATTATATGTTGTTATTTAAATAAATTAGTTAATTTATTTTAATTATTTTATGTTAAATTGGGATAAAATATATTTCGTAATTATAATTTGGTGACTTGACAAACTTAAAAATCCTACTGTAGTTCCAATTCGAATTTGAGAAACAAAAGAGATTGGGGAACATTGAGTTGTTAAAATATATCAAATGGTAAGTGTTGAAAAGATATTTCGAATATTAGTTAACGTATAAATCATGATTAACTCATTTTTACAAAACAGTTACCTATGTTTATGGTAGTTGTGTCACATAGTAAGTGTTTTATTGTAAAAGATTATTGTATCAATCGAACATTCTTTCTGAGATATAAGAATATCTTACTCTTTCTGAGATAAGAATAGCTAGTGATACATGATCATCAGCTTGGTTCATTTTAAATGTCAAATTAAATTATTTGTGTAAAATTTTTAAATGTATAAATCAAATTAATAAAATTGGGCTGTTCAACTTTGCAATTTTTCATGTTGGTTCGATTTTTCAAATATCAAACCAAATCATTTGTATTTAACTTTTAAATTAATAAACTAGACAATACTAATAAACCTAGATTTTTTTTACTTTTTTGGTAAAGTATTCATACAAGTATATAATTAACTTGTCCTCCAAATATTTTTTTAATCCATCCATAATAGAACTATGAAAGGTGCTTCTCAACAAAATAACATAAAATATGAGATGTGTGATGACACTAAAATATTCAACACAAATAATAATTAAATCACATAAATAATATAGATGAAAAATGATTATAACTTAAAAGTGCACAATCACACTAAAGTAAGTATAAAAAGCATTAATCATACGATTAACATTAAATAAAAACTAAAATTAGGTTATGTAGTATTCAACATTAGTGTTGAGTTAATTTTATTATTTGTTAGAATTAGTGTTTAGTTAATTTTGAATTGTACTTGATTCGAGTTGCATATAGAAATGGATTATAACCTTTACTTCGCTATTCAAAATTCTATGAAATTTGTTTTTTGATAATTAAAAATTATATAGAAGTCTATAATTTAATTGTAACATCTCGTAACTCCAAATATCTAGAATTAAACCAAGAAACTAAGAATAGTTATTTCTGGAAAGAATAGGAAAAATTTATAAAATTTTTCAAGTGTAAAAATAAGTTTTGGTCATTTTCAAACAGCCATAACTTCTAGCTCAGGAGGAGTTATGGGCAGTTCTTTATGTGGGTGGAAATACCTTGGAAATATCTTTCCAACAGCGCCGAGTTTGCTATTTTTTGATGTCGTATTAGGGAGATATGCTTTTCGAAAATTGGGTTATTGGAGTGAGGAAAGTTCTATTCAGATTTTAGCGAGGGTAAAGTAGTCTTTTCACCTTACAATTTTCTAATTTCTTTAAAGAGTTTAATTGGGGTAAAACCTGTTAGGATCGAATCCACACACACAAAAAATTGATGAATTAAGAGCACAAGAACTTTAGAGAGAATGAGATGAGTGATCTAGAGAGAGAAAGAGAGAAACCAATATTTCGTGGTAACACCCCATGATAAACTTCCACAGCGGTGGGATATATATATATATATATTAATAAATTAGAGTAATTTTTGTTACGGAGAATAAATGGAGAATATATATTAATCAGGCTCCACAACCTAACAATTCTCGTACTTGGAGACTGATTAAGTCATCCAAACAACACATTCTCAAAAAAAATCTTTTTATCATCAACATCTTTAACGCACCGTAACATCTGTAGCAACAACTACAGAAGACCAACCGAGGTTTTGCATAACCCCAGTTTCCCAACATGAACACATTTTGTCAACATGTCTGCCGGGTTCTTTACACCCTCTATCTTCTCCAAGCACATATCACCATCCTCTACTGCCCTGCGAGTGAAATGATACCTCCTTCTGATGTGCTTTGTCTTCGAATGATAGACTGAATTTTTCACCAACTATATGACACTCTGGCTATCTGAGTAAAGATTTTTCTCACTCTGCTTTTTGCCCTATTCCTCCAGAATAATATGCCATCCATATCATCTCTTTCCCAGCTTCACCTATTGCCGCATACTCAGCTTCAGTAGATGAAAGAGAAACACACTTTTGAAGCCTGGACATCAAGCTCACTGCTGTTCCACCTATGGTGTAAATGTACCCGGATGTAGTCTTGCTCGAGTCAACATCCCCACCAAGATCAGCATCCACAAAACCCTGTAGAGTTACCTTGCCTTTGCCAAAACAGAGTAAAGTACTGGATGTACCTCTCATATATCTCAAAAGACACTTCCCAGCTTCCCAATGCTCTTTCCTCGGGTTTACCATGTACCTGCTAACAACTCCTACTGCATGTACTATATTAGGTCTAGTGCAGACCACAACATACATCAAACTCCCAACTGCTGAAGCAAATGAAACAAGTGTCATATGCTCACGCTCCTCGGCTGTCTTAGGTGACTGCTCCTTTGACAATTTAAAGTTATTTGCCAATGGAGTAGTCCTAGGTTTAGCATCATAAACCCTGAATCTGCTCAACACCTTCTCAATGTACAACTCCAGATATAGATTTAAAGTGCAAGCAGATCCATCCCAAGAAATTCTCATCCCCAAAATCTGCTTCGATAGACCCATTTCAAACGCTGCAGACAACCTTGTCTTAAGATTGTTAATCTCCCTCATACTAGATTCTGCAATCAACATATCATCCACATACAAGAGTAGAAAGACATATGAATAAGTGTATTTCTTAAAGTAACAACACAGATCCTTTTAAGCTTTGTAGAATCGACTATTGGTCATGAAGGATTCAAACTTCTTGTACTAATTCCTTGGTGCTTGCTTTAGTCCATACAAGCTCCTGGTGAGCTTGCACACCAAGTGTTCCTTGCCTGGAACCACAAATCCTTCCAGTTGCTGCATATAGATCTCTTTGTCAAGATCTACATGTAAAAACGTTGTCTTTACAACTATTTGCTCTAGATGCAAATTATCCGAAGCAACAATACTCAACAGAATTCGAAAAGAGGTTAATTTCACAACAGGAGAGAATATTCGGCATAATCAATACCTTTAACCACTAAACGAGCCTTGAACCTTCTTTTGCCAGCTGGTTCAGTCTTGATTCTGAACATGCACTTGTTCAGCAAAGCTCTCTTCCCTGCAGGTAACTCAGTCAACACCCATGTGTCGTTCTTCTCAAGTGACCTCATCTCATCATCCATGAATTTCTCCCACTTGATCGAATCCTCCACCTATAGGGCCTCATCAAAAGAATATGGTTCCCCCTCATCAGTTAGCAATAAATAGTGTAATGAAGGTGATTACCTATCTGGTGCCCTGATGGTTCTTGATGATCTCCTTAACACCTGCTCAGGTGTAACTTGCTTCACTTCAGATTCTTCAGTAGGAGTTGGTTGAGTATCTGCTTCGACATCTCTGGGGTTACTCTTCTCCAACTCAACCTCAACTCCCACTTGCTTTGTAATCTCTAGAACCTTCTTCTCTCTGTTCTTGTACAGGACAGACTCATCAAATGTCACGTCACAATGTCTCAGGATCTTTCTGTTCTTTTCATCCCAAAACCTATAACCAAACAAATCAGAACCATAGCCTATGAAGTAAAACTTCACAGCATTGGCATCAAACTTGTCTCTCTTTTCTGGATCAACATGAACATAAGCAGTGCAACCAAAAGTCCTCAAGTGTGAGTACTTGAGTTCTTTTCCTGTCCACACCTCCTCTGGAATCTTGAACCCTAAAGATACTGATGGTCCCCTGTTGATCAAGTATGCAGTTGTGCTCACAACATCAGCCCAAAATTTTGGGCAGCCCACATTGTATCCTCATACTCCTTGCACGCTCATTCAATGTTCGGTTCATCCTCTCAGCAATTCCATTCTGTCTTGCCTTACCAGGAACTGTTCTCATCAATTTGATTCCCTCAGCTGCAAAGAATGACTTGAACTCTGATTTGTCATACTCTCCTCCATTGTCAGACATTAGGCATTTCATTTTCAAACCGGTCTGATTCTCAACTTTAGCTTTAAACTTCTTGAAAGTTGCAAACACATCTGGATTATGCTTCAAGAAGTAAACCATACCTTCCTGCTGAAATCATCAATTAAGGTAACATAGAATCTTGATCCTCCAATTGATGATACTGGTGATGGTCCCCAAATATCTATATGGACCATTTCCAACCGCACTTTCTTTGTCTCTCTAGGAGTCTTTAGAAGCTTACTCTTTTCTTTTTGCCCATAACGCAGCTCTCACAAAGACCCATATCAACAAACTTCAGACCCTCTAATGCTCCTTTTTCAACCAGCATCTTCATTACTTTAGAACTCATGTGTCCAAGTCTGTTGTGCCACAGGCATGAACCGGAAGCACCTTCAGCAATAGCAGCCACGTTAATACACCCTGCAGTAGTGTACAAGGTTCCTGATTTGGTGCCACAAGATACTACCATAGAACCTTTCACAATCTTCCACAAACCTTTCCCAAAATCTGCTGCATATCCCGTGCTATCCAACTGACCAACAGAGATCAGATTTTTCTTGAGCCCAGGAATATATCTGACATCCTCCAATGTCCACTGGTTTCCCGAGGTGGTCTCTATGCAAACATCCCCCTTTCATTCAATCTCTAAGAATTCATTGTAAGCAAGATATACCTTTCAAAAATTTCCAGATTTGAAATTTTGGAAAAACTCCTTGCTTGGAGACGAATGGAAAGATGCATCAGAATCCAAAATCTATGATTCAACCGGGCTGTTTACACTAAAGATTAGAGCATCCCAATGTCCTCTGCTGAATTTACAGAATCATTGTCATCTCCAAATTTCAAATTTTGTTTCTTCTTTGGCTTTGTACAGTTCGTCCGAAAGTGCACTTTTTTCGCCACAGTTCCAACAAGTCACGTTTGATCTGTTCGGGGATTTTCCTCGATTCTTTGATTTTGATCAACCATGTTGATTTTGGCCTTTATTCTTACTTCTCCCCGTTCGCTCAACGCTGAGAGAAATGCCTGATGAATCTCCCACTTCTCTTTTGCGAATACTTTTGCTAAGAACAACATCACAGATTTCATCAAACTTCAGTTTCTCAGATCCACAGGAACTGCTAATAGCAGCAACAACAGTATCCCAAGACTTGGGCAGAGATGACATCATAATCAACGCCTTAACTTCATATTTGAAATTAATATCCACATAATTGAATTAATTCACAATCATATTGAACTCGTTTATATGATCAGAAACGGACCAATTCTCAGACATTTGTAAATTGAACTATCTACGCATCAAATATACCTTGTTCATTGCCAATGGTTTTTCATTCATGTTTGACGGTGCCTTCAACAGACCTGACGTAGTCTTCTCCTTCACAATGTTGAACGCCACGTTTCTTGACAAAGTCAATCGGATCAACCCTAGAGCCTAGCGATCCTTGAGTTTCCACTTCTCCTTTGTCATGGATTCCGTCTTCACCCCAGTCAACGGTTCGTGAAGATCTTTCTGTTATAGATTATGTTTTATTTGCATCTTCCAGAAACTAAAATCGGATCCATCAAACTTCTCTATTCCAAGCTTCGAACTATCCATCATCACTGATCATGTTGAATCTGCTTAGCTCTGATACCAGTTGTTAGGATCGAATCCACACACACACGCACACACACACACACACTTGATGAATAAAGAATACAAGAACTTTAGGGAGAATGAGATGAGAGATCTAGAGAGAGAAAGACATAAACTAATATTTTGTGGTAACACCCCGTGAGTAAACTTCCACGGAGGTGGGGTATATATATATTAATAAATTAGAGTATTTTTGGTTACAGAGAATAAATGGAGAATAAATAAGTTATATATATTAATCAGGCTCCACAACCTAACAAAACAAAGTTTTAGTTCAGATTTGAAAAATTCTTTTTACGCTTAAGGTTTGGGAGAAAATAGAATAGAATAAGGAAAAGGGAAAAAGAACAAGATTTCACCAAGAACACCAATAGATTCTAATGGAATTCGTCGCGGTGATCCCTAATCAGGCATGTGAGATCTTTCGGTGATGGGTTATTCCACCCACCCAAAAATAAATTTAATTTAGCGCAATTAGAGTATATTGAATGATAAACATTGACGTTCTTCATGAAAAAAAATTCTTGTTGGTTGAGTTTTGGTATGCCTTTGGTTGTTTGATTCGTGATTCCAGGCTGTTTTCCGAGGCCAAACTATTGGCTTTTGAGGATTTTAGTCAGCCAAAGTGTTTAGAGTGAGATCCATGGTAGTTCAGAAGTTTCGAATTGAAAATCGGAAGAGAAAAGTCGAAAATCCAGTCTAACAAGCCCTGATGCGCGGTGCCAGCCAAATCCTCTAAAGACAGTCTCTTAATCCTTTCAAGCTTGGAAGTTGTTGTTTAGAATTCAAACTCACATACTCGTACGTTCAACGTACTAATGCCAGTTGGTCTGTATCGTCTTTTGAAGACACAAGTAACAAGGATTAGCATCTAGCACCTCGTTGATCCATCTTGAGCATTTAGAGGCATTGGTGATCCTTCTTGCATCCTGAACAACTCTTCAATTGTTTTTTGTTTTTCCTTTATTGAATGTTGTGGGGTTTGTCCTAACATTCATCTTATTAGTAGTAGAGGCTTCATAGACAAATATATAGTCAGACAGTCAGTTTTAGGTATCTCTTTATATGCATATTGAAAAAGATTCAGTGAAAAACAGAAAAAATCCACTATCCATTTTACGTCAAGCAATACCTGGAATAAATACCGATATAACAGTAAAAGCAAGACAAGTCAGCCTAAAACTTAACTATTACAATAAAACGCGGAAAATTTATCACCAACTGTACATATCCTCAACAACAACACTTAAACAAATTAGATATCCTCAATAGCGACACTTCAACATTTACATAGACTTCAACAAATTATATATCCTCAATAATAAGCTTAGTATGCAACAATCACAAGTTTCTCAAAAAGGCAATCACAAGATCAGCAAAACACAATATTAAGCTCACTAATGATAAGTATGTGCAATGCAATGTGAAGTATAATGATACATGTATGACCTAGTGATACACACCCACTGTCTCTCAGTACGGGACCCATTGGGGACATATTTGTCCATGCATATCTCGCGGCGCATGACACGACCCACGATAAAAGTAAGCATCGCACGCGCGATACGTCCGTCTAAATATATTATTCATTGCCACGCGCGTTACGTCCTTCGAGAAGGTACTTCCTCTTTTCATTCTTTCTCAATGCAAATAACACTTCTCACAACCATGTCTCAGAATAATGCAAATGACATGCTGACACAAATAATGAGGAGATGACCATTTTCATAACATTGCACAATTCACAGCACATAAACATGATATAACATCAACAAAGATTCAACAAGCCTTCAAAGTTCAAACCATTCTTAACACATCACAGATAAAAAATTAATCACATCGCCTTTTGTTACCCCCTTTTTCATCATTAGAATTAATCAAAGTGAAAAAGTTAACCCATCACCAAATCTCATTACTCCAAAATATATACCACAAAGAAATAAACGCATTCCGTGCACTTAACAAGAGTTTAAAAATTTACTTGCCTTAAATAGTAGAGAGTCCACCCCTGAACTTGAGTCTTCCCCTTTCGTTGAACTTCCAACTCAAAGATATCTATTCAAATAAATGACCACGATACGATTTTAAAACTAAAAACACCCACATTTCCATATGTTTAGCCTGGACCCAATAACTCACCTAAATTTATAATTAAGTTCTTAATTTTCAAGCTTAGGGTTGAGTCTAAATTCCTCTAAATCACATAATCCTAATGATATTCATATAATACTACCTAATATTTTAATTTTGTATATATTAACTCATCAAAATTGAGATCAAATTATGACACTATAAAATAGGTTTTGAAACAACAAAATCATATACGAGAAATTTACAAGAATAATCTCAAATAGTCGAATCCACACCCCTATAATCAATCATAAGCATCATTATTCATTACCACTCATGCCCAAATCATTTGAGAATCATCAGTTAGTAGTGGGAAACAAAACATTATTGCATCAAAATTAAAAAAAATTAATAAAAATAAAGGACAAAAAAAACTCTACCTTACTGCATTTTTTTGGCAGAATACATAAATATGCCCTTCAAATCACATTTATGTCCTTAAACTTTTGCTGTGCACAAATAGACACTCAAACTTGTATTAAGTTGAACAAATAGACACACGTGTCTTACATGTCATTTTTTGTCCTACGTGGTTTCCTACGTGTATTGTGTCATGTAGGGTTGGATAGTTAAAGTGTATGTTTGTGCATTATGAAAGTTGGAGGTCAAAGTTAATATTTTAAGCTAAGTTTTTTGGTGTCCAATATATGTACTATCCCCATTTTTCTAAAGCTAACTTTCAATTTCCTAAATACTTAAATTAATATAATATTATTTGCACCTTCTATAGCTTAGCAATTAATGCTTGTGACTACTTCTTTAAAAAAAGGGAAAAGGGTCAAATATGCCCCTAAACTATTTGAAAAGGTTTAGATATAACCTCCGTTTAAAGTTTGGTCTATTTATACCCTCGCCGTCAAACTTTTGGTCTACATATGCCCTTTTGGGCGTTAGTTGGCCAACTCCGAATATCCAACTCATTTTACTTTTATTTAAATGCCAAATGAATTTTCCACGTCATTTTTATGTATTATCACTTGACATTTATATTCAAGGGAAAAGGGTCAAATATGAACCTAAAATATTCGAAAGGTCTAGATATTCCCCCGTTTAAAGTTTGGTCCATTTATACCCTCGCGTCCAAACTTTTGGTCTACATATGCCCTTATGGGTGTTAGTTGGTTAACTCAAAATATCCAACTCAATTTACTTTTCTTTAAATGCCAAATGGGATTTCACATCGTTTATATATATATTATCACTTGACATTTATATTAAAAGTAAAAGGGGTCACTTATGCCCTAACTATCCGACCCAATTTTAAAACACATATACGACCATCTTTTAAATGGTTCAATTATGCCCCTAATCCGACTCATATATGTGTGAATTATTTTGTTATTTAGATCATCATCGCCTGCTGCAGCTTGCAGTTGTGTCTGTAACGTTGTTGCGGTGAATCCATCTGCTCTAGCCCTTGCGCGCCAGGTTTGCGCCTCCAGCTCTGCGTTGCGCCAAAACGCTTTGCAAACCTCGACTTCCTTTTCTTTTTGTTGTCGTGCCATTGATTCCTCGGCGGTTCCAATCAGAGCACGATAGTGTTCGCCATTTAAATGGTTCAATTATGCCCTAATCCAACCCATATAGGGTATTTTAAAAAAAGGGTCGGGTTTTATAGATTATTTAAAAGACGGGTCGTATATGTGTTTTAAAATTAGGTCGGATAGTTAGGGGCATAAAATACCCCTTTCTCTTTTAATATAAATGTCAAGTAATAATACATAAAAATTATGTGGAAAATCCATTTGGCATTTAATGAAAAGTAAAATGAATTGGATATCTCGAATTGAACAACTAACACCCATAAGGGAATATGTAGACCAAAAGTTTGGACGCGAGGGTATAAATTGACCAAACATTAAACGGGTGTATATCTAGACCTTTCGAATAGTTTAGGGGCATAATTTGACCCTTTTCCCTTGAATATAAATGTCAAGTGATAATACATAAAAATGACGTGGAAAATCCATTTGGCATTTAAATAAAAGTAAAATGAGTTGGATATTCCGAGTTGGCCAACTAACGCCCAAAATGGCATATGTAGACCAAAAGTTGGACGACGAGGATATAAATGGACCAAACTTTAAAGAGAGGGTATATCTAAACATTTTCAAATAGTTTAGGGGCATATTTGACCGTTCTCCCTTTAAAAAAAAGGTTGCTTCAACTACCTGCAATTTGATCGAGTCGGCTCCCACATCTCCTAAGGTGAGTTTCTGTTCCCTTATTCATTCTTTTCTAAAAATAATGTGGTATTAAAAGTCATAAATCCCTAATTTAATTTTAATAATGATGGGCCAAAATGTATATGATTTTTAACTAAGTTATGGACTTAGTCCATTAGCCATCAATTAAAATTATTTATCTAAAATCACCTGTCAACTAAACAATTGTAATTAATAAATGGCTCAAAATTTTTCAAATAAATATTTTTTCGGTTCATTACATTATCCACCACTAAAAACCATGTTTTTCTCCGAAAATAAGGAAGAAGAAAGAAAAAAGATAACCAACACAACCGAAAAGTTTGAGTTATGACCTACTAGTCTGTGTTCATATCTCTAAGCCAGCTCCTCCTTAAGAACATTCCATCAAATTCATCTATTGACAATTGAACTTTCGAATCGAACTTTGGAAGATCTAAGAGTGAGTATCGATCACGGACTAACCCGTGAATCCAATCTGAACTATGATTCAGTTGACCATCATACAAACATCTTGACAAATCTTTTCTCACATAACCAAGATAACGATCTTAACCAGTATCACCCACAACCAGAAGTCAAGCTGAACAAATTACAACACACTTACAATGCCCAAACCATCACAAATCTTATCGTAATTCCTTTGCACAACGCAATCTTTTCACGAGTTTAAGTTATAAAATATTAAACTTTATTCATCAAGTGCTCATCAAGGAAAAACCAAACTTATTCAACCCCAAGAAGAAAATGATTAAACCCAACAAGCGATACACTTCAGCATATATAACCTCTAACTTCTTAGACAATTGTAACTCTTCAGAATAGCTCTTATATAAGTTCTTATAAGCAAGGTTGTGTTTGTATACACATTGAGATACTTTAACTATCCCAATAACGTCAAATTTATCATAAATGAAATGACCAAGTCTGCTAAAGGATCATACTCTATCAACAGGACACAAGAGGTAGAAATTTACCAATAATCGTAAAAACACACGTGGACATATGCAATGAATCATACTCTAAATCATATCTGAAAAGAAGTAGGTGGTCAACATAAGAATATACGGAATCAATGTGGAATAACACTAAATACTTTATCCATAATGCTTATATCAATATTTTCATTCATCTGACTACATCCCTCAATTTATTTTTATTTTTTTTAGCCACCAAACTGGTCAGATCTCCATTATAATTTTACACATACTCGATTAACCAAACTCCGCACACTTCTTACAGTACTCCACCAAACTCAACAATCTTAATACTAACAAATATCATAACTACACCAATCATTTACCTTTCTCTCACACTGTCACTAGTATCAAGGTCTTCTTACAAAGCACATTGTATCCTCATTTTTTTTCAAAAATGGCTTTCTCTTTTTCCGTTTAAGCATTACATGACATATATGGGCCACTCGAGACTGATAAAACTAATTTCGATTCTAATAATACTTTTTCATCGAGGTAAAATGATTAAATCATATCCACTATCAACTTCATGTAATTTTTTAGATACCAAATTTCAACTAATATTCAATATCATCATATACCATATTCTAACACTAAAAAAATTCTTGGTTACTCCAATAATTCGATATACTATAATCTCATAATCTCTGCCCACTATCAAATATCGATATAACACATCATAATAATTTGTATCGTCCTGTCAACAAAGTAGTTTTAGTCCCCTTGAATCTTCATTAATCGTGTAAGGTTGTAGTCTCACATCGTTAAACATTTAAAAGTTACATATCATAATATGAACAATCTAGCTCGACATAACCACATGGAATCTCCTACACCTAGTTGCTTGTCACTCAACGAAAAATTCAAACTTTTAAAAAAAGTTGATGATGAATTCCTAGTAAGTCTGTACCGAACTATTTCACATCTCATAGCTATATCTAAACTCATAGGAAAGTATCATCTTTCAACTACAAACTATGTGTCTATATGAGAGTCTGATTCCTTCACTTATCATAAATTCTTTTCATGGTGCGAAATTCTAAATATCATGAACTCTTCAATACCCAAGACTCTTGTACCTTTTGTTGAGTCGGTTACCAATTTTATCCTTTGACCAACACCACATGATATTTTTACCTTATCCTTTAAATCAAATTATTACGTGAAATATCCCTTAGGTATAAAAATCAAAAGTAACCAAATTAACTAGTCAAATTATTTTTAAGTCCTTTTAAATGCTTCATACTAAATGTGATAGATCATTTCTTACCTTACTAATCCATACCTTGACAAAATACACTTCCATAACCCTTTATCTATCAACATTAGTTCATACCTTGAAGACTCTTATGAATTCGTGTATATCAGCTTATAATTGTCTGTCTCTTCATTAATCTTATCGTATCTTTCATTAAAAATTCAAAAGTACCAGTTACAAACTCAAAACCACAAAGAAAACGTATCATCACACTCAAGCTGAACGTCTCAAATATTCATTTCTCAAATTTTATCCAATAATTTTTAACCAATATGATGAATCTATGATATTAATATAATAAGTAGAGAAAAATAGATGAAACCACACGTCTTTAAACTTAATTCCCAACCCTTTAAATATACATCTTTAGCCCTTGCAATCAGAGTAAGTAATCTTGCCCGCACCTCCTTCCAAAGGCTACACTGCATTTCACTATATTTTTTTCCCATTAAAACTCTTGTTCATTTCAATTCTATTTGAGTGGTGTCTCAGCACCTCCCATAACTTTTCATGAAACCATGTTATTAATCAAATAATAATAAATCATAACATTAGATACTCGAAAGTCCTTATTACATAAAAAAATCCATTTAATAAATAATTTTTATCATATAGTTGCACCCTAATCACAATCCATCAAGAACTATTAGTACCATCATGCTCAGTTAGCTCTTGTCATCACCATAAATTCAATATTTTCATCTATATGACACCATAAACTCAGTTATACCAATCAAATTGAAAGGATTAACCTAATTCTATACATACTTTGTCACAAAAATTTTCAATTGTCTTCACATAAGCATATTATTTAGAAATTCCTTTATGCATGAGCTTATCATTCAAATATCTATACACTTTATTGGACCTTACAGTGAAAACACTAGTCCTCATTTAAAAATCCTCAAGATACACCTTACAACCTAAATGCATTAATATTGTACCAAAGATCCACCACTACAAGCTTACTTAAAAACGATGCTTAACTCAAGCGCTCGTAGTTACAAATTAGTTGGTTTTTCAAATATGAATACCACAGTAAATCTCATTATATAAATATGTGATACAATTTATAACTCCTTAGGTATTTAATATTTTTACTTAAAAATCAACAAATCTGTTTTTATATACCACTAGTACCATATATCTTGAAAGTTCGTTAGATCCACCACTAGAACACATCATACCTATCGAGAAAAATTATACGCAATAGCCCACACATTTCTATTCATTCAATAACTGCAAAATATTGTAGAATTCATTCAATCTCTTATCAAGGTGATATGCATTCCTTCATAGGTCAGGTCCATAACAAGAATAAGACATTTCATAACTCTAACCAAGTAAAAGTTGCCACCATTATAATAGTCGTTTTGTGACCTTCTTTGGTATACACTAAAGCTATGAAACCACAAAGAGATTCTAATCTCATTTGGTACAACATCATTGCCTAAGTGACCCATGTATGTTATGACAACTATACCAATTGTATTTCCCAAGGTTACACTATTCTTTATCAAGCCATCCTTTTAATCATTCCACTCCCAATTAAACCACTCCAGATATTTCCTATATCACACATAATTACTATTCACTTTACTAGGGTAACTAACCTTATACAATCCCTTCAAATTGCTGGAAATTTTAAATCTAACCTCACATAATTTCCATAAGTATATTACTTTCATCATAATACCAGATCTAAATTTCAAACCATACACGAAATAAATTATTACGTTAGCAACCACGCACGAGTCAACATTATGCTTGAGAGTGAATGGAATAAAGCGGAAAGAATCAAAATAGGATCAGGTACGCACGATAGAGATTCAAGAAGTGAAGATTTTTCTGAAAAGTCACTATAGCCTCTCGAAGATAAGTACAGACGTCTCCATAACGATCCGCAAGACTCTACTTAGACTCGACTTGTACACACGTGAGACCTATGAACCTGGGGCTCTAATTCCATTTTGTCACGATCCAAAAATGGACGTGGTGGCACTCATCTTATCCCACCAAGACAAGTCAGCATAAAACTCACCTTATTACAATAAAATGCGAAAAATTTACTATCGACTTACATTATACCCCAAAACCTGGTTGTGTACAAATCCCTAAAGTATTACAATTGAATAGAAAGAAAATATAAGTCTCATATGATATTGTTTCTAGAGTAGAACAAAATCATTGAATAGGAGTACGAAGGTAAATTGAGATGATCAACAACTACCTCACAAATCTCCAAGAAGCCTCGGAAGGAAGAGAATGACAAGTACCGTAAAAGTCAAGGTTTATAACCTACAAAAATTTGTAGAATCAAGGGGTGAGTACCAAACCACACGGTACTCAACAAGTAAATCCCTAACACAAGCTAAGGGGATGAAATACGGGTACTCCTACACCCCAACCGAACCTTCACAACTACAAACAAATAAAAATCAGCCCAACTTAACAACTCACAGTTTACATAGCACGTAACTCAATAACAACACTTAGACAAATTATATATCCTCAATAACAAGCTCACTATTCAACAATCACAAGTTCCGCAAAAAGACAATCACGAGATCAGCAAAAACACAATATCAAGTTCACTAATGATAAGAATGTGCAATGCAATGGAATGCAATGTCAAGTATAATGACGCATGGCTTACCTAGTGAAACACACCCGCTGTCTCTTAGTCCGGGACCCATGGGGGATATTTTTTTCTATGCATCTGTCGCGGCACATGACATGATTCTCGATAAAAGTAACATTTGTGGAGCGCGATACGTCCCTCAAAATATAGTGTCCATCGCGGTGCGCGATACGTCCTTCGAAATGGTACATCCTTTTTAAGTTCTCATTCTTTCTCAATGCACATAGCAACTGTCACAACCATGTCTCAGAATAATGAAAATGACATGCTCACACAAATAATGAGGAGATGACTATTTGTTGGGAAAGGCAAGGCACTAACAAACAATGCCTGACAGGATAACAGCGGAAGAATACCCAAGTCTATACTTTTCCTTTTCGATTTGAACCAAGAGAATACAAACAACCACAAGCAATATGATAGTATGGAAGCAAGTAATTCAACCAAACAAATATAACAAGACAATAATAAACCAATCACACAAGACACCAAGATTTACGTGGAAAACCCTTCGATGTGAAGAGTAAAAAACCACGGGACCAAAAGCTCCACTATAATCACCAAGAGTTACAATATTGTTCTCCAAAATTGTCCACAAAACAAGTGCCAAACAACGAGCAACAACAAAATAAGATTGCACCAAATCTAGAGAATTAAAGGAGCAAAATCACCAATTTCGCAGCTACTGTTCACAATAGCAAAACTGAAGCTGCAGGCCACCAAATCCAACTCTGTCAGTTCCTAATCAAAGATTGAGATAAACATATTATGCTTTCCAAAAATCAGCTCAATCGGACAAGAAATGAAGCGGGAATCGCCATTTGAAGTTGGCTGTTAGGGCTGAATTTTGACTGCGAAAACTGCTCTCTTTATCTCTTTTTGGCTGCTGAAAAAACTCTCTATATATATGAAAATAAGACCTAAATAGGCTTATATTTGCCTCATAAGAATGGGACTATGGTCAAAAATGGGTTGGTCCAAATTGGGCTTTTATTTATCCAGATAGGAAGGGAAAAAGACCCATAACCCAACAATTCTCCCCCTCATGACTATGTGGAGGGGACCGCCATCCCCGCGACCATGCAACAATCTTCAAACTTCCATCTTGGAAAAGCTTTAGTCATCATATAGGAACCATTGTCATTTGTGTGAATCTTTTCAAGCTCAAGCAACTTAGAATTCAACACATCTCGAATCCAATGGTATCTCACATCAATGTGTTTAGACCGACCATGAAACGTAGAATTCTTGCCAAGATGTATAGCACTTTGACTGTCACAATAAAGTACATACCTCTCTTGAGCACAACCAAGTTCCCCCAAGAATCTCTTCATCCAAAGCAATTCTTTACAAGCTTCAACGACAGCAATAAGCTCAGCTTCTGTAGTAGATAGAGCAACACATTTTTGCAACCTAGATTGCCAAGACACAGCTCGCCACTGCAAAAGTAACCAAGTACCCTGAAGTAGACTTGCGAGTATCAACATCACCAGCCATGTCTGAATCAGTATAACCACAAAGAATAGGCTTCCCTGTACAAAAACACAAACTCAGACTAGAAGTGCCACAGAGATATCTCATAACCCACTTCACAGCATTCCAATGTTCTCTTCCCGGATTAGAAAGAAAACGGCTAACAACTCCAACAACGTGAGCAATATAAGGTCTTGTACAAACCATCGCATACATCAAACTACCAACTGCTGAAGCATAAGGAACTTTCTTCATATCTTCCTTCTCATCATCACTAGAAGGACACTGTTTCCTGCTCAATTTGAAGTGCATAGCTAAAGGTGTATTGACAACCTTAGCTTTGTCCATGCTGAATCTGCGAAGTACTTTCTGAATGTACTTCTCTTGTGATAATACCAATTTCTTGGCCTTTCTATCACAGACAATCTGCATGCCAAGAATCTTCCTTGCTGGTCCTAAGTCTTTCATAGCAAAAGACTTATTCAACTCTTGCTTCAACTTCTGAATCCTGCAAGTATTATGACCAACAACAAGCATGTCATCAACATAAAGCAGCACAATAATAAAGTCACCATCAGAGAACTTTTGCACAAAAACACAATGGTCTGAAGAAGTCTTCTTGAAGCCCTGCTGACTCATAAAAGAACCAAACTTCCTGTACCATTGCCTGGGAGCTTGTTTCAAACCATACAAGCTCTTCTTCAATTTGCAAACATAATTCTCTGTACCCTTGACTTCAAAACCTTCCGGTTGCTCCATATAAATTTCTTCATCTAAGTCACCATGGAGGAAAGCAGTTTTAACATCCATTTGCTCAACCTCTAAATCTAGACTTGCAGCCAAGTCTAGAACCACACGAATGGATGACATCTTCACAACTGGAGAGAATATCTCATCAAAATCAACTCCCCTTTTCTGATTAAATCCCTTGAAAACTAATCTAGCTTTGTACCGTGGAACTGGATTACCATCTTCATGTTTCACGCGAAAAACCCACCTGTTTTTCAAAGCATTTCTGTCTTTAGGTAACTTAACCAAATCAAAGGTATGATTATCATGCAAGGATTTAATCTCATCTTCCATAGCATCAAACCACCTTTCCTTTTCTTCACATTCCATGGCCTCATCAAGACTCTCAGATTCTCCCCCATCAGTCAAGAGTACATACTCATTGGGTAAATAACGAGATGAAGGAATTCTCTCTCTACTAGATCGTCTAAGAGAACTCTCTGGAGCATCTATAATTGGTTGTTGGACAATCAAATCATCTTGCACTCGAGCATCAACAACATCATGACGGTCATTCTGAACATGATCACCATCTTCATTATCAACTTGATTTTCATTATTATGAAGATTTTCTTCCGGTGCAATAGTCAAAGGAGCTGGATCAACATCAACTAAGCTCTCACTACTCTGAAAAATCAGCCTTGTCAGCTTTGTCAAAATCTTCAATTGTTTGGTCTTGAAAGAACACAACATCACGGCTTCTAACAAGTTTCTTCTCAACAGGATCATAGAAAAGATAGCCAAAATCATCTTGACCATAACCAATGAAGATACACTGCCTAGTTTTAACATCCAACTTTGACCTTTCATCCTTAGGAACATGTACAAAGGCTTTACACCCAAAGACTCTAAGATGATCATAAGAAACATTCTTACCAGTCCAAACTCTGTCAGGGATATCACCATCTAAAGCAACAACATGAGATAAATTGATAACATAAGCAGCAGTATTAAGTGCTTCTGCCCAAAAAGAATCTGACAGCTTAGCATCTGAAAGCATACATCTAACCCTCTCAACTAGAGTTCTGTTCATCCTCTCTGCTATACCATTAACTGAGGAGTCTTTGGAGGAGTTTTCTGATGCCTAATACCCTACTCTCTGCAATATCTATCAAAAGGACCAATATACTCACCACCATTATCTAAGCGGATGCATTTCAATGTCTTCCCTGTTTGTCTTTCAACCAAGCCCTAAAAACTCTTGAACACATCAAGTACTTGATCCTTGGAATTCAAAGGAAATACCCAGAGTTTGCGAGAATGATCATCAATAAAATTCACAAAGTAAAGTGCACCACCATGAGATCTTACCTTAAAAGGACCACACAAATCAGAATGTACCAACTCTAGCAAATCAAGCTTTCTTGAAGGCGGATGACTCTGAAAAGAAACTCTTTTTTGTTTACCGGCTAAGTAGTGAACACATTTCTTCAACTTTGCTTGTTTCACTCCAGAAAGCAAATTTTTCTTAGCTAAACTATCAATCCCCTTCTCGCTCATATGACTTAGCCTTTATTACCATAACTCTAATGAAGTATCATTCTCCACCAAATTTACTGAGTCTCTGGACATGGAGCCCTGAAATACATACAAGTTAGACAACTTGTCACCACGGGCCACAACAATCAAACCTCTAGTAAGCTTCCATTGGCCAACACCAAGTGTATTAACATAACCCTCATCATCAAGATATCCCACAGAAATCAAATTCGAGCGAACATCTGGAGCATGCTTGACATTATTGAGAACTAATTTGGGACCATTATTACTTTCCAAACAAACCGTCCCAATGCCAATAACTTCAACTTCATGATTATTGCCCATTTTCAACGTTCCAAAATTACCTGGAGTATAAGAAGAAAATAATTCCTTCTTTGGCGTGACATGAGAAGTAGCACCAGAATCCACAAACCAGCTAGACTCATCATGAACAAGATTAATGGCATTTGCATCACAAGAAACAAGAAGATCATCATTAGCAACAACAGCAATACGATTTTCATTATGCCTTCTCTCTTTTGTTGTCTCATATATCTCTTGTGCTTGTAACAATATTTCATGATATGCCCATTCTTGTGGCAATAGTCACATGCAATATTCTTGTATTTAGACTTTGACTTGCTTCTACTTTTACCTCTATCATTCTAACCTCTGGACTTGTTTCTCCCCCTATCTTCAGTAACCAAAACATCGGAGTGTGAAGCTGAAGAAGATGATGCTTGAGATCTTCTTCTCATTTATTCATTCAAGACACCACTCTTAGTATATTCCATGGTTACAACACCACTGGGAGCAGAATTAGTCAAAGTCCCAAGAGTCTGGCAGAGTATTAAGAAGCCAAAGTCCCTGTATCTCATCATCAAACTTTAAACCCATTCCGGACAGCTGGTCAAGAACACCCTGAAAATCATTAATATGATCAGAAATAGGAGTGCCCTCTTTATACCTGATATTCATTAATTGTTTAAACAGAAACAACTTGTTGTTGCCAGTCTTCGAAGCATAAAGTGTCTCGAGCTTGTCCCACAAACTTTAGTCATGTGTCTCATTCACAATATGATTTCTAACATTATCTTCAACCCATTGTCTAATATAGCCACAAACCTGCAGATGCTCAAATTCTTATTCTTCATCATTCAAAGACTGAGGCTTATTAGAAGCAAACACAGGTAAATGCATCTTTTTGACAAATAGAAGATATTTCATCTTGCCTTTCCAAATATGATAGTTACTACCATTTAAACACACCATTTTGCTCATATTTGCATCCATCATTCAAAACGACAATCAACAATAACCAATGCTCTGATACCACTTTGTTGGGAAAGGCAAGACACTAACAAAGAATGCCGACAGGATAACAGCGGAAGAATACCCAAGTCTATACTTTCCCTTTTCGATTTGAACCAAGAGAAGACAAACAACCACAAGCAATATGATAGTAAGGCAGCAAGTAATTCAACCAAACAAATATAACAAGACAATAATAAACCAATCCCACAAGACACCAAGATTTACGTGGAAAACCCTTCGATGTGAAGAGTAAAAAACCACGGCACCAAAAGATCCACTATAATCACCAAGAGTTACAATATTGTTGTCCAAATTGGCCACAAAACAAGTGCCAAACAACGAGCAACAACAAAATAAGATTGCACCAAATCTAGAGAATTAAAGGAGCAAAATCACCAATTTCGCAGCTACTGTTCACGACAGCAAAACTGAAGCTGCAGGCCACCAAATCCAACTCTGTCTTTTTCTAATCAAAGATTGAGATGAAGATAATATGCTGTCCAAAAATCAGCTTAATCGGACAAGAAATGAAGCGGGAATCGCATTTTGAAGTTGTTAGGGCTGAATTTTCACTACGAAAACTGCTCTCTTTCTCTCTTTTTGGCTGCTGAAAAAACTCTCTATATATATGAAAATAAGACCTAAAGTGGCTAATATTTGTCTCATAAGAATGGGCCTATGGGCAAAAATGGGTTGGTCCAAATTGGGCTTTTATTTATCCACATAGAAAGGGAAAAAGACTCATAACCCAACACTATTTTCATAACATTGCACAATTCACAGCATACAAACATGATTTCACATCAACAATGATTCAACAAGCCTTCAAAGTTCAAACATTTCTCAACACATCACACATAAAAAATTAATCACATTGCCTTTTGTTACACCTTTTTTCATCATTAGAATTAATCAATGTGAAAATATCAATCCATCACCAAATTTCATTACTCCCAAACCTATACCACAAGGAAATACACACATTCCATAGAGTTAACAAGAGTTTCGAAATCCACTTGCCTTAAATAGTAGAGAGTCTACCCCTGACTTTGAGCCTTCTCCTTTTGTTGTACTTCAAACTCAAAGCAACCTATTCAAATAAATGACCACGATAACAACATATGTTTAGCCTGTACCCAATAACTCACGTAAATTTATAATTAAGTTCTTAATTTCAAGCTTAGGGTGAAGTCTAAATTCCTCTAAATCGCATAATCCTAATGATATTCATATAATACTACCTAATATTTTTATTTGGTATATATCAACTCATAAAAATTGAGACCAAATTATGACACTCTATAATAGGTTTTGAAACAACAAATCCATATACGAGCAATTCACGGGAATAATCTCAAATAGTCGAATCCCCACCCCTATAATCAATTACAAGCATCATTATTCACTACCAATCATGCCCAAATCATTTGAGAATCATCAGTTAGTAGTGGGAAAGAAACATTATCCCATCAAAATTAAAAAAAATTAATAAAGAACAAAAAGAACGCTACCTTACTGCGATTTTTTTTAAAGCTAACTTTCAAGTTTCTAAATACCTAAATTAATATAATATTATTTGCACCTTTTGTAGCTTAGTAATTAATGCTTGTGACTACCGATTTTTTTTTTAAAAAAAAAATTGCTTCAACTCATAACTTCAATTTGATCGAGTCGGCTCCCACATCTCCGATGGTGAGTTTCCGTTCCCTTATTCATTCTTCTCTAAAAATAATTTGGTATTAAAACTCATAAATCCCTAATTTAATTTAAATACTGATGGGGAAAAATGTATATGATTTTTAACTAAGTTATGGACTTAGTCCATTAGCCACCAATTAAAATTAATTATTTAAAATCATCTGTCAACTAAACAATTGTAATTAATAAATAGCTTGAAGTTTTTCAAATATATATATTTTTTTAGAGTCATTACAATTCGCCAATAAAAAATTTCATGTGTTTGATATAACCATTTAATCTTTTTTTAATTATTGTATCACGCGCTTTTAGAAGAGTGAATACTTTGCTTTGCCACGTCAGCCCTTAAGGTGATATTTCACTTCCAAATTGTTAAGGGGTAATTAAACACCCATATAGTTAAAGTATTAATGTCACGACCCAAAATGAGTCGTGAGTGACACCCACACTTACCTCTCTAGATGGGCGTACCAGCACATCTAAACTCCAACATATACCAATAGTTCAACTACAAATAATCTAAATAATGCGGAAGCTCCAAAACTTATTAAGCAACCAATTTAAATAAGTTTCTAAAGTTTAATACTTATTATCCCAAAATCTGATAGTCATCACATCAAGGACATCAATTTTAAAATTACCAAGTCTAACAGTGTTTAAGAAAACCAAAATAAGCAAAAAGATGGTTCGTGTCCGAAATTCAAAGACATCAAGACGTGAATGCGAGAATCCAACACGAGCTAGAATTAATAGCTCATCCTGAACTATGATGTGCTAGAGACTGGCTAGAGCTGAGGGAGAGTCAAAGTTGATGGTACACTTGCTTCACTCTACAAAAGAACAGAGAAGAAAATACAAGTAGGGGTCAGTACAAGGAACACGTACTGAGTAGGTATAATCGGCCAACTCAAAATAGATATCAATATATATTGAATAATAATATAAAATCAACTACAATACTTAACACGTGGCAAGTAACAAACACATGAACCATTGACAACAACACCATAATAGGTACACCATCAATCACAACATCAAGAACACCTATGAGGACTTATGCCTCCACACCATACTCATTTGGAAAATAGGTTCTTTGAGATTAAGTATATTAAGTTACTTAAAGATTCGTTTCCTTTAATGTTATTGTGTCGGAATGTGACACTCCGATTCCATATACCGTGTCTGAAGGTGACACTCCGATCCCATAATATCGTGTCAGAACGTGACACTCCGATCCAACAATACTGTGTCGGAACGTGACACTCCGTTCCAATTATTTCATTATTTTATTTCATCAAGCCTTCTTTATTCAAGGCAACATTTTTATAGAGAGGGTTCAAGATTAGAAATTCAACAGTCTCATAATTTTCGGACAACCACAAACCACACAATCAAGACATACAACCACACAATCAAGTACATACGAGACGTTATAATATCACTTAATACATATCAATCTCTATTCAGAGTTTATCTATCAAATAGAAATAAATCATAACCTACTTCCACCGAAGAACTAAAGTCAAGAAACTACTTCTTCAATGTTTTTCCTTTCCTCAATGCTTCCGAACCTTTCTAATATATCAAGTATATATGCATGATTTATAATTTAACAAGCCTATAAACACTCATATTATTCTATGTATAGCGTAGATCCAAAAATCATTAAACAAAAATATATACTCAATTTTTTAATATTGAGGTTTATTGACATGCCAGGTCTCTTATCTTTTACATTTAAGTATAAGGTTAAGTATTTATTTCTTAAATAATATAACTTTTATGGTATCCAAATAATATACTACAATTAATATTTAATTATCTTTCTCAATATATTAAAACTTGATTTATAAAATAATAATCAAACATGAGTCCCTGTAACCGAACGCCAAACAAAAGAAATGGTTCAATATTTCTAACTATGACCATAACGTGTAGAAATCATAGCCATAATGTCAACAATAATTCCACCTGTAATAAATTCTTCCTTCTAATCATAATGTAATGCCCTCCGTTTCTAACCTTTTCAATTCACTTTTTCTATCTACTTTTCATTATTAGTAATATAATAACTAGTATTAAACAACCTATAATGTAATATAAGATCTAATACTCCTGATTGATTTACCTGAAGCTACGATATGCTCTTTGTGTTTATGTGGTGATGAAGCATAGTGAGTTTTGACGCCCTTTTCCTCACCCAAACCCTTATTCCTTGTATAAATATTTATTCCCTAATTATTATATGAGACTTATTATAAAAATAGTAAAAGTGGTTCACTTTTCATTTTTAATATTATTTTCTCTAACCACTAACTAAATAGATTATTAAAACTACTCCCACTAATTTCATAATTATAATTATGAACTGTCCAAAACACCCAGTAGAATCTATCGAAAAGTATTTTCTGAAAAAAAGTTCTAATGCTCAAAACGACCGAAAATGGTCATTACAATAGATACCAATTTACCCATCGTTCGTCCGAGAACGATCATAGGAAGAAAGGCGAGGGTGAGAAATAGTACCTGAATTTTTAAAAAGATGTGGATATCTTTCTTGCATATCAACCTCACTCTCCCAAGTGGACTCTTCAACTGGTCGATTCTTCCACTGAACCTTGATAGATGCAATCTCCTTTTATCTCAACTTGCAGACCTCCCTATCTAGAATAGCAACATGCTCCTCCTCATAGGACATATTCTCATCAGGAAGAACTGAATCCCAACGAATAATGTAATTTCCATCACTGTGGCATATTTTTAGCATAGACACATGAAATACCAGGTGCGCTACTGACAGCCCTGGAGGCAAGGCCAATTCATAGGACACTCCCCTACTCTCTTAAGAACTTCAAATGGTCCAATATACCTCGGACTAAGTTTACCTCGCTTACCAAACTGCATCACACCTTTCATGGGGAAACCTTCAGCAAGACTTGTTCACTCTCCGTATAATCTAAGTCCTTAACCTTTCGATTTGCATATTTCTCTTGCCTACTCTGAACTGCTAAAAGCTTTTCTTGAATAAATTTCACTTTCTCTAATGATTCCCTCAGAAGGTCAGTACCCCAAGGCCTAACCTCAAATTCATCAAACCAAACAACGAGAGACCTAAATCTCCTACTATATAGTGCCTCAAATGGGTCCATATCAATACTTGAGTGATAGCTATTATTGCACAAAAACTCTGCTAAGGGTAAGAATTTATCCCAATGACCACCAAAATCTGTCATACAAGCACGAAGAATATCCTTCACCACTTGAATTGTTCGCTTAGACTACACATCTGTCCGAGGGTGGAATGCAGTACTAAGATCCAATCTAGTACCTAATTCAACATGTAGGGTCTTCCAAAACATAGAAGTAAAATGTGAACCTTCATTTGATATAATGGAAAGTGGAACTCCATGAAATCGAACAATTTCCGAGATATATAGTTTGGCTAACTTCTCTGCATTGTAATTCATCTTGATCGGAATGAAGTGAGAAGACTTAGTTAATCTGTCAACAATTACCCAAATAGAATCAAACTTACCCAATGTCTTTGGAAGATCAACTACGAAATCTAATGCAATTCTTTCCCACTTCCATTTAGGAATGGGCATTCTCTAAGGTGTCCCTCCAGGCGTCTGGTGTTCATACTTTACCTGCTGAAAATTCGGGCATTGGGCAACAAAATCAACAATGTAACACTTCATTCTACTCCACCAAAAATGTTGATTTAGATCACGATACATCTCGGTTGTACCACGATGTATATAATACCTTGAACTATGAGCCTCTCTAAAAATAGTGTCAATCAAATCATCAACACGGGGCACACATACCCTTCCCTTAATCCTCAAGATGCCTTCTTCATCGATTACTGCCTCAGCCTCTCCTCACAATACCATACCTTAAATTCGGCTGAACTTCTCATCAAAAAACTGGTTTTCCCTAATCTTGTCAAGAAAAGAAGATCTTGTCTCCGCACAGGTCAAAAATCCTGTTTTCTCTAGTACTTCTAGCCTCATAAATTCATTAGCCAGAGTTTGAACCTCTCTAGCCAATGGGCGTCTAGAAACCTATAGGTGGGCTAAATTACCCATGCTCCCCGCTTTTCTACTTAAAGCATCTACCACAACATTAGCTTTTCGTGGATGATATAAAATAGTAATATCATAGTCTTTCAATAGC
This sequence comes from Solanum peruvianum, assembly GCA_027705065.1. Taxonomy (NCBI): domain Eukaryota; kingdom Viridiplantae; phylum Streptophyta; class Magnoliopsida; order Solanales; family Solanaceae; genus Solanum; species Solanum peruvianum. Next base: position 12,764,385 of record JAKWJD010001765.1, read on the forward strand.
TCCATCCACCTCCTCTACCTCAAATTCTAGTCTTTCGGAGTAAAGACATTATTGTAAACTACAATGATCTGTATAAACTTCACACTTGACCCATATAGGTAATGTCTCCATTGCCGTAATGCAAATACAATTGCAGCCAAATTCCAAATCATGGGTCAGATAGTTATGTTCATGCACTTTAATTGCCTCGAAACATAAGAAACTATATTCCTATCCTGCATTAGCACTGCACCTAAACCATAATAAGATGCATCACAATAAATAATACAATTCTTACCTTCTACTAGCAAGGTAAGAATTGGTGCAGTAGTCAACAAGGTCTTGAGTTTCTAGAAGCTTTCTTCATAATCGTCCCACCATACAAATGGAATATTCTTCTTAGTCAAATTTGTCAGCTGGGAAGCAATAGAAGAAAATCCCTTGACGGATCGATGGTAGTAGCTAGCTAAACCAACAAAGCTCCTTACCTCTAAAACATTAGTAGGTCTTACCCAAATCTTCATTGATTCAATCATAAAAGGATCCACCATCACTCCATCCTTAGAAACCACGTGCATCAAGAAGGACACTGAATCGAGCCAAAACTCACACTCACACTTGGAGAATTTTGCATAAAGCCTTTTCTACCTTAACAACTCCAATACAATTCTCAAATGCTCCTCTCGTTCTTTCGTGATCTTTGAGTATATCATCAATAAATACAATAACAAAGAGGTCCACATGTGTCTTAGAATTCCCGTTCATCAGGCTCATGAAAGCAACAGGGGCATTCGTAAGCCCAAAAGACATTACTAAGAATTTATAATGCCCATACTTGGTTCGAAAAACATTCTTTGGCACATCTGTTGCCCTTATATCAATTGATAATAACCGGATCTCAAATCAATTTTAGAGAAGACACAGGCACCTTGTAAATGATCATACAAATCATCAATGCGAGGAATGGGATACTTGTTCTTAATAGTTACCTTATTAAGTTGCATGTAGTCTATGTACATCCAAAAACTTCCATCTTTCTTCTTTTCAAATAAAACAGGAGCACTCCAAGGGGATGCAATCGGTCTAATAAAACCTTTACCTAGCAACTCCTGAAGTAGGGCCTTTAACTCCCTTAACTCAGCTGGAGCCATTTTATAAGGGGAATGGAAATTGGGCGAGTACCCAACTCCAGGTCAATACAAAAATCAATATCTTTATTCGGTGGCATAGCAGGAAGGTCTGCAGCAAACACATCTAGAAACTCACATATTATCAAAACAGACTCAATCAAAGGCACTTTAAAAGTATCATCCCTGTGATGTTCCAAGAAAGCTAAACAACCCTTACTCACAAACCTCTTAGCACGAAGAATAGAGATAATATGAACTGGAGTGGAAATATAGTAACCCTCCCACACTAGCGGATCTGTTCCAGGCTTGGCCAATGTCACAATTCTAGCATTACAATCTAAGATTGCAAAATTTGGAGAAAGCCAAGTCATATAAAGAATTACATCAATATCAACCATCTCTAGAATAATCAAATTTACATAAGTATTTCTCCCCACAAAAGTCACAAGGAAACACCTATACACCTTCTCAACTATCACATACTCACCCATTGGAGTAAAGACACGAATAGGCATGTCAATCAAATCACAATATAAATCAAGACCAGTAGAAAATGAGGAAGATACATATGAAAATATGGATCCGTGATCAAACAATACAGAAGCCATGCAATCATAGACCAAAAGAGTACCTGTGATAACATCATCAGATGTGTCTGCCTCAGACCTCCTGGGGAAAGCATAACAATGGGTCCTATCACCTATCTTTCCATTTCCCCTACCAAGCTGCGCTACAGTAGCTCCAACCTTCCCCTCACCCCGACTGAACTTCTGACAACCATTACCTTGTCCACCACATCCTCCAAAATGGCGACCTCTACCACGACCACATATAACTCTAACTATCGGGATCTTTAACTCTGTTTTGGACAATATTTCCTAATATGTCCTGACTATCCACATCCATAACCATTTCTGGAGTCAAGTATAGGTCTCTGTGAAAATGACGAAGTTTGGAGATAACCTCCAAACTCAAAAAAAATGCTGAATAATCTACGACGGACACTCACTTGAAGCCTACAATGAAGACTGAATAGGCGGACTGGGTAACCTCCTGAACTCTGCCCTCTAGAGTAAGAACCACTAAACTCACCTCCCTTATGGAACTTATTAAATGTCGATGCCGTAGTGAAGTCATCTGGTTTCACCCTCTCTACCTCTGTCACAAAATCAACCACTTCCTTAAAGGATTTTGCTGCAGCAGCTACCTGTAAGGCTGAAATTTGCAAGTCTCACCTCAATCCTTCACAAAGCCGCGAATTCGCTCTTGTGGACTGAAGCAAGGCTGAGTGGCATACCTGGATAGTGCACGAAACTTGGCCTCATAAGCAGCAACAGATATCCTTCCTTGGTCTAGACTCAGGAACTCATCTCTCCTCCTATCCCTCAAAGTCCTGGGTATATGATTCTCCATAAATAATTTAGAAAATAATGCCCAAAGTCATAGGTGGTGCCTTTGCTGGTTGACACTCAACATACGACCGCCACCACATTTTGGCATCCCCCTGAAATTGGTAGGTCACAAACACAACACTGAATCATTCTACCATATCCATATTATGTAGCAGCTCATGACAATCAACCAGAAAAATCATAGGATCTTCAGATTCAGCACCCTTGAAGACTATAGGTTTTAACTTTAAGAACCTAATGAAAAGGTCATATTGATCACCTGTCATTATAGACCATGTAGTAAATCGAGGAAATGTACCTACTTCCAATGATCCATCCATACGGGGAGCAACAACAGTTGCATGTTGTACTCCTTGAACCTGAGGTGCTGGTGCAGAAAACACGGGAGGTGTCTAGCCCTGATCAGATAACCCGTTAAGATAAGTAAGAACCTAATTAATCATCTCTGGGGTGGTCTGCGGTGGTACATCCGTATCGTGAATCTGCTCATTTTCCTCTTCTTCACCCTTTCTTACTACCTCATAAATCGGTGGAAGAGTCACTGCTCTATCCCTAGCTGGACCAGGTGTTTTTCCTCTGCCTCAAGTGGCCATCCTCTTGCAACCTCTACCAGGACCTCTAGCCACTGCTCCTCCTCCTGTTACAGCACCAATGGTTTGCTCAGACGCACCCTGTCATGCTGGTGTTGCTGTTGGCACAATTGTTGCTCTAGTTCTAACCATCTGCGAAATAGAGTGAGAAGGTGAGATACCAATTTGTATCACCTAGATACCAATGAGATCCAAGTAATAGCACGAAAAAAAAGAAGGAATGAAGTGTTTCTAAAGTCTTATAGCGTCTCGAAGAAAAGTAAAGGCTTCCCCATACCGTTCCGAAGACTCTACTAGACTTGTCCATGTGTCATAAGATCACTGAACCTAACGCTCTGATACAAAGTTTGTCACGATCCAAAATGAGTCATGAGTGGTACCCACACTTGCCTCCCAAGATGGGAGAACCAACACATCTAAACTCCAACATATACCAACAGTTCAACTATAAATAATATAAATAATGCGGAAGCTCCAAAACTTGTTAACTAACAAATTTAAATAAGTTTCTAAAGTTTAATACTTATTATCCTTAAATCTGATAGTAATCACGTCAAGGACATCTATTTTCAAATTATCAAGTCTAAGAGAGTTTGAGGAAACCAGAATAAGCAAAAAGATAGTTCATGTCCAAAATTCAAAGGCATCAGGACGTGAATGCGAGAATCCAACACGAGCTAGAATTAATAGCTCACCCTGAAATCTAATGTGCTGGAGACTGGCTAGAGCTGAGGGCTAGTCCAAGTCAATGGTACACTTGCTGCACTCCACAAAAGAACAGAAAAGAAAATACAAGTAGGGGTCAGTACAAGGAACACGTATTGTATAGGTATCATCGACCAACTAAAAATAGAAATCAATATATATTGAATAATTATATAAAATCAACTACAATACTTAGCAGGTGGCAAACATTAAACACATGAACCATTGACAACCTCACCATAAACGGTAGACCATCAATCACAACATCAAGCACACCTATGAGAACTTATGCCTCCCTACCATACTCATTTGGAAAATAGGTTCTTTGAGATTAACTATATTAAGTTACTTCAAGATTCCCTTCCTTTAATGTTATTGTGTCAGAATGTGACACTCCGATCCCATATATCGTGTTGGAACGTGACACTCCAATCCCGTAATACCGTGTCGGAACGTAACATTTCGATCCAATAATACCGTGTCGAAACATGACACTCCGATCCGATTATCTCATTTTTTAATATTATCAAGCCTTCTTTATTCAAGGCGTCATTTCAATAGATAGGGTTCAAGATTAGAAATTCAACACTCTCATAATTTTAGGTCAATCACAAACCACACAATTAAGTACATACGAGACTTTATAATATCACTTAATACATATCAATCTCTATTGAGAGTTTATCTATCGAATAGAAGTAAACCATAACCTACCTCCACCGAAGAACTGAAGTCAAGCAACTACTTCTCCAATGTTTTTCCTTTCCTCTAAGCTTCTGAACCTTTCTAATCTATCAAGTATATATGCATAATTTGTAAGTTAACAAGCCTATAAACACTCATATTATTCTATGTCTAGCCTAGATCTAAAAATCATCAAACACAAATCTATATTAAATTTTCTAATATCGAGGTTTATTAACATGCCAGGTCCCTTATCTTTTATATTTAACCCTAAGGTTAATTCTTTATTTATCTCTCGTTCATTTATTTATCTTTAATAACTCAATGTAAGCGATAGTATAAATTAATTTTCTTTTATGTTCTTTTTCTTCCGTATTTTGTTTCAAATAATTATATGGTCTTTATCCTCTTTTTTATTTAATTTATAACACCCACAAGTACAATTGCAATTTAAATAACAGAAAAATAACTGCAATATATTAAATGTGTCTACATCCACTTTAATTTCTAATTAATTGAACAATTAATACATATTAATGATCACACAATAACTATTTTTCCATATTTTTTCTCTCTCTTCAAATTTGTTATTTTTATATTATCATAATGACTTTATATTTTATTACAAAACTTGGTTTTCTCCCTAAATAAATTAGTCAGTTTATTTTAACTATTTTATGTTAAATTGGGATAGAATATATTTTGATAATTATAGTTTGGTGACTTGATAAACATCAAAATTCTTCGGTAGTTTCAATTTTAATTTGAGAAACAAACGATATTAAGGTTAATCAAGTTGCTGAAAAAATGTATCAAATAGTAAGTGTTGAAAAAATGTATCAAATAGTAAGAGTTGAAAAAATGTTTCAAATACTAGTTGACTCTATCAATCATCATTGACTCATATTTTATAAGCAATTACCTATTTTTAGCAAGTGTTGTATTGTTAAAGGTTAATGCAACAAATTGAACACTCTTCTTAATATAACAATATCATTTGTTATAAGTGGGGTGTAAATGATTGGATCTGCTCAGATTTTTAAAAAATCAAATTGAACTTTTTATTTTATAATTATAAATTTATAAACGAAATTAATAGAATTGGGGTTTTTCAACCTCGAATTTCTCGAGTTGGTTTCATTTTTTTTCAAATATCAAACAAATTTATTTTCGTCAAAATTTTAAATTAAAAAATCAAACAAAAATAATAAACATCAATTTTTTATAATTTATTTCATGTTATTTTAACCTTGGTAAAAAGTTCCTAATTTATTTTAAATCATTTTGACTTATTTTAAGTTATTTTTAATATTTGTCAAATACTTTAAGAAATAAAAAACTGACCTAAAAATAGGTCACGCAAAAAAAAGAATTGAAAATAGGTTTTGGTTTGAGAAATTTTAAAGTCCATTCAAACACCCTGTCGCGATACATAGTTGTAAAAATTAGACTATAAAAGGCAAACATTAAGGGTGTGTTTGGTATGAAGGAAAATGTTTTCCTCGAAAATGTTTTCCTAGATTACAAGTAGATTTTGAACTTATTTTCTCATGTTTGGTCGGTGAGTAGAAAATATTTACCATAAATGATTTTTAGTGTATGGTTTAGGAATGAAAAATGTTTTCGAGAGACATATTTTATTTTTACTAGAGTAGAAAATAATTTATGAAATTAAAATATTTTTTTAAAAACAATTTTGATTTGGGGTGGTGGTGGTGGGGGTTTGGTGGGGGAGGGAGCAGGAATGAAAAAATAAAAATTCAAACTTTATATTATTTTGTAAAAATAAATTTCATTTTTTGGGGGGTTGGGGGTGGGTGGGACGCTGGCTGCGGGGGGGGGGGGGGGAGGGAGGGGAGAGAAGGGGGGAGGAGTTTAAAAATAAAAATTTGAAGTTGAAAATAATTTTAAAAAGCAAAAATTTTTTTTTGTTGAGGGGTTGGGGTTGGGGGAGGAGGTGGCCGGTGGTGGGTGATTGGGTGTCCGGGATTTGGTAAAAAAATTAAAATTGAATTTTTTTAAATGGTTGTTTTCCCAAAAAAAAATGTAATTTAATATTGGAGGAGAGTTTTGAAAAATGTTTTTCCTTTATTTTTGAAGGGACGTTATTTTCCTTAATTTTGATGAAAATGAGATGATTTGGAAAACATTTTCCAAAACTTTTGTCCCAACCAAACATGAGAAAATTGGAAAACATTTTCCAAAAAATGTTTTACTTCATATCAAACACACTTTAATTGCGGTAGAAATTCTATAAAAAAATAAAAGCTAATTCTTGAAATTACTTAAGTTAAAAGATACCAATGCAAATCTTGTTATAAATATAGTGCAAGAGAAAAACAATTTTTCCTAATCAAAATATTTCTTCTCCATTTATTGAGTTGAATCGATTTATAGAGAAATAATGTCCACATCAGAATTAGAATGGATGAAAGTGATAAAAGAAGGAGAAACCTCTCGCGTAGTTTTGTCTTATGAGTTCATTAATAAGTTAAAAAAATTGAATAGGGATGAAGTATTGCAAAGCAATATGATCATTTCATCGCAATCTAAAAGCTACCGTGTTGATCCCAACAAACAAAAACATCCAATTAACACCTACTCTTGTCATGTTTTTTGTTATCCTATATTATAATATATACCGTTTTCTTTTTTGTATCACTCATAGTTGTTGATTTGTTCTTTTTAGAAAGCTTCTCCTAGTAGTGATTAGGTTATTTATCGTTAATAACTCAATGTAAGCAATATTACAAAGTATTTTTCTTTCAAATTCCTTTTCTTTCGCTTTTTATTTCAAAAGGATTTTATGGTGTTTCTCCTCTTTTTTATTTAATTTTAAACATCCACAAACTTAATTAGAATTAAAAAAACTCACAGAAATAACTACAATTTATTTAAATGTGTCTACGTCCATTTTAATTTCAAATTAAATTAAACAATAAAAACATATTAATATTATGCGATATATGTTCTTCTGTGTTTGTCATCTCTTCTCCAATTTGTTAATTTTATGTTATTATAATGCCATTATATTTTATTACAAAAACATGGTTTGATCCCTTCACTTTCTATATATGGTAGATTACATGTTGTTATTTAAATAAATTATTTAATTTATTTTGATTGATTTATGTTAAATTGGGATAAAAATATATTTTGTAATTATAATTTTGTGACTTGACAAACTTTAAAATTCTACTGTAGTTCCAATTCGAATTTGAGAAACAAAAGAGACTGGGGAAAATTTAGTTGTTAAAATATATCAAATAGTAAGTGCTGAAGAGATATTTGAAATATTAGTTGATATATAAATTATCATTGACTCATTTTTACAAAGCAATTACCTATTTTTATGGTAGTTGTTTCATATAGTAAGTGTTGCATTGTAAAAGATTAATGCATCAACTGAACACTCATTCTAAGATATAAGAATATCTCACTCTTTCTGAGATAACAATATCTAGTGATACATAATCATTAGCTTTGTTCATTTTAAGTATCAAATTAAATTATTCGTGTAAAAATTTTAAATGTATAAATCAAATTAATAAAATTAGGGGTTTTCAACTTCGCAATTTTTCATGTTGGTTCGATTTTTTCAAATATCAAACCAAATCATTTGTGTTTAACTTTTAAATTAATAAACTAAATGTCACGACCCAAAAATGGGTGTGATGGCACCCGTCTTATCCCTCCAAGACAAGTCAGCCTAAAACTCAGTATCTAACAAAATGCAGAAGTAGAACACAATCCAACAACAATTTCTATTAAGAAAACAAGTCATATTAATTCAATTCCCAAAACCAGGTTGTCACGTGCACAAGCCTCTAATGTAAATATTAGAATTGAAATAAAATAGAAGTCTAAAATGAAGTTTTTTTTCAAGTAAAAACAAAGTCATAAACTGGTGTAGGAAAGTACGCTGAGATGACAAGCAGCTACCACACAACCCTCCACAAGATGCCTCGGAAACGAAGAGAATGGAAGGTATCACAAAAATTTATGTTCGTAACCTACAAAAATTTGTAGAAGCAAGGGGTGAGTACCAAACCACGTGGTACCCAACAAGCAAACATCTAAACTCAAGTTAAGTGAACAAAATATGAGTATTCCTTACACCCTATCTAAACCTCCACTCTATAACCTAACAGTTTACAATTTACCAAACACAAAACTCAATAACCATAATCAATCAGTTTACACATTTTCAATAACAACTCAATATTCAACAGTCACAAGCCTCACAGAGAAACAATCACAAGATCAGCAAAACACATGTTAAAGTTCATCAATAATTAAATGTGCAATGTCATGAGATGTAATGTCAAATGTAGTGATGCATGTCTTTCTTAACAATACACACCCGCTGTCTCTTAGTTCGAGACCCATGGGGGACATATCTTTGCATGCATCGGTCGCGGCGCACGACACGACCCTCGATAATAGTAACCTTCACAGCGTGCAATACGTCCCTCGAAATATAATATCCATCACGGCGCGCGATACGACCCTCGAAATGGTACATCCTCTTACTACAACCATGTCTCAGATACAATGCAAATGACATGCTAAAATGAAAATCAGGAGATAACCATTTTGATAACAAAGCACAATTTACAACAAGGAATACAACACCAACAAAAAAGCAACAAGTCTCCAAGTCATTCTCAACACCACACAAGGAAATACACGAATTTCATACGCTTAACAAGGGTTTAGAAATCCATTTGCCTTAGTCAATCGAATAATAACTCTAGAATTGAGCCTTCCCTTTTCGTTGAACTTTCGAACCAATGCAATCTATTTAAATATATATTCACAATAAGGTTTCGAAACTAACAACATCCACATTATTAAGTGTTTAACCTTGAACTTAAAGTTCCCCTAAATTTATAATCAAATTCATAATTCTTGATGACAACTAACGTTTCAACTAGCATATCATATTTTCCAAGTTCCAAGTCTAAAGTTAAATCCAAATTTTTAAAAGTTATCCCTTAATTCTTAAAACTACCGTAAAATAGGGACTGACCAAGAATCAAATTAATGAAAAAAAATATATATCATCAACCTATACCTATATGTCATGTTTTTCCTAGTGATTATTATAAACATTAACATCCATCACTTCACCAATCATTACTTATCAAATTTATCAGCCACCAATTCAACAACACTGCACCCACTAACTTATAATGAAAATTAACAAGTGTTTTTTCATTCCTTTGAATTTTGAAAGCAGCCAAAATGATGTAACATCATCATAGAGCTTCACAATGCCCAACTTCTATTTATTATACCCATTATTAATATTATCACAATAATAATAATTAATTTGTTGCCTTCACTAAGCCCCATATTTCAATACATACAATAGTGACTTTATTCCAACATTTTCTGTTCAATTTTTTTTGTTTCACAACTAACGAGGTAGTAATACTTGTTAACTTACAGATAAGCCATTATATGAATTAGACATATTACTTGTTTACCTGATGAAGATCTTGTGGCTGCCTTCGGTGTCTACAGGTAAAGCTCTCCGACTCTTTTCTCTTTTTTTGTCTTTCATTTAATTAATAAAATAATTATGTATTAAATGTGATAAACCCTAAAAAATTTAATTCACATTAACCCATGATTTGTAAAGTATTATAAATGATTATTTTCGTCCATTAACTATCGATTTATAAACTAAAGTTACACTAATATTTAAAATTTCCGAAAATGACTTTCTGAGTCATTACATTATCCACCACTAAAAATCAAGTTCGTACTCGAACATAAAGTAAAAGAAAGTACCTGGAGCTTCGAAAAGTTGAGGATACTTGACACGCATGTCAGACTCTGTCTCCCAAGTTGCCTCCCCCGCAGATTGATGCTTCCATTGCACTTTCACTTAAGCAATCTCCTTGGTCCTAAGCTTTCGAACCTGCCTATCAAAAATAGCTATAGGCTCCTCCTCAAATGTCATGTCTGGACCCAACTTTTACTGAGTCAAGTGAAAGCACATGAGATTCATCCGGAATATACTTCCGAAGCATAGAGATATGGAAAACAGGATTAACTTCCGGCAAACTAGGTGGCAAGGCCAACTTATTGGCCACCTCTCCCACTCAGCTCAAAATCTCAAAAGGTCCAATGAACCTAGGGCTAAGCTTTCCCTTCTTTCCAAACCTCATCACACCCTTCGTGGGTGATACTCGGAGCCAAATATGATCACCCTCCATAAACGCTAAGGCTCTAACTCTCCGGTCTGCATAACTCTTCTGTCGACTCTGAGCTGTCAATAATCTATACTGAATCATACGGACTTGCTCTATAGCATCTCTAAGCAAGTCTCTATCCAAAGAGTCCATCTCCGCCGAATCAAACCAACCAATCGGAGACCTACACCGTCTTACATACAACGCCTCAAATGGGGCCATCTGGATACTAGAGTGAAAACTGTTACTGTAGGCAAACTCTGATAATGGTAAATGTCGATCCCATCTATCTCTGTAATCGATCACACATGCTCGGAGCATATCTTCCAACACCTGAATTGTCCGCTCAGACTGACCATCAGTCTGAGGGTTAAAAGCTGTACTCATATCTAACTGAGTACCCAGACCATGCTGTAATGACTTCCAGAAGTGAGAAGTAAATAGTGAACCTCGATGTGATATGATAGAAATAGGAACTCCATGTAGTCGCACAATCTGACTGATATATAGCTCGGCTAACTTTTCTGCCGTATACTTCACCTAAACCGGTATGCAGTGGGCAGACTTGGTCAGCCTTTCAACAACAACCCAAATAGAGTCATAACCACCCACTGTGGTAGGCAAACCCACAAAAAAGTCCATGGTAATCCGCTCCCACTTCCAAGTAGGAATAGGCATCCTCTGAGATACACCCCCGGGCCGCTGGTGCTCACACTTGACCTGGTGGCAAGTCAAACACCTCAAAAGAATGTCTGAAGTATCCCTCTTCATCCCACACCACCAGTAATGTTGACTCGGATCATGATACATCTTCGCCACTCCCGGATGGATGGAGTACCGAGAACAATGGGCCTCCTCAGTAATCAATCTAATCAAATCGCCTGTCTTAGGCACACAAATTATGCCTCCAATCGGTAAGACACCATCAGAATCAAGGACAGCCTCCTTAGCTTCCCCACTCAATACTTTGTCTTGAATGAGACATAACTTTTCATCATCAAACTAGTGTGCACGAATTTTCTTGACCAAAGAAGATCGAGCCTCAATAAAAGCAATCATCCCATCACTCTCCTCTGAGATCTGCAATCGGACAAGACTGTTAGCTAACAATTGAACATCTCTAGCCAATGGTCTCTCCTCAACACTAAGATATCCAAGACTCCCCATGCTACGAGTCTTCCTAGTCAAAGCATCGGCCACAACATTGTCCTTCGCCGGATGATACAAAATGGTCACATCATAGTCCTTCAACAACTCAAGCCATCTTCGCTGCCTCAAGTTCAAATCTTTCTAACTAAAGATATACTGAAGACTCCGATGATTAGTGAAGATCTCACAATGCACTCTATACAAATAATGACGCCATAACCTAAGTACAAATACAACAGCCGCCAACTCCAGATGATGAGTACGGTAGTTCTTCTCATGGGACTTCAATTGCCAAGAAGCATAAGCAATCACTTTCCTCTTCTGCATCAACACACCACCCAATCCAACTCCTGAAGCATCACAATACACTGTAAAGTCTACACCCTCCTCAGGTATGGTCAACACAGGAGCTGAGTTTTTGAAAGCTCTGCTCACACTTATCAGACCCCTAAAAACGCACATCCTGTCGATTCAATCTAGTTAATGAGCTCTTATAGTAGAGAAACTCTGAACAAATAATCGATAATAGCCTGCCAATCCCATAAAACTCCAAATCTCGGTAGGTGAAGTAGGTCGCGTCCAGCCTCTAATTGCCTCAATTTTGCCCAGATCTACTCTAATATCCTCTTTGGACACCACGTGTCCCAATAATGTCACAGAAGTAAGCCAGAACTCACACTTTGAGAACTTGGCACACAACTTCTCTTCTCTCAACCTCTGAAATACAATCCTCAAGTGTCGGACAACGGTCCTCCTCAGTCTTAGATTAAGCCAAGATGTCATCGATGAAAATAATCACAAAAGAATCAAGGTATGGTCGAAACACCCATTCATCAACTCCATGAATGCTGCAGGGGCATTAGTCAATCCGAAGGACATCACTAGAACTCATAATGACCATAGCGGGTCCGAAAAGTTGTCTTAGGGATATCTGATGCCCTAATCTTCAACTGATGATACCCAGACCTCAAATCAATCTTAGCGAACAATTATGCTCCCTGTAATTGATCAAATAAGTCATCAATACGTGGAAGAGGATACTTTTTCTTCACTGTTACTTTGTTCAATAGTCTGTAATCAATACACATTCTCATAGTCCCATCCTTCTTCTTCCCAAACAATACAGGGGCACCCTAAGTTGATACACTAGAGCGAATAAAACCCTTACTCAATAAATCCTGCAACTGATCCTTCAATTCTTTCAAATCTACTGGGCCATACGATATGGAGGGATAGAAATAGGCTTAGTGCCCGGCTCCAAATCAATAGCAAAATCGATATCCCTATCGGGAGGAACACCTGGAAGATCAGAAGGAAATACATCGGGAAACTCCTGAACCACGGGAACAAAGTCCATGAGAGGTGGTTCAACGCTAGTATCCCGGATAAAATCTAAATAAGACAAACACCCCCTCTCCACCAATCTGTGAGCAAGGATAAAAGAGATGGGCTTGCTAGGATAAGAACCACTAACACTCTTCCACTGAACCCTCGGAACGCCAAGCATTGCTAAAGTCACAGTCTTAGCATTACAATCGAGGACAACTTGATAAGGAGAAAGCCAATCCATGCCCAAGATAACATCAAAGTCTACCGTTCCCAGAATGATTTAAGTCTACCCAAGTGTCATACCCAGCCAAAGAAACAAGACCGGATCGATACACTCGATCCACCACTAAGGGCTTACCCACGGGTGTAGAAAGACGAATAGGTACAGTCATGCTATCACATATCATATCAAATTTAGAAGCAAAATACGTAGAAATATAAGAGAATGTAGAACCTGGATCAAACAACACAGACGCAGGTCGATGACATACTGGGATGATACCTATACTAACAGCATCAGAGGTCTCCACCTCAGGTCTCCCCGGGAAAGCACAACAGTGGCCTCCTCGTCCACCTCCAGCCTGGGTGGTACCTCTACCCCCACTCTGCCGAGCTACAACACCAGTACTAGAAACTCTATCACCTTTACCTGAGTGAACTCTACCACGACCTCTACCCTGTGGTGCTGGTGGTCTAGTCTGGAATGAAGAATTGGGTCGAGGCCCATCACGGCCCCTTTGAGAATTACACTGCCGCATTAGGTGATCGGTATCTCCACAAGTAAAACAAAATCTCTGACCTGGAAACTTCTGTGTGGACCCAGACCCACTATAATTTCCTCTCCCTGTAGGTCACTGTTGTAAACCGTAAAAGCCCTGACCCGGGCTATAAGAACCCCTAGATGTATGGCCACCCTCAAATGTCAGCATAGATGCATGAATAAGTCTCCGCTGCTGAAAAGAACCACTAACTCTCTGTCATCCTCTACCTTCAGATGAGGCACCATGAAACTGACCGTATATACAGGTCCTTTTACGGTCCCCAAAATCCTCTCTCTCTATCAATTCCGCCTCTTTGGCGGCGCTCACAATGGTCTGGAAAGAAGCCCCCTCCCTAGATGTCCGAAACACAGCTAACCTGATAGAGAAAGTCAATCCCTTCACAAATCTGCGGATCCTCTCTGTCTCATTTGGAATAATTGCCAACGCATGCCTAGACAACAGGCAAAAACGCGCCTCAAACTCTGTAACTGATAAATAATCATGTCTCAGACTCTCAAACCTCAAGAGACTCTCCTTTCTCACGCTCCATGGGATAAAACGATCTTGGAATGCACCACCAAACTGCTCCCAAGTCACTGAAGGAGATCCAACTGGAAAAACCCCCGAATAAGTCCTCCACCAGTCTCTCGCTGGTCCACGAAGCTGGAGTGTAGCATAGCGAACCCCATGTGACTCAGCTAATCCAACCACCTCTAGTAACTCTCGACAGGTAGTTAGAAACTCATGAGCATCTTCGCTCTTCCCACCCTGAAACTGAGGTGGGTCCATCTTTCGAAATCTCTCATACCTACACTGATCATCCTCTGTCAGAACAACCACTGGTGCAATTTGACCCCCTACTGCTGGTGCAATATTTTCTAAACCGCGGGATCTACTAGTAGTTGCCCCACCGCATCATGAACAACTGGAGCTTGCTGCTTCTCTTGGGTCTGAGCCCCCTCTCTAGTACGAGATTCATGTGGTGTGGTAGTCGCACCACCACCCTGAGAAAAGTCCTCTAGCACACTTAACACCCTCAATAGTGTATCCAGAAGAAAAGGTGTGATTACAAGATCTGGAGGAACCTGGTCCTCTCTGCCATCAATCTTAGGTTCTGTAGAGACCTCTCTAGCATATCCTCTCACTGGTGCTGCTCCACGTCCACGACCTCTGGCAAATATCGTACTACTTGCACGACCTCTAGCTCGAGATCTACCCCTACCCCTAGCTGGGGCCTCAACAACTACCTCGGGAAGTGCCTCCCCTCTACCACCAGTAACATTAGTTCTAGTCCTCGTCATCTGTCAAAAGAGTATACAATAACTCAGTCCTAATGAAGGTAACTACGCACAATGAGAAAGAATGCACAAAAGGAAGTTCGCTAGTAATCTTTATAGCCTCTCAGAGATGAGTACAGACTTCTCCATACTGATCCTTGAGACTCTACGTAGACTCGACTTGTATACACGTGAGACCTATGAACCTGGGGCTTTGATACCATTTTTCACGACCCAAAAATGGGTGTGATGGCACTCGTCTTATCCAACCAAGACAAGTCAGCCTAAAACCCAATATCTAACAAAATATGGAAGTAAATGACAATCAAAAAACAATTTCTATTATGAAATCAAGTCATATTAATTCAATTCCCAAAACCAGGTTGTCACGTTCACAAAGCTCTAATGTAAATATTAGAATTGAAATAAAATAGAAGTCAAAAATGAAGTTGTCATTTATGTAAAAACAAAGTCATAAACAGGAGTAGGAAAGTTCGCTGAGATGACAGGCAGCTACCTCACAATCTTCTACAAGATGCCTCGGAAACGAAAAGAATGGAAGGTATCACAAAAATCCGGGCTCGTAACCTACAAAAAATTGTTGAAGCAAGGGGTGAGTACCAAAACCACGCGGTTCCCAACAAGCAAACTTCTAAACATAAGTTAACTGAACAAAATATAGGTATTCGTTACACCCTATCTAAACCTCCACGCTATAACCTAACAGTTTACAGTTTATCAAACACACCACTCAATAACCACACTCAATCAGTTTACACATTCTCAATAACAACTCAATATTCAACAGTCACAAGCTTCACAGAGAAACACTCACAAGATCAGCAAAACACATGTTCAAGTTCATCAATAATAAAATGTGCAATGCCATGAGATGAAATCTCAAATGTAGTGATGCATGTCTTTCTTAACGATACACACCCGCTGTCTCTCAGTCCGGGACCCATGGGGGACATATCCGTCCATGCATTTGTCGTAGCGCACGACACGACCCTCGATAATAGTAACCTTCGGGGCGCGCGATACGCCCCTCGAAATATTATATCCATCACGGCGCGCGATACGACCCTCGAAATGGTACATCCTCTTACTACAACCATGTCTCAGATACAATTCAAATGACATGCTCAAATGAAAATGAGGAGATAACCATTTTGATAACAAAGCACAATTTAAAACAAGGAATACAACACCAACAAATAAGCAACAAGTCTCCAAGTCATTCACAACATCACACAAGGAAATACACGAATTTCATAAGCTTAACAAGGGTTTAGAAACCCACTTGCCTTAGTCAATCGAATAATCACTCTGAGACTTGAGCCTTCCCTTTTCTTTGAACTTTCGAACCAATGCAATTTATTAAAATATATATTTACAATAAGGTTTCGAAACTAACAACATCCACATTATTAAATGTTTAACCTTGAACTTAAAATTCCCCCATATTTATAATCAAATTCATAATTCTTGATGTCAACTAACGTTTCAACTATCATATTTTTCAAGTTCCAAGTCTAAAGTTAAATCCAAATTTTCAAAAGTTATCCCTCAATTCATAAAACTAATAGGGATGGACCAAGAATCAAATTAATGAAAAAAATATATTTCATCAACCTAAACCTATATGTCAAGTGTGTCCCAGTGATTATTATAATCATTAATATCCATCACTTAACCTATCATTATTCTCAAATTTATCAGCCACCAATTCAACAACACTGCACACACTAACTTATAATGAAAATTCACATTTTTTTTTCATTCATTTGAATTTTTAAAGCCGCCAAAACGATGTAACGTCATCATATGGCTTCACAATGCGCAAATTCAATTTATTATACCCATTATTAATATTATCACAATAATAATAATAATTAATTTGTTGCCTCCACTAATCCCCATATTTCAATACATACACCAGTGACTTTATTTCAACATTTTTTGTTCAATTTTTTTTCTTTCACAACTAACGAGGTAGTAATACTTGTTAACATACATATAAGCCATTATATTAATTAGACATATTACTAGATTACCTGATGAAGATCTTGTGGCTGCCTTCGGCGCCGTTATATGAATTAGACATATTACTAGTTTACCTGATGAAGATCTTCTGGCGCCTTCGGCGTCTCAGGTAAAGTTCTCCGACTCTTTTCTCTTTTTCTGTCTTTTATTTAATTAATAAAATAATTATGTATTTAATGTGACAAATCTTAAACAATTTAATTCATTAACCCATGATTTATAAAGTATTATTAAATGATTACTTTAGTCCATTAACTATCGATTTATTAACTCAAGTTACACTAATATTTAAAATTTTCAAAAATGACTTTCTGAGTCATTACCCTAAACCATACTAATAAGTCTTGATTCTTTATATTTTAACCTTGACAAACATTTCCTTACTTATTTTAAATTATGTTTAACTTATTTTAAGTTATTTTTTATATTTTTCGAATACTTTCATAAATAAAAATTGACTTAAAAATAGGTCACGCAAAAAAATAAACTTAAAAGTAGGTTTGGATTTGACAAATTTTAAAGTCATTCAAACACCTTGTCGTGATACGTATGTGTAAAAATAAGTCTATAAAAGGCAAACATTAATCGTGGTCGAAATTCTATATATATATATATAAAAAACTAATTCTTGAAATTGCTCAAGTTAAAAGATACCCATGCAATACTTGTGATATATATAGTACATGAGAAAGACAAATATTCCTAACCAAAAAATTTCTTCTCCCTTTATTGAATTAAATCGATTTATAGATAAATAATGTCAACATCAACAGTAGAATGGATGAAAGTGATAAAAGAAGGAGAAACGGTTTTTTCTTATGAGTTCATTAATAAGTAAAAAAATTTGAATAGGGATGAAGCTTTGCAAAGCAATATGATCATTTCATCGCAATCTGATGAGAAGCTACCGTGTACATCCCAACAAATAAAACAATCCAATCAACACCTTCTCTTGTCATGTTTTTGTTATCCTATATTATAATATATATTGTTTTCTTTTTTGTTTCACTGATAGTTCACTACAAAAAATTTGATTATCAGGGACAACTAATTTCGTCATCGGAAAAGACAACCCTTGAACTATCAGAAATAGCTCACATATACCCTAAAACTATATTTTGACTAAAAAATACCCTTCTGTTAAAGTAATGCGTAACTTTTACCTTACTTTAAACAGAGGTGTGTTAAGTGTCATGCGGACGCCATGTGGACACCACGTGAATGCCACGTGGATGCATAACCTTTTGAAAAGCACAACATTTCCATATTTTTTATATTCTTCTCCTAAAGAATAAGTTTTCCAGCTTCTTGGGCTGAAAAAATTTCATTTCTTCAAAGGAAATTTCCAGATTGCTCCTTTCATCCTTTTCCGTTCCATCGATAAAATGAGTCTCTTCATTTTTTCTTACCGAAGAAATTTGCTAGGCCATGGAGAAAGATATAGATAAGGAAAGAAGGACCCAAAGCCTACAGTAAAGTACAATGGGTTTTAACAAGTTGACAAATAGTAATTGATATAGTTAAAAAGTCTTTCATCCTTCTGTCATAACATTTTGTAGTAAAATTGATTAAAAAATATATATTTTTGCCCTTTGCATATGTCCTGTATTTTCTTTTTGTCTGTGGAATAGCTCATGGATTATTCTCTTTTTGCATTTTTCATTCCAGTCAAATTTACCGTTTCTTTGATCCTCCATTCTATGCACCAGGTATGCAATTAATGTTTAAGTTTCCTTCATTTAAGTCATGTAGTTGATTTTAAGTTTCAAGTTTACCGAAGGATGTGTTTACAGCTCATGTTACTGAGACGCGAATATCCACTTCATAACCTAGAGCTACCACGAAATCAAATTTGAAATCCAATGGCGTCCATGAGAGGTAATCATTGAAACCCTAGGGGAAATTGTATAAGAGAAAGGGAAAATCGTACAAGAAAAAGAAAGGAGAAATCGCATTATGTTTTAGAGAAATAAGAATGGGGTGAAAATTGTATCTATTAGAGAAATGAGGGAAAAAATAGTAATTATGATTTTATGAGTCTATGTAGAGGTGAGGTTGTATGGTGCTTATGTGGCGTCCACATAGCGTCCGTGTGGCCTCCACGTGGCGTCCATATGGCACTTAACACTCCTCTGTTAAAAGTAAGGGTAAAAGTGACCCAATATTTTAATAGAAGGGTATTTTTGAGCTTGGATATAGCTTAAGGGTATATTTGAACTATTTTTGATAGTTCAGAAATAATTTTGAGTCTTTTCCTTTTCGTGATGAATAACTAATATTTCTTCATTAAAAATCTTGTATGACAAAAAATAATTCGTCACTCAGTTGTCACTAAAGGTGTGTCTCTAAAACTATACAAAGACGATTTAGTGCTTCGTTGGTAAAAGTATTATATTAACTACGAAAGAAAAATCATCGCAAAATGCTTAAACCTTTGTGACATATTTATTTGTTGTAAAAAGTATATTTTTTGTAGTTAATAGTATATTTTGTTACTACAAAGGTTATTACTACCAATAAAATTTTAGCGTCGCTAATTATTTAACTTCAATCAGTGAAGAAAACAATTATCTCTAAATTGTATGTATTTCATAGTTGAACAAAATATAATTTTGTCAGTAATAACTATATTTTTTATACAAAAAATTATTTTATTCTTAAATGTATACATGATAAAATTTATCATTATAAAAATGGTTTATATATATATATATATATATATATATTAATTGTATATATCTCCTATCTCAATTTTTTTCAACTATGATCAGTTGGAAGATTATGCTGCCTTGGGGAATCAAACTCACAACATTAAGGTTGGAAGTGAAAAATGCTTACCATTAGACCAACTCTCTCTTGTGGTTTAGTTCTGTTTTATTTTATACTTCATTCACTTCTTTCAAATTTAACTTTTGTAGAAACAATATATTATATAATTATTTATACTCTTACACAAATAAATGAAATTTACCACCCACAATTCATTCAAATGTAGATTATATTTTAACTAAACGGTGTATTTTTTAAAATATCTTTCAATATATTCAGTATGAATTTGTCATTTTATTTATTTATTTTTGTAATCTTTTAAAATTATTCAATACAATAATAAAATTATTTAGAATCAAACTTTTAGTTTATTACAAAAATAAATAATCGGTTCGAATTGAACATTGATACCAATAACTATAGTACTTTATCATAATATATTTGAAATCCTTGTTAGTTCTTTTTTATTTGTATATTTATTTTCTAGTTTATTTCAATTTTCAAACTAATGGAAAAAATTAATAGAAATTGAAGAAATATATTGCATCTTTGCAAAGACTAAGTTTGTAAGTCGGTGTTATCTCTATATTGTTACTCTAGTTTAATAGTCACAAATCAATAGACATGCACAAAACTTAGCACAAAGACTTGACAAAAGTTTTTTTTATCGTGCTTATCAACGAATGTGATCTAGTGGTAGAACCGTGCCTACTCACAATATCTATAACCCAGATTGTATTTTCCAAATTACACATTTTATAATTTGATAATTTAAGAAAATTGATGTATTGAACTTTTTCATTTTTATAAGATCTACTGAATTCATTGGTTTTAATATCTTTCTATTCCTTATGAAACACTTGTATTCTTCTTTTTGTAAGTTGTAACCTATAATTATGAACAATTGTAGAAAAAAATTGTATTTAGTTACGAATTATTTTCGTAGCAAATAGTTTAATTATTCACTACAAATTTTAAGTCGTTGCTATTTTTGTTGTCACTAAATCATAGATTGATTAGAGACAATTAAATATTTATCACAAATTATTTATATTATTTGTGACAAAATAAATGTCATAACGATTAAATTTAAAATTTCATAGCTAAAATTTATAATATATAACTACGAATTCTAATTTGTCGATATTGTAACAACATATTATTTTAGATGAAATTCTTTTGTGTCCAAAATTTAATAAATTATAAAACAAAGTATTTTGTTATGAATTAGATACATTATTATTGAAAAAATAATGTGTCACTGATAACTTTAAATTCATGACGAACAGTACTTAACTAATGACACCAATTAATTTTATGGTGGGAAACTTTAGTGGCTAAAACTTTGCTACGGATTTTTATGTTTCGTTACTAAAGTATGTGTCTCATATATTTAAGAACGAAAAGTTAATTTTGTCATTAAGTGAACAGTTAGTGACAAATTTGATGCGATAGTTTGTCATGAATTACATACATTATTAGTGACGAAATAGTGTGTTACCGATAATTTTAAATTCATAACTAACACTATTTAACAAATGGCGCCAAATAATTTTTTGGTGAAAAACTTAACTAGATAAACTTTCCTATGAATTCTTATGTTTCGTCACTAAAAATATTTGTCTCATATATTTACCCACAAAGAGTAAATTTTGTCACTAAAATCGAATAACTAATGACGAATTTGATGTCGTAGCTATATATCATAGATGTTGTAGTTTTTGATTTGTTATTTTTAGAAAGCTTCTCCTAGTAGTCATTAGGTTATTTATCTTTATTAACTCAATGTAACCAATATTACGGAATATTATTCATTTACCTTCCTTTTCTTTCGTTTTTAATTTCAAAAGAACGTTTATGGTGTTTCTCCTCTTTTTTATTTAATTGAAAACATCCACAAATTTAATTACAATTAAAACACTCACAAAATAACTGCAATTTATTTAAATGAGTCTACGTCCATTTTAATTTCTAAATAAATTAAAAAATTAATACATATTAATATGACGCGATATATGTTCTTCTCTATTTGTCATCTCTTCTCAAATTTGTTATTTTTATATAATTATAATGCCATTATATTTTATTACAAAAACATGGTTTGATCCCTCAACTCCCTTTATATGTTGTTATTTAAATAAATTAGTTAATTTGTTTTGATTATTTTATGTTAAATTGGGATAAAATATATTTCGTAATTATAATTTGGTGACTGGATAAACTTCAAAATCCTACTATAGTTCCAATTAGATTTTGAGAAACAAAAGACATTAGGGAATATTGACTTGTTAAAGTATATTAAATTGTAAGTGTTGAAATGATATCAAATACTAGTTGACATATAAATCATCATTGACTCATTTTTACAATGAAATTACCTATTTTATGGTAGTTGTGTCATATAGTAAGTGTTGTATTATAAAAGATTAATGCATCAATTTTACACTCTTTCTGAGATAAGAATATCTCACTCTTTCTGAAATAAGAATATCTAGTGATACATGATCATCAACTTGATTCATTTTAAATATCAAATTAAATTATTTATGTAAAAAATTTAAATGTATAAATCAAATTAATAAAATTGGGGGTTTTCAACTTCGCAATTTTTTGGTTGGTTCGATTTTTTGTAAATATTAAACGAAATCATTTGTAATTAACTTTTAAATTAAAAAATTAGACCATACAAATAAACCTTGATTTTTTTATTTTCCCGGTAAAATATTCATACAAATATATAATTAACTTTTCCTCCAAATATTATTTTTGTTAGGATCCTCTTGATCGTTTGGAGCACTAGAATTTATTATTTCATAAAATACTTTTTGATGGGTTCTAAATGGGTATTTTGAATTATTCGTAATTATAATTATGAAAATAATGGGGAAGTTTAACTAATTTATTTAGTAGATGGTTAAAGAAAATAATATCAAAATTAATAGTGGGTCACTTTCACCACTCCTATAATTAGTCATATATTAATTAGGGTAAACATAATTTGTAGAGAAGATGAAAAGTAGACGAGAGAACAGAAGGTAGCGTTGAGCGAAGAAAGCCACGATACTTCAGGTGATTTTCTTATTTTGATTATTATTGTTATACTATATGGGTTGGATAATGTGATTTATTTTTTTGCTAAGGAAGAGGCAAACAAGTGGACATTAATGGAACTAAAGAAAATTAATGAATTTTCTTTTTGGTCAGAATCTTACTTTTTGAGATTGGGGAAACAAATAGTAGTAGATAATAATTGCATGACTATTGTCAATGATGATATAATTATAACCTAAATACTTATTACTATATAATAGGGAAAACTTCAATTCAGTATACAAAGTATACATCCAGTTCACTGATACTAACGCAATTACCTTTTATATTCAAGAATCTGTTTTAATGCTATCACATTATAATTAAGGTTTAATATATTGAGATATGTAATTAAATATTAGGTGTATCGAATTATTAAATTTCATTAGATATATGCTAATTTGAGGAATTATCACTGATAGAATCTGATAATTCTACAAGAATATAAAATTGGTGTTTTGATGATAGACAAGAAATGCAAATCTATATATACATAAGTTTGCCAGATTTGTCCATTGGAATTAAGTGTCGCAGCTAGCAGCCATCGGAATTAATTGTCGCAGCCGGAATTAAATAATTAAATGTACAAGTGCTAAATATGCTGAAAATACAAGTTGATACAAATAAGGAAACCTTAATATATATTATTAAGGAAGTTGTATAGAAAAAGGATTGTACAATATAAGGTAAAATCAGTATTCCTTGTTTATCTTTAATTGCAACTTCCTTACCTTATTTAATAAGGATTCAAGGAACCATAAATCTCTATAAAAGAAGATCAAACGCAGAAGATAAAGGCACGACTTTTACATTGACAGAAAAGAGAGAGTTATTCATCAAGTAAAAGCCTTCAAGATCAATATTGTTACTAAGTTCAAGAAGTTCTTGAGTTAGAAAGTCTTAAAAGTGTAAAATTATTTTGCTTGATTCATTGTTAGTCGATAGTTACATTTCTTTGTACAAGAAGTGGGTTTGCCTTCTTGTAGAGTTGAGTTTTGGTGAGGTTTGTTACAAAAGGTGGGTTTGGCCTTTTGGAGAGTAGAGGTAGTCGATTATAGTTAATCGAGAGTTGTCGTAGTGGTGAAGTTATTGATTATTGAGTTGTAATCATAAAATCATCTAGTTGAATTTATAAAATAAGGTTTTTCCTTCCTTGATTGAGGAAGGTTTTTAATTTAAACAAGTGTTTGTGTTCTGCCTTAAACCAACTTACAAGAACCTAGTTCTTGTTCTAGGGGTAAGGTGTCTTCAATTGGTATCAGAGCAGGTCTTTTCGATAAAAGATTTACACCTTCAAAAGACTCAATGGCAGCACCACCTACCCACAAGAGGGAGCTTCACAAACACGACATCCACTATTCAATGGCAAATACTATGGATGGTTGAAAAATCGTATGATGGATCATCTTATCAGCGAAAATCCTGATATATGGGGAGTCATTCTAGATTGACCTACTATACCTATAAAAAATGCAACTGATGGAATCACCAAAATCCCAAAGGAAACAAAAGAATGGAATGCTGAAGACAAACTTGCAATAAAAAACAATGCCAAGGCAAAGAAAATTCTGATATGTGGTATAGTTACAGACGAATACAATCGAATCTCGTCTTGTCAAGATACTAAAGCCATATGGGAAACACTACAAACCGCTCATAAAGGAACAACGCAAGTCAAGAAGTCCAAAATTGATAACTTAAACAGACAATACGAACTATTCAGAATGGCACAAGGAGAGACTATACAAGATATGCATACCAGGTTCACTTCAATTATGAATGAGATGTATTCCTTGGGAGATATAGTTCCTAATGGAAAGGCACAAACTCTTGAGTGTTCTTCCTGAAACTTGGGAAAGCAAAGTCGAGGCTATCACTGAAGCCCGCGACCTAGATGCACTGGCCATGGATGAGTTGATTGGAAACTTATCACATTGAACTGAAGAAAAATCAAGAAAAAGAAATCGGAGGAAAGAGAAAGGAAAGGAACTTGGTTCTGAAGGCTACTACATCAGATTATTTTGAGTATGAAAATATCGCCCTTATAACCAAAAGGTTCACTAGAATGCTGAAAAGAGAACAAACATTCCAAAAGAAAACTCCTCAAAAATCCAATGAAAGCACTAAAGACCAATTTTGTCATAAGTGGGGAAGTCCAGATCACTTCATCAAATTCTGTCCACTTTGGGCTTTAGAGCAGAAAAAGACAACCTCAGAGAAGGGAAAAAACATTAAGAAAGATAAGTTTGTTCCTTTAAACAGAAGAATCACAACTCAAGAAGCAGATATCTCAATGAAAAAAGCCTTTGCAGCAAAGGGGAATTCATCAGATGAAGAATCTGACGATGATGAGACAGAAAACAAATCTCTTCTTGCACTAGAACAAGAAGATGATTATGAATTTCTCTCCCTAGTAGCAGTGGAAACCAAAGAAGAAAAGAAACCTTCATATCCCATGAAACTATATTAGTGCTTATGGATGGATCAAATTCTGAAGAGGACAAAGAACAAGAAGATATAAATGAAAAGGTTAGTCTTCATCACATACAAGACAATAGACTCAAAAAGACAATAGACTCAAAAAGAGAATTGATAGTGGAAGACTATTCATCATTAAGAGAAGAAAACAGGAAGCTTGAAAAAACAAAATCTTCATCTATTATCCAAAAATGCTGAGTAAAAGGAATGAAGAGAACCACAGAGCTTTATGTGACTATAACCGTAGCTGACAATGGAAAGAGATGGACCAGGTCCTCCATATTGCTTGACAACATTCACAAAAATCGTACTTCTGAGAGATATGGAATAGGTTTTGATAAAACTAATCCTCAAGTAAAAAATCCAAACATAGATTGTTTATGCATGCACTGTGGGCTGGTAGGGCATACAAGTTACGATTGTCAAAAAAATTGATTACTCATAACAATAATCTAAACACTCAAAGAAAACCTCATCATGAAAAAACAAATGAACAAAAACAAACCCCTAAAGCCAAATATCTTCCCTGATGGGCCAGAAAAAATATTATTCATCTATTTTTCAAGCAAATATCAAAGTGGATCTGGGTACCAAAATCTAACCCCCGAAATTAACTGCAGGGATTAGTGAGAAGGAAACATTAGCACTTTGATAGTGTATGTTCCAGACACATGACTGGAGATAAAAACAGCTTTCTCTCACTCAAAAACTTCAAAGGAGGAAACGTCGCCTTTGGTAATGGAAAAAGTGGGGAAATTCAAAGAATTGGAAAGGTTGGGTCTATGGATACTCATGCAATTGAAAACGTATACTATGTGAATTGCCTACAACATAATCTATTAAGCCTATCTCAAATATGTGATAGAGGAAACAATGTACTCTTTACAGAAAAAGAATGTGAGTGATAAATTCAGTGACTGGGAACCTTTTTCTACTAGGTAAGAGACACAAGAATGTGTATAAAGCCAAGATTGTTGATTCTAACGAAGATACTCTTAAATGCCTAAGTGTAGTTTCTGATTGCTCCATGCTCTGACACAAAAGAATGGGACACATAAGCATGACAACAATAAATAAACTCATATCTAAAGACCTGGTTAGGGACTGCCAAACAAAAGTTTGAGTAACAACAAATATGTGGAACTTGCATTCAAGGAAAACAAGTAAGATCATCATTCAAACAAAAGTTGACAGTCAGTACTACCAAGCCACTAGAACTGCTTCACATGGATTTGTGTGGATCATTGCGTGTACAAAGCAGAGGTAGGAAAAGATATGTGTTTGTAATAGTCGATGATTATTCAAGATTCACTTGGACACTGTTTCTTGCAACAAAGCATGAAACAGTCACTATGTTTGAAATCTTTGCAAAGTTGGTTCAGAAAAAATCCAACAAAGAAATAATTAGCATCTGATCTGATCATGGGCTGGAGTTTGAAAACTCACAATTCCTACAATTTTGTATTTCAAACGGGATTGAGCACAAATTATCAGCACCTAGAACACCACAAAAAAACGGAGTAGTTGAGAGGAAAAACATAACATTGGAAGATAAAGCAAGAACAATGTTGAACTCAAGCAAACTTCCAAAATCCTTTTTGGGTGAAGCAGTATACACAGGGTGCTATCTAATAAATAGATGCATGATCAGATTAGTGTTAAACAAAACACCATATGAGTTGCTAAAAGGAAGAAAACCAAATTTAGGACATGTTAGGGCCTTTGGGTGTGTATGTTTTATACACAACAATGACGAAGACGACTTGGGTAAACTTGTTGCCAAGAGTGATGAAGGAATTTTTCTGGGTTATTCTTCACAAAGCAAAGCCTACAAGGTACTTAATAAAAGAAAAAACTGTGTAGAAGAAAGTGTTCATGTTTTCTTTAATGAAAGTAATACTGAAGTTGAAGGAAATTCAGAGGATTAACAGAATCAAGTCACCCACTCTAGGTCATCAGAACCAAAAATATGGGAAGAAGAAATCATATCCTCTCATAAAACACCTGAAACAGAAGATAAGTTTGCTATTGAAAATGGTCCTACTACTCTGAAGAGCCAGTCAACATCCAAACTCATAGCTGGAAGCATCAAAGCTCTCATCCTTTACAAAACATTTTTACGCCTCTTAACTCTGGTATCTCAACAAGATTGAAATTACGTAGCATGTGTGCTTTTTCTGCCTACGTATCCCTGATTGAGCAAAAAAATATAAAAGAAGCACTATTAGACTCTTATTTGATTAATGCCATGCAAGAAGAACTTAATCAGTTTGAAAGAATCAGAGTATGGAACCTTGTTCCAAATCCTGAAAACAGAACTGTAATAGGAACAAGGTGGGTATGTAGAAATAAGCTTGATGAAAAAGGACAAATCATACGCAACAATGTTAGGCTAGTTGTACAGGGATATAACCAAGAAGAAGGGATAGACTATGATGAAACCTTCGCACCCATGGCAAGAATTGAAGCAATTAGAATATTGATTTCATATGCTACTCACATGGAATTTAAACTCTATCTGATGGATGTCAAAAGTGCCTTTTTAAATGGTTATCTACAAGAAGAGGTGTATGTGAAACAACCCCCCGGTTTTGAAAATACCAAGTACCCTGATCATGTATACAAACTACACAAAGTACTCTATGGGCTAAAGCAAGCACCAAGAGCATGATATGATCGATTATCCACTTTTCTTCTCACACATGGATACACAAGAGGCAAAACTGATAATACATTGTTTCTTCGAAAACAAGGTGAAGATCTGTTCATACTTCAAGTATATGTAGATGATATCATATTTGGAGAAACTAATGACTCACTTGGAGTAGAGTTTGCTCAACTAATGAAAAGTGAATTTGAGATGAGTATGATGGGAGAACTAAACTTCCTTTTAGGACTCCAAATTAAACAAACTCCAGTTGGCACATCAATTCATCCACAAAAATACATCAAGGAATTACTGAAGATATGTGATATGAATGAAGTTAAGTCAAATGACACACCCATTGGGACAACATCAAAACATGATAAAGATGAACCAGGTTCACTAGTTAATGACACTAGATACAAAGGTATGATTGGATCACTCCTATACCTTAATGCCTGTAGACCTGATGTAGTGATCAGTGTTGGTCTATGTGCACGTTTTCAGTCCTGCCCCAAAGAAACACATCGAAAAGTTTTGAAAAGAATCATGCGATATTCTAAAGGCACAATGAAACTGGTTCTCTGGTATCCAACTTGAGACTTATTCAATCTACAAGAATTTGCTGAAGCAGACTATGCATGACATATGGAGATAGAAAAAGTACCTCTGGAATGGCACACTTCTTAGGACCATGTCTAATATCCTGGGAAACTAGAAAACAAAATTCAGTTGCTTTATCCACTGCTGAGGTTGAGTACGTGGCAGCTGCTTCTTGTTGTGCCCAACTTCTTTGTATAAAACAACATCTTCAAGATTTTGGTATAAAATCGATTGTATTCCCATTATTTGTGATAATACCAGTGCTATGAACATGGACAAAAACCCGGTTCAACACAAATGTACCAAACACATAGATATTAGACATCACTTCCTTCGTGATAATATTGAAAAGGGGAAAATAGTAATGACATTCTACAAAATTGAGGATCAAGTTGCGGATATTTTCACCACAGCACTAAGAAGATACCCATTTCAGAAAAATCGACTCTCACTAAGACTCATCTTTTTTGATTGATTACTGCCTTACCAAGTCCTCAAAATATAAGAACCAGGTCTAGTCTAGTTGTTTTAAAATTGCTTTACACTAAGCACGGAAAATCAGGATTCAAAAACAAAAAAAAGGGAAAACTATTTATCTTTCTCTCTCATATGTCACTCCTCGGAAAAGCAGGTGCATCTGTCAATGCACACGTCCCTTCAATGTCAATCCCTCATAATTACTAAAACCCCTCGAAGATAACCCCAAAAACCGTTCCTAATCTTCCAACAGACTACCAACTTCTTCTCTTCTTCCATTATCCAAAAGATTTCCTTTCATAACCATGCTTAATCCTCTTGTTGCATACTCAAATGATGAAAATTCATCTGACAATGCACCTTCTCAGGGGGAAGAAAATCCTTAAATTGATACAACACCTTCTCAGGGGGAAGAAAATCAACCCACCAACAAACCGCCTACTTCTTCTCCATCTTCCCCAAAATCAGATCAGCCTATATCACCACCACCACGAGTCACAGAATCACCACTACCACCAGTCACCAAAACACCCATTACCACCACCATTAAAAACCTCTCTTCTTCTCCATCATAGAAGCCCACTCCTCAAAACCTATCTACCTCCCTCTCCACCATCCTCACATTCACTAAACACTGATGATATTCTTCTCAGCACACTTCACCCTCAGAAACAAAGATGGCCACGAAAACACATTGCAGTCAAACTTTGTCCACACAGACCAGTAACTTGGAGTGCGAATATAGTCAAACCAACTGGTGGTGCGATATCCAGTGGGAAGCCTCGTCGTCTGGGTAAGTCTCATGTTCACTCATCTGTTTCCCCAATGATTCTCGATTCTAAATCTAATGATTGCTCTGAGGTTAAAACTTCTGAAACCCCTCAGTCAAAGTCAAAATCTACAAAAAGAAACGTGGATAAATTTCTCAAAGTAGGGAAGAAAGAGTATTTTCAAACTAAAACAATGCTTAGGGGTAGAACTTTTCATCCTGATATCCTATCAATTGACATAGTCAAGCAGGTATGTGAGTTACTACGGTTTCAGGGGTGGGAGGAACTATTTCTTGAACCAAATCTGATTTATGAACAAGAAGTAGTAGATTTCTACACAAATTTAAAGATCTTGGAAGGAGATGTGTATCTTCTAGTGTGAAGGGAGTTGAGATTGTTTTTGATGCAACTAAGCTTGGAGAAATTTTACACATACCATCTGTGGGTATTACTGATTTTCATTGTGTTTTTGATGAACACTCTAGTCTTCCAGTCAAGTTTTCTCAAGGAAGAGTCCCTTTTAGGGCGCAGACTGTGTTAAAAAATGTCATGGGATTAGTTCATAAGCTTCTTTTTGAAATAGTACACAAAGGAATATTACCCAGGGGTCACCATTGTCACATTTCTTCTATAAGGGACATGTTACTTATGAATGCTCTTGAATATAAAGAACGTATTGAGTGGCCCACACTGATCATAAAACACTTTACTAGAATCGTTGATCCTCAACTTGGTTCTCATCAATTAGCATTTGGAAATCTTTTAACCAGAGTGTTTAATGCGTTTGAAGTACCATTCGGAGAAGGACGGGTTTTGACTCGTGCAAATATATTTACTCAATCTATTCTTGCTGATTGTGGCATTCCCATGGAATCGGAGAAGGTTGCTAATGCTTCTCAACGTTCATCTGATCCTGTTGCTCAATTACTCAGGGAACTCAAAGTTGCAGAAGAAAAATATGCCACTCTTGAATTGGAAAACAAGAATTTGCGTGCTGAACTTCATACTTCCAATGCTGAGATTCATCGGTTGAAAGATCAGTTGGTGCGGCAACAGCTTGCTAACAATGCAAGGGTTGATAGAGTACTTCATATGATTGCTTCTGACTCAACAAACCCTAGCCAATCTTCATCTTCAAAAGCACATTGTATGCACCTGGTTCTTTTGAGTCATTCACTCTGTGTTAATAATTCTCTTTGTGTTGCAAGAACATTTTTTTTGCTCAACTGGCTGAGCTTCAATTGTTGCTGTGATTGTTTTCTAGTTTTGTTTTGCGGTTATTGAACTCTTTTTGATTCATCAATAGGGAGAAGATTATTATATGTTGCATCACACAGGTTTGTCTTCATAAAAAAGGGGAATATGACAGAATCTGATAATTCTACAAGAATATAAAATTGGTGTTTTGATGATAGACAAGAAATGCAAATATATGTATACATCTGTTTGCCAGATTTGTCCATTGGAATTAAGTGTCGCAGCCAGCAGCCATCGGAATTAATTATCGCAGCCAGAATTAAATAATTAAATGTACAAGCGCTAAAGGTGCTGAAAATACAAGTTGATACAAATAAGGAAACCATAATATATTATATTAAGTAAGGAAGTTGTATAGAAAAAGGATTGTACGATAAAAGGTAAAATCAGTACTCCTTCTTTAACTATAATTGCAACTTTCTTACCTTAGTTGATAAGGATTCAAGGGACGAGAAATCTCTATAAAAGAAGATCAAACACAGAAGAGAAATGCACGACTTTTACATCGAGAGAAAAGCGAGAGTTATTCATCAAGTAAAAGCCTTCAAGATCAATATTGTTACTATGTTCAAGAAGTTCTTGAGTTTGAAATTTTTGAACGTGTAAAATTATTTTTCTTGATTCATTGTTGAGTCGATAGTTACATTTCTTTGTACAAGAACTGGGTTTGGCTTCTTGTAGAGTTGAGTTTTTGTAAGGTTTGTAACAAAAGATGGTTTTGGCCTTTTGGAGAGTAAAAGCACTCAATTATAATTTATCGAGAGTTTTCGTAGTTGTGAAGTTATTGATTATGGAGTTGTAATCATAAAATCATCTAGTTGAATTAATAAAACAAGGTTTTCCCTTCCTTCATTGAGGAAGGTTTTTTAATTTAAACAACTGTTTGTGTTCTATCTTAAACCAACTTACAAGAACCTGGTTTTTGCTCTAGAGGTAAGGTCTCTTCAATTGGTATTAGAGCAGGTCTTTTCGAAAAAAGATTTACACCTTGAAAAGACTCAATGGCAGCACCACCTACCCCACAAGAGGGAGCTTCACAAACACGACCATCACTATTCAATGGCAATTACTATAGATGGTGGAAGAATCGTATGATGGATCATCTTATCGGCAAAAATCCTGATCAATTAGGGAGTCATTCTAGGTGGACATACTATACCTATGAAAACTGTAACTGATGGAATCACCAAAATACCAAAGGAAAGAAAAGAATGGAATGCTGAAGACAAACTTGCAATCCAAAACAATGCCACAACCAAGAAAATTTTGATCTGTGGTATAGTTAAAGACGAATACAATCGAATATCGTCTTGTCAAGATGATAAAGCCATATGGGAAACACTACAAACCGTTCTTGACGGAACAATACAAGTCAAGAAGTCCAAATTGATAACTTAAATAGACAATACGAACTATCCTAAATAGCAGAATGATAGGCTGTACAAGATATACACACCAGGTTCACTTCATTTGTGAATGGGATGTATTCCTTGGGAGAGATATTTTCTAATGGAAAGGTAGTAAGTAAACTCTTGAGTGTTCTTCCTTAAACTTGGGAAAGCAAAGTCGAGGCTATCACTGAAGCCCGCGACCTAGATTCACTTGCCATGGATGAGTTGATTGTAAGCTTATCACATTGAACTCAAGAAAAATCAAAAAAAAGAAATTGGAGGAAAGAGAAAGGAAAGAAACTTGGTTCAAAAGGCTACTGCATCAGATGATTTAGAGGATGAAAATATCGCCCGTATAACCATAAGGTTCACCAGAATGCTGAAAAGAGGACACACATTCCAAGAAAACTCCTAAAAAATCCAATGAAAGCACTAAAGACCAAGTTTCTCATAAGTGCGGAAGTCCAGATCACTTCATCAAATTCTGTCCACTTTGGGCTTTAGACCAGAAAAAAACAACCTCTAGAAGATAAAAGACATTAAGAAAGATAAGTTTGTTCCTTCAAACAGAAGAATGACAACTCAAGAAGCAGATATCTCAATCCTTTGCAGTAATGGGGAATTCATCTGATGAAGAATCTGATGATGATGAGAAAGAAAACAAATCTTTTCTTGCACTAGAACAAGAAGATGATTATGACTTTCTCGCCCTAGTAGCAATGGAAACCAAAGAAGAAAAGGAAACCTGCAGATCCCAAGAAACTATATTAGCACTTATGGCTAGATCATATTCTGAAGAAGACAATGAAGAAGAAGATATAAATGAAAAGGTTAGTCTTCATCACATACAAGACAATTTAAACTCATACTCAAAAAGGGATCTATAATCTTTACTCTACATCCTCATCGATGCATATAAAAAAATAGACTCAAAAAGAGAATTGATAATGGAAGAGTATGCATCATTAAGAGAAAAAAACAAGAAGCTTGAAAAACAAAATCTTCATCTATTATCAAAAAATGCTAACCTAAGTAAAAACCTAGAGTTGGTAAGTAAAACGAATGAAGAGGTAACCAAATAGCTTCTTGTGACTAAAACTGAAGCTGAGAATGGATTGAGATGTACCAGGTCCTCCATATTGCTTGACAACATTCACAAGAATTGTACTTCTGAATGACATGGAATAGGTTTTGATAAAACTAATCCTCAGGTAAAAAATCCCAACATAGATTGTTGATGCATGCACTGTGGGCTTCTAGGGCATAAATGTTACGATTGTCGAAAAAAATTGATTGCTCATAATAATAATCTAAACTCTCTAAGAAAACCTCAGCATGAGAAAACCAATGAAAAAAAGCAAACCCCTATAGCCAAATCTCTTCCCATATGGGCCAGAAAAAATCTTATTCATCCATTTCCAAACAAAAATCAAAGTGGATCTGAGTACCAAAAATCTAACCCCCGAAATTAACTGCAGGGATTAGTGAAAAGGAAGCAACATCAACGGTACTTGGATAGTTCATGTTCCATACATATGACTGGAGATAAAAGTAGCTTTCTCTCACTCAAAAACTCTAAAGGAGGAAACGTCGCCTTTGGTAATGGAAAAAGTGGGGAAATTCAGAGAATTGTAAAGGTTGGGTCTATGGATACTCATGCAATTGAAAAATTATACTATGTGAATGGCCTACAACATAATCTATTGAGCGTATCTCAAATATGCTATAGAGGAAATAATGTACTCTTTACAGAAAAAGAATGCAGCGAAACAAATTCAGTGACTGGGAACCTGGTTCTACTAGGTAAGAGACACAAGAATGTGTATCAAGCCAAGATTCTTGATTCTAAGGAAGATACTCTTAAATGCCTAAGTGCAGTTTCTGATTGCTCCATGCTCTGGCACAAAAAATGGGACACATAAGCATTACAACAATAAATAAACTCATATCTAAGGACCTGCTTACTGCCAACCAAAAGTTTCAGTAACAACAAAATGTGTGGAACCTGCATTCAAAGAAAACATGTGAGATCATCATTCAAACAAAAGTTGACAGTCAGTACTACCAATCAACTAGGACTGCTTCACTTGGATTTGTGTTGACCAATGCGTGTACAAAGCAGAGGTGGGAAAAGATATGTGTTTGTAATAGTCGATGATTATTCAAGATTCACTTGGACATTGTTTCTTGAAACAAAGAATGAAACATGCACTATGTTTGAAATCTTTGCAAAGTTGGTTCAGAAGAAATTCAACAAAGAAATAATTAGCATCCGATCTGATCATGGGATGGAGTTTGAAAACTCATAATTCTTACAATTTTGTATTTCAAACGGGATTGAGCACAACTTTTCAGCACCTAGAACACCACAACAAAATGGATTAGTTGAGAGGGAAAATAGAACATTGGAAGATATCGCAAAAAAAATGTTGATCTCAAGCAAAATTCCAAAATCCTATTGGGCTGAAGCAGTAAACACAAGGTGCTATCTTATAAATAGATGCATGATCAGATCAGCGTTAAACAATACACCATATGAGTTGCTAAAAGGAATAAAACCAAATTTAGGACATCTTATGGCCTTTGGGTGTGTATGCTTTATACACAACAATGACAAAGACAAACACTCATAGAATTTTATAATTCTACAAGAATATAAAATTTGTGTTTTGATGATAGACAAGAAATGCAAATATATGTATACATAAGTTTGCCAGATTTCTCCATTGGAATTAAGTGTCGCAGCCAGTAGGCATCAGAATTAATTGTCGCAGCCAAAATTAAACAATTAAATGTACAAGTGCTAAAGATGGTGAAAATACAAGTTGATACAAATAAGGAAACCTTAATATATTTTATTAAGTAAGGAAGTTTTCTAGAAAAAGGATTGTACAATAAAAGGTAAAATCAGTACTCCTTGTTCAACTATAATTGCAACTTCCTTACATTATTTGATAAGGATTCAAGGCACGAGAAATCTCTATAAAAGAAGATCAAACGCAGAAGAGAAAGGCACGACTTTTACATC
This sequence comes from Solanum peruvianum, assembly GCA_027705065.1. Lineage (NCBI taxonomy): Eukaryota > Viridiplantae > Streptophyta > Magnoliopsida > Solanales > Solanaceae > Solanum > Solanum peruvianum. The sequence goes on from JAKWJD010001765.1 coordinate 12,800,157, forward strand.
GACAGAAAAGCGAGAGTTATTCATCAAGAAAAAGCCTTCAAGATCAATATTGTTACTAAGTTCAAGAAGTTCTTGAGTTACAAAGTCTTGAACGTGTAAAATTGTTTTTCTTGATTAATTGTTGAGTCGATAGTACGTTTCTTTGTACAAGAAGTGGGTTTGGATTCTTGTAGAGTTGAGTTTTGGTGAGGTTTGTAACAAAAGGTGGGTTTGGCCTTTTGGAGAGTAGAGGTAGTCGATTATAGTTAATTGAAAGTTGTCGTAGTGGTGAACTTATTGATTATTGAGTTGTAATCATAAAATCATCTAGTTGAATTAATAAAACAAGGTTTTTCCTTCCTTGACTGAGGAAGGTTTTTAATTTAAACAACTGTTTGTGTTCTGTCTTAAACCAACTTACAAGAACCAGGTTCTTGTTCTAGGGGTAAGTTCTCTTCAATCACTTACCCTTAGATTTGAGTTTTAGTTAACACTTTAAGGCTTTCATAATCGTACCAACATACAGTGGATATATGGACATTCGTCATGGTTTTGTGGAATGGAACTGGAAGACTGTCATTTAATTTCTTTTGGTCAAGATATTAATCAAGTGAAAACTTAGGAGACAAATTTTAGGGTTGATGATTGGTTGAATTGGGGTAGTAATAAATAAAGTTTGGGAGATCAGGCTATTGTAATAATAATTAGAGAAGTTTTTATGTGTGAGTAATGGGATATTGAATTATAAGGCGGATATGACAATTTTTGTAAACGATGATTGTGGTATAAAAAGTATTGCAAGCGGTGGAGTACGTACTCTTTTGTTACTATTATTTAATTATAAATTGGTATTACAATTAACCTTTATAATTAGATAGGAATTGAATTGAATGCACGGTCTGTTATCACTAGTTTCATAATTGGTGATTTTTGATTAATTTATTTAGAGCAATTAAGACTTAATCCTATGCTTGCAATTTGAGAAATACGGGAGTTGACATCAAATTTAGGACCCTTTTTTAGAGTTATATGAGTGTCTATAGTCCCGTTTACTTATGAGTTATGCATACTTAATATATTGGAAACACGTTTGAGGCATTGAAGAAAAGAAAATCATTGGGAAGCTAGCTTGCTGGCCTTCGGTTCTTCGGTGGAGGTAGGTTATGGTTTATGATTTTTGATAGTAAACTATTAATAGTGATTGATATGCATTGAATGATAATATGAAGTTTTCTTTGTACTTCATTTAGTGGTTGTGTAGCTTGGTTGTGTGTTCTGTGATTGGTCTGAAATCTTGATACCGTGGAATTTATATTCTTGAACTCTCTTTATCCAAGCGATGCCTTGAATTAAGAAGGTTTGATGAAATAACATAACCATGAATTGAAAGTGGTGATAATAAAGGATAAATTGACGGTATTCTTGGATCGGAGTGTCACGTTCCGGCACGGTATTCTTGGATTGCAGTGTCACATTCCGACACAGTATTCTTGTATCGGAGTGTCACGTTCTGACACGGTATAATTGGATCGGAGTGTCACGTTCTGACACATTATAAGTGGATCGGAGTGTCACGTTCTGACACATTATCATTAAAGGAAAAGGACATTAAATTAATTTAATGTACTCAATCTCAAAGAACCCATCTCCCAACGAACGTGATGTGGAGGCATGAGTCCTCGTGTGTGCTTAATATTGTGATTGATTATGTACTTGCTTCAGTTGTCACTTGTTCATGTTATTTGTTGTATATCACCTATTAAGTAGTATAGTTGATTTTATACTATTATTCTTTGTATATTATTTACTATTTTGGGTTGGCAGATGATACTTACTCAGTACATGTTGCCTCATACTGAGCCCTAATTGTATTTTTCTTTATTTTCCTTACATGGAGTGCAACAACTGTACCGATTAATTTGGATCGCCCTCATCTCAATCAAGTCTCGGTATATCAGGTTCAAGGGTAAGCTATTCGTTCGAGCATGGGTTGGATTCTCTTAGTCATTACCTAATGTCCTTAGTTTTCGGACACAAATTACTTTATTTCATTTATTTTGGTGCCTTTGATACTCTTACACTTAGTAATTGGAGATTGGATGTCCTTGTCGTGATGACTTTCAGATTTCTGGAAAAGATATTTAGTATGTTTTTGAACTTCCGCATTATGCTTGTAGTTTGTAACTTGGGGTTAAATTTGGTAGTACTCCGAACTAGGGGGTTAAGTATGGGTACAACTCACAACTCGTTTTGGGTCGTGACAGTTTTAATTCAATCATAATAGAACTATCAAATGTGCTTCTCAACAAAATAAAAAAAAATATGAGATGTGTGATGCACTAAAATATTCAACAAAAAATTATAATAAAATCACACAAAATAAAATTTTCAAATTAATAAGTCATTATGAAAATGATTATAATTTATTAGGACTCAATCACACTAAAAGAAGACTAAAAAGTATTAATTACATGATTACCATTAAATAAAAATTAAAATTAGGTTATGTAGTTTAAATGTCATAATCAATGTAAAACTAAAGTATAAATATTCAACATTAGTGTTGGGTTTATTTATTTATTTATTAGTTATGATTAGTGTTTCGTTAAATTTGAATAGTGCTTCATTAGAGTTGCATATAGAAATGAATTATAACCTTTACATAACTATTCAAAATTCTAAATCTCAAAAAATTAAAAAATATATTTGATGATAAAAACTATGACAAATTATAAGTGATATTCAGAAATTATATAGAAGTCAATACTTTTATTGTAACATCTTGTAAGTTGAAATATCTAGGATTAAACCAAGAAACTATAGTTATTTTCGAAATGAAATCTGGAAAATTTCTCAAGGGTAAAATTAAGTTTTTGGTCATTTTCTGTCACGGCCCAAAATGAGTCGTGAGTGGCACCAACACTTACCCCCTAGGTGGGCGAACCAACAAATGTAAACCCCAACATATACCAATAGTTCAACTATAAAGAAAAAAATATTATGGAAGCTCCAAAACATATTAAGTAACAAATTTAAATAAGTATCTAAAGCTTAATACTTATTATCCCAAAATCTGATAGTTATCACATCAAGGACATCTATTTTCAAATTACCAATTCTAAGAGATTTTAAGAAACCAAAATAAGGAAAATGATAGTTCATGCCTGAAATTCAAAGACATCAAGACGTCAATGAGAGAATCCAGCATGAGCTAGAATTAATAGCTCACCCTGAACTCTGATGTGCTACAGGCGGGCTAGAGCTGAGGGTGAGTCAAAGTCGATGGTGCACTTTCTATACTCCACAAAAGAACAACAAAGAAAATACAATTAGGGGTCAGTACAAGGAACACATAATGAGTAGGTATCATCGACCAACTCAAAATAGAAACCAATATATATTGAATAATTAAATAAAATAAAATATAATATTAACAGGTGGCAAGCAACAAACAGATAAACTAGTGACAACAACACCATAGTAGGTACACCATCAATCACAACATCAAGCACACCTATGAGGACTCATGTCTCCGCACCATACTCATTTGGAAAATAGGTTCTTTGAGATTGAGTATATTAAGTTAATTCAAGATTCCTTTCCTTAAATGTTATTGTGGCGGAACGTGACACTCCGATACCATATACCGTGTCGGAACGTTACACTCCGATCCCATAATACCATGTCGGAATGTGACACTCTGATCCAATACCGTGTCAGAACGTGACACTCAGATTCAATTATCTCATTATTTTATTTCATCAAGCCTTCTTTATTCAAGGCGTAACTTTTATAGAGAGTGTTCAAGATTAGAAATTCAACAATCTCATAATTTTAGGCAAACAACAAACCACACAATCAGGAATAACAACAGTCAAGTACATAGGAGACTTTACAATATCACTAAATACATATCAATCGCTATTGAAAGTTTATCTATCAATTAGAAATAAACCATAACCTACCTCCACCGAAGAAATGAAGTTTAAACAAGCTACTTCATCAATGATTTTCCTTTCCTCAATAGCCCTAAATGTTTCCAATCTATCAAATACATAATACACCTGATATTTAGTTATCTATCTACATATGCTAACACCTAATTTTAAAACACGATAATAAGATCAATAATGTTAAATTATGTATCACTTGCTACAGAAACAGTGGTAAGCTAGCAACTGTTACTTCTTTTTTTAACAATTAAAATAAGGATCAACCATTTCATACTTGGACTATCATTATATCCTCTATTCACATTTCTAAATGACTTGTTTTTACTATTAAAATATAAGAATCAATAACTTTAATTTTAATTCTGCATACCTAGTGATGTATTTAGGTTTTAACAATAGTAGACTCAGCCATTTGCTATGATTTCACTAGCAATTAACACTGATAACTATCTAATAAAATAATCAAAGTAACATAAATTGTGACACACCAACACACGAAACCCATTTCAAAACTATAGTAATATGACGATAATAATTAAATTTTACATGAACTTTCAATTGCCACCCATCCACTAAATTAACTAAACGATAATTTGACATGTATTGTTTTAATACTTCAACGTAATCAAATCCAAAGATAAGTCTAAATTTCCTCCAACTAGCATAACTTAAATGAAATTTAAATAATTTGATACACCTAATATTTAATTACCTATTTTCATATATCAAAATATAATTTATAATGCAAGAATAAAATATTAATACTAATGTTTGAAGCCACTGATTGAGAAATCAGTGGCACGCAACCGTGCATAACCGTTCCCTAATGAATGAACATTATGCCCTTAATTAATAACCACACCTAATCTCCAGCCAACAACAACCATTATATAATAAATATTTGTGCTTCCCAATCAATAGAATAACCATTATAATAATATTAATAATACTCATTGGAAACAGTTATACAGCCAATACATCTAATTGCTAACATCACCTTCCTATTTAACATTATCATAATATTAATAACAATAATACGACCATCACCCATATGTCCCATATCCAAGTTAAATTTTATTTACCTGATGGAACAATCGCTTCGTGACTGCTCTAGATATGGTTTCTCTTGGCTAAACCCTTATTTCCCTTCTACAGAATATTTCTTCCTAAATATCATATAACTAATTATAAGAGTGGTGAAACTGACCCACTATTTATTTCAATATTATTCTTTTTAAACACCAACTAAATAAATTAATAAAATTACCCTACTAATTTCATAATTACAATTATGAATAGTCCAATACACTCATTTAAATCTATGAAAAAGTATTTTCTGATATAAAAAGTTCTAGTGCTCAAAACGACCAAAAATGGTCATTACATTTTCAAACGATCATAATTTCTAGCTTAGGAGGAGTTATGGGCAGTTCTTTATGTGGATAAAACGTCGTAGGAAAGATATTTCCAACGGCTCCGACTTTGCTATTTTTCAATGTCATATTAGGGAGATATGTTTTTCAAAAGTTGAGCTATTGGAGGAAGGAAAATTCTATTCGGATTTTAGTAAGGTTAAAGTCGTCTTTTAACAATTCTATTTCCTAATTTGTTTTAAGATTTTAGTTGGGGTAAAACCAAGTTTTAGTTCAGATTACATTAGTACTTTTTACCCTTAGGGTTTAGGAGAAAAGAGAAGAGTAGAAGGAGAAGGGAGAAAATACAATATTTCACCAAAAACGCCAAGAGATTCTACTGAAATTCGTCAGGGCTAATCCCTAATCATTGATGTTCTTGATGAAAAACCGTTGAATTCTTGTTGGTTGAGTTGTGGTATGCCTTTGGTTGTTTGATTAGTGTTTCAAGGTTGTTTTACGAGTCCAAACTATAGGGTATTGAGGATTTTAGTGAGCCTTAGTGTTTGGAATAGATCGATGGGAGTTTAGAAGGTTAAGAATTGAACATCGGAGAAAAAAATTCAAAAAAACCCATCTAACAAGTCCTGGGGAGCTGCGCCTTCCAGAGCCCCTCAAGGCAGCCTCTATCTGATAGGGCCTGGCACTCCCTGCCAACTAGAGCCTCTAAGGACAGTCTCTTAATCCTTCCAATCTTAGAAGTTGTTTTTTAGCATTCTAATTCGCATACTCGTACATCCAATGTAATGATGTCAGTTGGACTACATCGTCTTGTGATGAAGATGCAGGAAACCAAGATCAGCATCCAGCACCTTGTTAATCCATCTTGAGCATTCAGAGTCAGTGGTGAGCCTCCTTGCATCCCATAGCACTATTTAATTGTTTTTCTATTTTCTTTATAGAATGTTGTGGGATTTATTCTAACATTCGTCTTATTAGTAGAAGAGGCTTCATAGACAAATGTATAGTCAGACACTCAGTTTTGGGTATCTCTTTATTTGCAAATTGAAAAAGATTCAATGAAAGACAGAAACAAATCCACTATTAATTTTATGTCAAGCAATACATGGATTAACTCCTGATATAACAGTAAAACCATGACGTGCAGGTGTATCGACTCATCAAGTTCCCACTGAAATAGGATCCACACAAGGAAATGTACTTGACATTCTTTGGTTATTAGCAGCATCACGAAAACATTAAGTTTTGAATTAGTGGATGCTGCCAAAGGGATTGGCGATGCCATACGCAAAAAGGAAGAGACTCATAGAATGGCAGAGGGAAATAGAGATTTTTCACATTTTCGTTAATCCATGAACATGATGTATGAATCTCGATCGGAGAAGAATCAAGAGAAAAAAGAAAGAATCGGAATTGATCGATAGATATCTCGAAACAAACGAAAAGGAAACGAAAGATGAAACATAAATTGTGGATCAACTAAGACCTCTAGGGGACTTTCTTAAAGAGGAACCTCATGTAAATACCATGGAATGTTGTTTGATCATATTCATGGAGATTTCGTAACTATTCCAAAAATGGAAAGTTCGACACAATTGGTATTTTTTTGGAAATTGGAAGCATTTAGTATTTTATGATCTTGCATGCACAGAATGAAAACTTCATTCTCGATTGTATGAGAATTTTTATGAAAGCCTTTCATTTGCTTCTCTTCGATGGAAGTTTGATTTTCCCAGAATGTATCCTAATTTTTGGCCTAATTTTTTTTCTGATGATCGATTCAACCATACATATATTGTTTTGAGACTTAAGTTTCATATTTGGCCAAGACTATTATTTAAAGTATTTTCATGAGAATGTTTCCAGATTTATACTTGAGTTAAGTTAAGTCTTCCGCTGAGTTAACTAAGTTTGGCAAAGTGTTCGCTTAAGGTCAGCAATGGTCGTTGGGTGCCGACCACGTTCAGGGTCTAGACTCGAAGAGTGACATTTTTGTAGAGGGAGCTGCTCGGATAGTAAGCACCCTTCCCTTCCAACCTGAAGGTTGCTAGTTCGAGTTACCAAGGGAGAAAAAGGGGTGGGGTCTCCTTGAGGGGGGAGAGGTGAAAAATACCCAAACATAGGTAACCCGTCCAGAATTATAAGGGTTGGACTCAAGATAATTTGAATTAGTACAATATCAACTCTTTCAAGCATAATCCATTTTAAGAGAGTTCTCAATTTTGCCCAATTTAATCTCCAGTTTCAACCGTTTTAAAATTCTTTTGTAAGATATTTTCTATTATTTAAGTTGTGAATTATGATCTAGTCAACATCTTTTACTATTTTCTATCCATTTGTTGTTGTTGTTTTTCGAAAATCTTGAGCTGAAATCCATATTGTGATTATAAAAAGTTAAATATCATTATATTATAATTATTGATATTAATCGGGTTAAAATGAGAGGGTCAAAACCAAACCCAATACAATGAACCCAAAGTGAACTTGGGCAGGTCAAGACCCAACTCGATTTCTATTTCAAACCATTTTAATATATTCAATTTCAACCCAACCATCCCACTTGACACCCTCTATTTTTATGTATAAAATTAATTTTTTAAAATTATATTTATAATGTTGAGTTGATTTGATCTCAAGTTGACTTCTTTTTTAGTTGAACAAAATCAACAAAGTATACTTCGATTCTATTTCAACATCAAATAAAATCAAACAAAACATCAAGTTATATATTTTGTTATTTGACTGAATCTAATGTAAAACATTTTCAGTTTGATTTGTACACCTCTAGTTGCAAGTGTCTATATACGTCTATTTAAGGCAAAAACTAATTATGGAAATGCCAAAGGAATAACTAAATTGATAAAGTTACCAAAGTAAGAGAAACACATTAATAATTGTAATAAATGTTAAACTATAAAGACATTTTTTCTAAAGTAAGAATCTTCTTCTCCATTTTATTGAAATGAATTGATAGAATTTGATGATTTGATAACAACATGATGAGTAGTTATCGTGTGCATCCCAACAAACAAAATCATCCAACTAACACCTTACCTTGTCATGTGGTTAATATGAATAGATGATTAAGTATATTGTAATTATACTTAAAATACGTGAATATATCCTATCGGCTTACCAAAAACATGGTCCAAATGTGGTGCACAAATACGTAAGCATTACTTAATTTTTCCATATGTATGTACAAATCAAACAAGATCATGGTTAAACTTTCATCATAAGGAAAGAATTTGTAGAAGTTGTCGGAGATCATCATTGTCTTCACCAGTGAAAGAATTTTTTAATCGGACTATGTCAAGTGATATAGACAGAGTAGTGGACACAAAAAAAGAGTAACTATACACGTTGGTGGACCAAATAGTGCTCCCGATCACACAATGAAGAACTATGAAGATCTAATAATGCGACAAGATCAAACAATTCAAGATGCATTTGTTAAGCAATCTAATCAAACAAAACTACAACACACAATTTGTTTAAAAGCCATTGTTGAGGTGGTGAGACTCCTTTTGAATCAAGGATTGATATTTCATGGACATCGATAAGATGAGTCAGCATTAAGCAAAGGTAACTTTTCGGAATTCTTTTATGGTATGAGAGGCAGTGTGATAAAATTAGAGATCTTCTGTTGAAAAAATCTTCAAAAAATAATAATATCATGACCCAAACCAAATTGATTGGCACCTACACTAACACTTTTGTGGGAGAACCACTACTACCATCCAACTAAAGTTCATAATCCAAACTAAGATATTTATGTTATGGAAGCAAGTCTAATAAAATAAGAAATGCAGAAAATACACTTAAAATAACATGAAAGTTAATTTACCAAAACTCTAACAATGACAAGTCTAAGAACATAGGGTACAACCCCAAAACTAACATCACCTTAACAAATAGTTTGTATCTGAAAAGAGTGGACTTAAACAAAGAGAACTCAAGGCAGCACGGAAGAACTATCTCATCCTTGAATTGGAACGATCACTGATCTTAAAAATGAGTTGTGTCAATAGCTGCCGGAAGATGCCATGTAATCGACAAAAAAGAAGAGCAAAAGGAAAATTAGTACAAAACCATAGTGTACTGGTAGAATCACGTGGCTATATGAAAGAGGGTCGATTTATTTTTACCGAACACCACCTTAGGCATTCTTGCAAACGTCTGCAACACTCGGCCTATCTTACTCACACAGATTTGACTAAGTATAGAAATAGTTAAGCAGCAAAGATAAAAACCGAACAGAATGTACAGGAACTTGTCCCAACCTTTATTAATCTTATAATTAATACAAAGGGAGGTTTCACGAATTTCTCTAAGGCCAGAATCACACTCCTCAGCCTTAAAAAAAATTACTACCTTTATACAATTTCTGCACATGGCAGTTACATACGGCAGTTATAAATGAAACCGGTCCGACAGTTGTCATAACAGGATTCAAACTAGTGCTTCCAACAGCTACATTTCTAACAGATAGAATCTAATTCAAATTACATCCTTATCCACAAGAAATGTTAATATTCTAACACTTAGAATATTTCAGGCTACATTCCAACACTTAGAATATTCCAGCTAGCTTCCTATACTTAGAATATTTTAGCTGCCCTCCAACACTTAGTTTTATTTCAGCAATTCACGTGAAATGCCTTTGATTTCCCATCGTCATTTCTTCACAGCTTTGCCTTTTTAAGCTAACACGCTGCCTTGTCGATGACTCTACCCCGCACGTAATCGTTGCATGTTCAAGAGTCTTTGCCAACACCCAAACACCTTGAACCTGTGTTTGCACTGTTTTTCCCTCATTCATGTCAAGATCAATGCCCAAGTCCTTGACACGTCTGCCCGTAGTTAGATCAAGTAGTTTACGGGTCTAACAAACCACCCGCACCACTTGAACTCGATGTCCTCATCGAGACTGTTTTAAGATAGTCCTCGATTTGAGCATCAAACTCTCATGAATCTTTCGCCTTCTCCCAAATTGCATCAACTGCACTCTTGCTTTTCCAGTGAACCAAGAATTCTGTCTTAGTATTCTTCTTACTTGTGCCGAAAACCCGCTGATCAAGGATGTTCTCAATGTCAGCATCATACTGTGTAGGTACTGATGGAGGATCCCTCTTTGACCTGTTTCTGTCCGGATCATCTGCATCTGCAAAGTAAGGTTTCAAGAAACTCACATGGAAAGTGGGATGAATTTTAAACCTTTCTGGCAGTTTTAATCTTTAAGCGACTTCACCTACTCGTTTCACCACTTCGAATGGACCATCATATTTAGTAATCAAACCCCGATGTCTATTCTTACTTACAATCTGTTTCAAAATTTGTGGAGTAAGTTTAAGTTACACTTTGTCACCCACATTGAACTCAACTGAGAGACGATGTTGATCATCATACTTCTTCATGCGCCGCTGAGCCTTGCGCAAGCTATCTTGTGCTTCAGATAACATTTAAAGTCTATTTCTTGCAACCCTGTATGCTGTTGGACACCTTCCCTGATTTTTAGATATGGCAACATCTAGTGGCGTCATAGGCTGTTTGCCTAATATAATTTCATAAGGGCCCATTTCTGTTGCAGACGGCTTGTGCAGATCATAGAAGAACTGCGCAGTGTCTAACAATGCCACCCAATTACGTTGACTTGATGTCACATAGTGCCTCAAGTATTATTCCAACAAGTGATTAATTCTTTCCGTCTGCCCATTTTTTTGTGGATAATTCGCTATAGAAGTTTTAACTCAGTTCCAAAAATATTGAACAAAGTTGTCCAAAACCTAATAGTGAACCTTGTATCTCTATCACTCACGATGTCAGCCGGAACACCAAAATACTTAACCACATATTTGTAGAACAAATCAGCGGCAACTTCAAGTTAACATGGTTCAGGTGCAGCAATAAGAACAAAATATTTTGAAAACCTGTCAACTACAACCATGATAGATGCTTTGTCATCTACCTTAGGGAATCCAGATATGAAATCCATGCTTACTGATAGCCACGACCTTTCAGGAACAGGCAAAGGTTTCAAAAAACTTGCTTCCTTCTTACGTTCAGTCTTGTCACTTGACAAACATGAAAAGTCCTGACATATGGCTCTATATCATCTTCCATTTTTGGCCAAAAATAAACACGATACAGTAAAGCTAACATCCTTTCAACACATGGATGTCCAGCCCATGCAGAATCATGCGCCTCTTTCATTTAGTCTTTGCGCAATCCACTCTGATTTGGTACAACGATCCTCCCCCGTTTAAAATAGAGCAGATCGTCCTAGATCCAATTTTGTCTCATTGTGCCATCTTGCACTTGACCCATCCATTAAACATACAATGAATCATTTGCATCACACATCCTAATTCTATCATAGAAATCAGTTTTGAGTTTTGAAATTGAATAAACTGCAACAAATACTTCTTTTCTACTCAGCGCATCAGCAACCTGGTTATGTTTTCCTGGATTATGTTTTCACACAAAATCGTATTCTTCTAGAAATTCTTGTCATCGTGCTTATTTAGGACTCAAATTTTTCTATGTCTTGAAAAATGTATTTGCTACATTATCGATTCTTACGACTAATCGAGTACCTAGGAGATAAACTCTCCAAACCTGCAGATAGTATACTACAAAAACCATCTCTTTTTCGTGCGTTGAGTATCTCTGTTCAGCATTATTCAATTTCCTACTTTCAAAGGCCATAAGATGACCTTCCTGCACTAATACGCCACCAATTGGTTTGTCTGACGCATCAATGTGCACTTCAAATGGTAACTCAAAATCAAGCAATTTTATTATTGGTTCAGATGCAATAGCTTCCTTCAGAATATGAAATGCTCATCACATCTTTCAAACCAAACCCACTTCCTATCTTTCTTCGACAAGTCTGTCAAGCCGCTGCCCTTTTTGAGTAACAGGCAATGAATTTCTGTAATAATTAGCGAATCCAAGAAACGACCTCAAATCCTTAACATGATGAGGTGCCTGTCAATCATCAATGGCTCGCACTTTCTTAGGATCCATTTGAACGTGGTTTTTACTATCAAGATGCCCCAAAAACTTTAACTCATGTTGAGCAAACTCACACTTTTCCATCTTAACATAGGGTGTGTATTTTGTAAACTGAGACAGAACCAAACATAAGTGAGTTAACATGTTCTTCCAATATTCGACTATAAATGACAATATTATCTAGATATACAACAACAAAGTCATCAAGATAGTTAAACAATACATTATTCATTAAGTTGCAAAATGTTGTTGGAGCATTAGTTAGCCCAAATGGCATTACAAGGAATTCATATGAACCATATCTAGTTACACACGTTGTTTTTGGTTCATCACCTTCTGCTATCCTAACCTGCCAGTATCCTACCCTAAGATCAAGTTTTGATAACCAGCATGCTTTACTCAACCTATCCATCAAATCTTGCACCAATGGAAGCAGATACTTATTCTTTATAGTTGCCTTGTTCAATGCCCTGTAGTTTACACACATTCGCATTGTCCCATCCTGTTTCTTTTGAAATATAAAACAGGGGCACCATATGGAGCCTTAGATGGATGAATCAATCTAACATGCAACAACTCGTTCAATTGTTTACGCAATTCAGCCAATTCCTTAGGAGCCATACGGTAAGGAGCTTGCGCAGGAGCAACCGTACAAGGTAGAAACTCAATTTTATGATTGATATCCCTTCTTGGTGGCAAATTATTTGATAATTCAGGCGGCATAACATCAGCATACTGTTTAAGCAATTTAGCAACACAATCAGGTACTTCTATCTTAAAATCAGGTTTCACTTCAACCAAGGTAGCAAGTATAGTGTCATCACCCCTCTTCACCCCTTTGTCGATTGACATATCAGACAAGAATATTCCCTTATCTTTCTTCTTTGAAAATTTATTAACATTCCCCAATGGATGAACTCCTTTAATAAATCCAACATTGTTTCCATTCATGACAATCTCTCCATCTAAGTGAGGGAATGAAACAAACTGGAATTTCTTTAGGAAATCAATCCCAAGTATGATCTCAAATTCACCAAGCGGCATCACCATCAAAATATGTTTTCCTACCCAAATTTTAGTCGCCATAGACATACCATAAGCCATACCCAGAATGGCTTGTACCTTAGCATTGACTGTTTTGACGTAGGAAGGGCTTTTAGACAACTTCAGCCCCAATTTTGTAGCAATTTTCATATCTACAAACGTGCGAGTGGCTCCTGTATCAACCATTGCCATCACACATTGTTCTTTAACTGTCATTTCTATATGAATTAGGGAAGCATGAGGATTTTAAGCACTAGACATTTCTCCAACATTATTAACCCACGTAATATGGTTTAAGGACAATCCCAATGGATTTGCTATTGCAGCCACAATTTCCTCATCTTCCTCCCTTTGATTCATAGTTCCAGCTATCAAAACGTTTACTTTTTCCCGGTTTGGACAAGACTTGGCCAAATGAGGACCACCACAAGTCCAACAATCCTTAGAATTACAATCTTTTTTCTTAAGTCTGTCTTTACCGTCCTTCATTTGTTCCTTTCCTTTGTCGTTTGTACAGTCCTAACGACTATTCTTTCCATTCCTCTTTCTTATCAATCTTTTTCTTAGTTTTTGAAGTAGAGGGAACATTCGTCAGAGGACGAGTTGTCCAGAAATCAACCAACGAATCTGTAGCAGCAATTGCCCCAGGCAGATTTTTAACATTCTTCCTCCGAAGTTCATTTTGAGCCCAGCCTTGCATACCCTATATGAAGTTGTGTAACTTATCCTCATCAGACATATTTTGAATGTCTAACATCACCGAGGCTAATTCTTTAATGTATTCCCTCACCGAACGTGTCTGCCTTAGCCTTTTCAACTTATCCCTTGCAAGCCAAGAGACATTGCTAGGAAGAAATTGATCGTGCATTTCTTGCATTAACTTGTCCTCCGTATCAATTCTAGGATGACCAGCACTTACATCATCTGCATTTCGAAATCTCCACCAAAGTTTAGCATCATGCGATAAGTACATTGTGGTAATGTTTAACTTGTCAATGTCAGACACCCTTGCAACAGTAAAATACTGTTCAATGTCCCAAATGAAGTTTTCCAGTTCTTTAGCACTTCTTGCACCACTAAAGGCTTTAGGTTCTAGAATTTTAAACTTAGATGATTCAACACGATATGAACTCAACGTTGCCACTGCCCAACACAATACACCGATCTTTGTTGTGTAGTTGTGTTACGAAAATTCAAGATTTCAGTGATGTGTTTATCAATATTTTGTCGATATGCACCAATGTCCCCCTGAACTTTCTCAGCGTTAAGTCTCAAATCAATGATTTGTGTCAACAGATCCACAAATGAAGGATCTCCCAGAGTATCATCTGTAATCCCAATGAATTCTTTGATTTTTCGTGCTAGTTCCAGCAGTTCTGCGTTTTTCACCATCGTTTATCCATGCTCTAATACTAATTGAAAGATGGTCGATTTATTTTTACCGAACACCACCCTAGGCAGTGTTGCAAACGTCTGCAACACTCATCCTATCTAACTCACACAGATTTCACTAAGCATAGAAATACTTAAGCAGCAAAGTTAAACAGTGAACAGAATGTACAGGAACTCATCCTAACCTTTATTAATCTTATAATTAATAGAAAGGGAAGGTTTCACGAACTTCCCTAAGGCCAGAATCACACTCCTCAGCCTTAAACAAAATTTCCACCTTTATAAAATTTCTCCACATGGCAGTTACATGCGGCAGTTATAAATGACACCTGTCCGACACTTGTCATCACAGGATTCAAACTAGTGTTTCCAACAGCTATATTTCTAACAGATAGAATCTAATTCAAATTACATCCTTATCCACACGAAATATTAATATTCTAACACTTATAATATTTCAGGCTACATTCCAACACATAGAATATTTTAGCCAGTTCCAATACTTAAAATATTTTAGCTGCCCTCTAACACTTAGTTTTATTTAAGCAATTCACGTGAAATGCCTTTGTTTTTCCCATCCTCAAGTCTTCACAGCTTTGCCTTTTCAAGCCAACACGCTGCCTTGCCGATGAATCTAGCCCGCACGTAAGCCTTGCATGTTCAAGTTGCTTTGCCAACACGCAAGCACCTTGAACTTGTGTTTGCACTGTTTTGCCCCCATTCATGTCAAGACCAATTCCCAAGACCTTGACATGTCTACGCGTAGTTAGATCAAGTAGTTTACGGGTCTAACACTATCCCACTAGTGAAACATAAACAATCAATTACAACATTATAACACATTCATCAATAACAACATACTTAATACTATCATAAGAATCAACATCAACATTCATATGATTCATCACATAGTTTGTCCTTTCATGGAACCCAAAGTCAAACTGTTAGTATGCTGAAATATGGCAATCTGATCAAATATATATACTTGAACATGGCAATCGATCTAATTAGCATGCCGGAACATGACAATACGATTCAAGTTAGTTTGCAGGAACGTACGTGGCAGCCGATCCCCATCACACATAACAATAACACATCAAGATCACCATTAAATCATGATTTTACAATATATATATATATATATATATATATATATATATATATATATATATATATATCATTTCAATATCTATGACTAATATTTCAACATGCATATATATATATATATACAGTATCACAACGAGGCAAAACAAGTGTATATCACACAATTATAGAATAAGAATCATCACCTACCTTGAAATAAGCTTGAAAACCTAGACAATTTGATCCTTCCTTTTATGGGTTTGTTCCTCTTTTTTGTGGTCTACAAACAACAATTTATATGCGGGCGACAATAAAGAAACACTAAATTTCTGAATACTAATAAACTATGAACCCTGGTTGAAACCCATGAGCATTCATAATACCCATATTAGGGCTTTTTCCACCATAAATCTTACATCAAAACCTTCCCCGTCGATCATAACCCAAAGAATAGGTTCTACGGATCAAAAATATTATTTAGGGAGTTAAAACCTTACCGCAATAGAGGCCAAAATCCCGCTCTAGCTCCCCAGACGGAGGCAGAATGTACCCCTTTACTAAAATATTATTTTCGGAAGTACTACTCTCCAAATTCGATTCTGTAAAGTGGTATAGGATTTTTTATCATCTTTTCTATACACTCATGTAATAAAATTCACAATTAGATCTCTTTTTTATTTCTAGGTTTTTCCTACAACTGAATAACTCCTATTTCTTTCGAATCTAGACTGGGTTGGGTAATTTCAAGTTATTTAAAAGAGTTTCTTGCCCATATTTTTTTTTCATTGACTTTTCCATAACAATGGAATAAATTTGTTAAATATAATAATTTTACTTCTCATAAAATTGACAAATGTATCATCACTGCGTGTAAGATTGAATCAATTAAGTTGTTATGATGGATCTAAATGGTTACTATTTGTCATTGCTAGTTGATGAATGTTGTGATGTGTCACATAAATAGAAAGTGAAAATTGTTTTGGATATGTGTTAAATAGACATTTATAATTTAAAGCTTTATTTGGTTTGTTCATGTTCATAATACTAGCGCTTTATGTTTTAAATGTAATTGTTAGTTTTCTTGCACGATATTTTTATGTGTATATCATATACATGGGAAATATTAATATGAAGCAAGCGATATGCAAGGTCGGTTGAGTGGCTATAAATTTTGATTCGTCAATAAAGTAGATATGCACATGCAATCCATTGTTTTGTTCATCAGCTTTAGTTGACTCTTGTTGGGGTATTTAAAATTATCGATGTTGATTATTAATTTGTTGAAGAGAGCGCCAGAGCAACATAATATCTTAGAGTTTGTCAAATATTTGAGATGGCTTTCATATTGTACTTGATGAAAGATATTTTAGTTATTACAAATGAGCTTAATGAGGAAACAACAAGATAATACAAATGTAATTTAAATTACTAAAGTGGTGAATACAAGATTGCAAAATGTAAAGGATGAAGGATGAGATTCACTTATGGAGAATGTATCCAAATTTTTTTGTTAAGTATGAAATTTTGAGACCTAATTTTTTATGAGTTATATGTGAATTTTTAAAAATCTAGATGTAATGATACTGAGTATACTATCACACATTATTATCGTGTTAAAGTTTATCTTAAGATGATTTATCGACAACTTAAAGAACACAATGATCGTTTTAATAAGGTGAGAACAAATTTACTTATTGGAGTTGCTTACTTGAATCCGAGAATGATTGAATTACGTCCTGATGATTTCGATTAAAATATGATGATTACTCTTAAGATTTAGTTAGCGACATATGTTGTTGATGTCTGTGATGTTGATGATACGTTCTTTACCCTAGAAGGACTTGATGATATTTTTTGGAAGATAGTCAACGCAAAGAAACATTTAAATTATTCCCTTGTATTCGCCTTATGAAATTTGCATTGCTCTTGCTAGTAAACATAGTTTCAGTAAAAAGAGCTTTTTCGGCAATAAAGTTTATGAAAAGTTAAATGCAAAATTGAATGAAATATTAACTAATAAGAGGATGTAGTATACCTTATTTAGAAAAAATAATAATTAATATGGTTTCTGATGATAATATAATGAATAGATTTCAAGAAATGAATGACTCGCACAATATAATTGTAATGAATATTTTGATCAATCATGCTTTCTTTTGTTGTTAATTTATTTGTTTATTTATGTTTGTTTCTTTTTTATGTTGAACCCATTTGATAAAATTTCTGAGCCCACCACTGC
Organism: Solanum peruvianum; assembly: GCA_027705065.1. Classification (NCBI taxonomy): domain Eukaryota; kingdom Viridiplantae; phylum Streptophyta; class Magnoliopsida; order Solanales; family Solanaceae; genus Solanum; species Solanum peruvianum. Next base: position 12,818,237 of record JAKWJD010001765.1, read on the forward strand.
CTACAAGACTTTTGTTAAACCTTGACTAAAATCCCCCTACTCAAATATGTTCTAGGCCACCAGACTAACACTATAATATAGTGCAAGCTTGTGAATAAGAAAACTTCCGATCAATATTTTGAATTAACAATTGCTTGAAACATATCCAAAGTCATCAAAATCACCTATATGTGATTCATCACACCTTTAATATAACCCGAAACACCAAGGACTCCTAAGATATCATTTACAATGTTGAACATGTAATTTCGGTATATACAAGAACCATCTCATCATTTAAATATAAATATTGACAACCCATGAATCAATATATAACAATACACTACGAAGAGGTAAACTTAGTTAACTCATGGAATTGACACTCAAACAATCACATGTACTAGGGTGGTATTCGAACAAACTAGTAGCAATTTGTACCAATATAATTTCTGAGTTTATTTAGAGATATTATGTACGCACATTGTAATTGAGCGAGCCATTAGTATTTATCATGCATGTTACCAGAGCCAATGGACTACCACAATGGATTAAGTGACACTTTTACACCCAAATTGCCACATTTATTCCATGAGAATGACAGTAGACTAACATTTAAGTTTATACTCCTCCCATCTCCCTAACAATACATATACAAGTTATACTAATGAAGTAGTTAATAATCACATATAACATAAATGGGATACAACAAAACCTCACAGATTAACACCCCTACAAAAACAGCCAACAACAATCATAAGGACAACATCAAAAATCAAATGTCTTATTATCCTAAGCAACTCATATGCCTAAAAATCGTAAACAAAGATAAAAACATGTAATATATCAATAATTTAAAGATATTAGTCAATTAAATATATCTACAAGGGTCTTCGTGAAGATATGTACAAGTTGTTCACTCGACTTTATAAATTTTGTAACAATAGTGCATAAAAATATTTTCTCTGAGAAAGAGAGAGTCAATCTCAATGTGCTTAGCTCCCTCATAAAATACCGAATTAGATGCAATATTAAGGGGCACTTGGTTATGACACACGTGCTAAATTTAGACTTAGTTAATTCTAGCTTACTTGGGCGCCAAAAAACTATTATAGAAGTTTGATCCCTGAAAGTTGACTCCTTTTGTGAAGCTTTAGTTTGTCCTAGGTCTAAATTAGAATATAAGTACAAAATTAATCCCAATTGGCCTAAGATTCCTGGATTATAACTTTATCCCAAAATCAAGTCAAGCTCATGATTTTTCCATCAACTCCAATACTTTCTCATCATTGATTTGTCTAAAACTATAATAAGTCCCATGGCTACATAAGAGAATTACAGTAATTAAATCAAGAAAAAATGTGTTTATAAAAATCAAAGGTCTTACACACCACAATCCTCATAAAGCCGAGTTTTCCCACCTTTGGATAACCCAAACCCTCCCATAGGGCCACAATACCGTCTCTATGGCCTAGAATTCAAAGTACCGAATTGGTGAACAAACTACTTACCTTAACAAAGGTTCTTGATGAAAACGATAAAATTGCCCTAAGTCTCCCTTGTTCTTACCCAGAAACATCTTGTACAATAATGAGTTGTTTTGGGGTGTTCAAATACTCTATTTAATAAACAGATGAAAAATATAAGACCAAAATTTCTTATCTATCAAGGTCCGGAAAGTGCTTATGGGAAATTTAGCTTTATAACATTTGTCAATATAGAAAGCACTTAATTTTTTCTTTAAATAATTGATCAAATGAATCAACAATTGTAGAAATAAATACTTTTTTTTAAAAAAAAAAATACATCGGATTCTTCAAAAAATTGACCAAAAAAAACTATTAGAGAATAAGATTTTAACTTCCAAAGCAGTGAACTTGATTTAACAACCCTTTTTTCTATAAAAAAATCTTTCATTTTTTGAATTTCAGCAAAAAAATTCCATTGCAAGTTGACCTTAATTTTCCATAAGAAAGGAAATTAAGGTTTTTTTTTTTTTTTTGCAGTATTTAACTAATAAAACAATCATCAAGAATTGAAATTTACGGTTCTATAGGATTTGGCTTTTTATTTCAAGGTAACTAAGTAGAGAAAACACATAACCTCCCCCCGCCCCTTGAAAAAAAATTTGCAGCACAACTTACATTAGCACTTAAACTACACGCGCGATTAAATACACCCTTAACATTTTTATATGAATTAAATACAACCGTGGGAGTAGAATATCATTTCTACCTGCCCCATCATAAACATGTAAGTGCTACATCACAACCATATAAGCATCATATCATTAATTCTCAATTTATTTTTTTTGCTCATGTACCTGTTTTCAAATTTTTTTTTTATTAATTACACTAATAAATTAACTAAAACTGAATTTAAAAATTAAAATTGCCCAACCTTCTTCCACCCCTTCTCTTCTACCCCTCCCACCCCCCACCCCTTCTCTTTCTTCTTCTTTGATTTTCACACTTTTCAGCCCTCACTGGCATCTTTTTTCCCCGACCATTTCCAAACTTCAATAGTTGTTTTACTAAAAAATAGCATACTTTCTATTTCTTCTTTAAACCCTCTCCCTCTCCCTCTCCTACAAATCTATACTTGGAAAATGAGATTTATTGAAAGTATTTTTTTCTTAACAACTCAAATGAAAAATGAAGGTTGTATATGAAATTTAATAGACCAACATTTATTGCATCACAACTGATACAATTCAAAATGAATAACTTAAAATTCAAGAAAGTTTACATTCAATAATATGAATTAGGTGTTGAGTTTGGTGAATTAATGAATGGCTAGTGAGGGGAAAGATGAACTTGGAGGAAAAATAACAAATATGGAAGAAGAAAGGTATAAAAGATTGTGTCAATGGGAAATAATATATTTCTGGAACACAATAAAATGAAGAGAAAACAAAAATATTAATTTTTAAAAAATAAATAAATTGAGCCCACATATTTCATTTACTTCTAAACAAGAATTTTACATTTTTTTTAAAAAAGAAATAACTTATAGAAAAATTTAAAAACTATTAGTTATATATTTTCCAATAAAAAAATGTCATGTTTTTGATATTACCATTTAGTTTTTTTTTATTATTATTGTATCACGCGCTTTTAGAAGAGTGAATACTTTTCTTTGCCACGTCAGCCCTTAAGGTGATATTTAATCACTTCCAAATTCTAAAGGGGTATTTAAACACAATATAGTTAATGTACTAAGTAAGTTTTAATGCTAAGTTTAAGAGGGATTTGTTGTATTTTATCTTTTAAATAGATAATGTTTTAATATCTAAATACATTAATAATACCTAGATTAAACATGGTGAGGCAAATAACTTTAGTATCTTCAAACATATGTTACGTCTTAATTATTTTGAAAATAATATAGTCCTCCGTCCACAATTGTTTGTCAAGGTAAGGTAATGCACTCCCCTCATGAAATTTAATACAAAATGTAATTTGAATAATATAACTCTACTATACCAAGAATATCAGAAGTCTACATAACTTTTCAATTGAACAAAATGGAGTAATTATTAGGGCAGTATTGGAAAATTTTGATTCATTATTTCTTGATTTTTTAAATTGACAATTAATAGTGAATATTTATCTTTTGTATACCTGTCAAACAATTGTGGACGCAGGGAGTAGCAAATACTAAGTCAGTTATCTTTTAAGTCAAATTAAAAAAAAACAAATTTGAATGACTTTAAGTCAATAAATAAAAAGTAGGGGGAGACCTACTTTCGGGTTTTGAAATATTTTGAGTCATTTTAAACTTATTTTTAGTCATTTTTTACCTTGTCAAACACTTTCCGACTTCTTTTAAGTCTTTTTTTGACTTATTTTAAATTGTTTTTTATATTTGTCAAATACATCCAGAAATCAAAAACTAAGTTAAAAGTAAGTTTGATCGACTTTTAAGCCAATCCAAACACCTTCTCATTCTTCATAAGCAATTATTTATTTTTAGGTCAATACATATGTCTATAAAAGGAAAACATTAATAATTTAAAGAAAATGAAAATATAAAAGGCAAACATTAATTAAGAAAAGAAAATCAAAAAAATAAAAGGCAAACACAAAATAGCTAAAAAAAGTTATACCAACTAACCAATGTTGAAGACACCAATATGTTGGTTATTATAAATATAGTACAAGAGAAACACAAATCTTCCCAAACAAAAATTTTCTTCTTCCTTTTACTTAATTGAATCGATTGATAGAGAAATAATGTCAACACCAGAAGAAGAATGGATGAAAGTGATAAAAGAAGGACAAGCTTCTCGGGTAGTTTTGTCTTATGAGTTCATTGATAAGTTAAAGAACTTGAACTGGGATGAAGTTTTGCAGGACAATACCATCATTTCAACCCAACCTGATAAGAAGATATCCCAATCTGATGAGAAGTTATCATCTCCACCCCAACAGAAAAGCCCATCCAATTAACACCTTTTCTTGTTATTTTTATATTATCGTGATGCCTTTAAATTTTATTATAAAAACTTGGTTTGCTCCCTCAATAAATTAGTCAATTTATTTTAACTATTTTATGTTAAAATGGGATAGAATATATTTAGTAATTATAGTTTGGTGACTTGATAAACAACAAAATTCTACTATAGGTCCAATTTGAATTTGAGAAACAAACGATATTGGGGAAAATTGAGTAGTTAAAAAATATATCAAATACTAAGTGTTGAAAAAAGGTTTCAAATACTGGTTGACGGTATCAATCATAATTAACTCATATTTAATAAGCAATTACATTTTTGTAGCAAGTGTTGTATTGTAAAAGGTTAATGCAACAAATTGAACACTCTTTTTGATCTAAGAATATCAATTGCTGTAAGTGGAGTGTAAATGATTGGATCAACTTCGATGTTTAAAATATTAAATTAAATTATTTATGTAAAAATTTCAAATTTGTAAACCAAATTAATAGAAATGGGAATTTTCAACCTCGAATTTTTTCGGGTTGGTTCCATTTTTTTCAAATATTAAACCAAATTATTTTTGTCAAATTTTTAAATCAATAAATCAAAAAAACATAAATAAACCTCGAGTTTTCTAAAATTTATTTCGTGTAATTATAACCTTGGCAAACAGTTCCTAATTAATTTTAAATCATTTTTGACTTATCTTAAGTTATTTTTTTATATTTGTCAAATACTTTAAGAAATAAAAAAATGACTTAAAATCACGAAAAAGAAACACTTAAAAATAGGTTTGGGTTTGACAAATTTTAAAGTCAATTCAAACAACCTGTCGTGATACATATGAGTAAAAATAAGTCTATAAAGGCAAACATTAATTGTGGTAGAAACTCTTAAAAAAGCTAATTCTTGAAATTACTTAAGTTAAAAGATACACGCGCAATACTTGTTATAATTATAGTACAAGAGAAGACAAATATTCCTAACCAAAAAATTTCTTCTCCCTTTATTGAATTGTCTATTATAAAGAAATAATGTCAACATAAGAAATAGAATGGATAAAAGTGGTAAAAGAAGGGGAGAAACCTCTCGCTTAGTTTTGTCTTATGAGTTCATTAATAAGTTTAAAATTTTGAATAGGGATGAAGTTTTGCAAACCAATATGATCATTTCATCGCAATCTGATTTTAATCTACCATGTACATCCTAACAAACAAATACATTCAATTAACACCTTCTCTTGTGATGTTTATTTATACTTTATTATAATATATACCGTTTTCTTTTTTGTCTCAATCATAGTTGTTGATTTGTTCTTTTTAGAAAGCTTCTCCTAGTAGTCGTTAGGTTATTTATCTTTAATAACTCGATGTAAGCAATATTACGAAGTATTTTTCTTTTACCTTACTTTTCTTTTGTTTTTAATTTCAAAAGAATTCTATGGTGTTTCTCCTCTTTTTTATTTAATTTAAAACATTCGCAAATTTCATTACAATTAAAACACTCACAAAATTAAGTACAATTTATTTAAATGTATCTACGTCCATTTTAATTTCTTATTAAATTAAACAATTAATACATATTAATGTTACTCGATATATGTTCTTCCGTGTTTGCCATCTCTTCTCAATTTTTTTATTTTATGTTATTATATGCCATTATATTTTATTACAAAAACTTGGTTTGATCCCTCAACTTCCTATATATGGTAGATTATATGTTGTTATTTAAATAAATTAGTTAATTTATTTTAATTATTGTAACGACCTGTTTAGTCGTTTTGAGCAACAGATTTTAATTCTGGAAAAACTGGCTGGGACGACGGAAGTCACGACGGACCGTCGTAGTCACGACGGCCCGTCGTGGAGGTTTCGTTCCATGACACTTAGAATTCTGAAATTGGATACTGAAAATTGACTCTCTGTAAATTGTGACGGACCTGCAGGACGTGCCGTCACATCCACGACGAACCGTTGTGAGTTTCCGTTGCAAAACACTTCAACTTTTGAGAATTTGGTATAAGAAACGAGTTTCTGACCGTCAGGACGGAGGTGCAGGACGGACCGTCACAGGGGTGACGGGCCGTCACAGCTCACCTGGATTTTGGGAGGCTGTGACGACCTGCGTGACGGACCGTCGCAGGCACGACGGGCCGTCACAGGTTGCGCAGATCCCAGTCAGAATAGGATTCCTCTACACGTTTTAAGGGTCGTTTTGGACTATTCTTTCCTTAATTATAAAGATTGAGGGTTAATATTAATAAGTCTAATTACTTGGGGGTTAAAAGAGGTAACCCTAAGTTAATTAGTGGGTTCTATTGTCCTCTTTTATTCTTAATTACATGTTAATTAGGGTAAGAGAGAAAGAGGGTTTGAATAAAACAAAAGAGAAAGAACAGAGAGAGAGAGTATTGATCGATCGAATTGGTTGAAGAGAATATCAAAGCTTGGGAAATTGCTTGTTGATTCCAATTCTTCGGTGGAGGTAGGTTATGGTTATTTTCATGCTACTTGTAGTAAACTCTTAATAGTGAATGATATGTGTTGATAGTATTGTAAACCCTACTATATGCTTAAATTGTATGCTTGCATGATTATGATTATGTGATTTTGATAAAACAAAGCATGATGAAGCTATTGAATCCCAAATCTTGAAAGAAACTTTAATCTATGATATTAATGATGATGCCTTGGTATAAAAAAAGGCTTGATGAATTAAAGTAATGGGATTGATGATGCCTTGGTATAGAGAAGGCTTGATGAACGGATAGAATGAGATTAGTGGATCGGAGTGTCACGTACCGACACATAGTATTAGTGGATCGGAGTGTCACGTTCTGACACATAGTATTAGTGGGACGGGTGTCACGAACCGACACGTAGAATTAGGGGATCGGAGTGTCACGTACCGACACATATAGGGGATCGGAGTGTCACGTTCCGACACATATAGGGGATCGGAGTGTCACGTACCGACACATATAGGGGATCGGAGTGTCACGATCCGACACATATAGGGGATCGGAGTGTCACGTACCGACACATATAGGGGATCGGGTGTCACGAACCGACACGTAGAATTAGGGGATCGGAGTGTCACGTTCCGACACATAGTTTTAGTGGGACGGGTGTCACGAACCGACACGTAGAATTAGGGGATCGGAGTGTCACGTACCGACACATATAGGGGATCGGAGTGTCACGTTCCGACACATATAGGGGATCGGAGTGTCACGTACCGACACATATAGGGGATCGGAGTGTCACGTTCCGACACATATAGGGGATCAGAGTGTCACGTACCGACACATATAGGGGATCGGGTGTCACGAACCGACACGTAGAATTAGGGGATCGGAGTGTCACGTACCGACACATAGTGATAGGGGATCAGAGTGTCACGTACCGACACATATAGGGGATCGGAGTGTCACGTTCCGACACATATAGGGGATCGGAGTGTCACGTACCGACACATATAAGGGATTGGGTGTCACGAACCGACACGTAGAATTAGGGGATCGGAGTGTCACGTACCGACACATAGTGATAGGGGATCGGAGTGTTACGTACCGACACAAGAGGAAGAAAGATAATGAATCTTGAAAGATGATGAATATACTCCATCTAATGAACTTAATTCCCAAATGAGTATGGTACTGAGGCTTGAGTCCTCATGTGTGAACTCGGTTGTATTTATTGATGAATTAATACTTTTATTGCTACATGTTGAGTATTGTAGTTGATTTACATTATTATTGATATATATTGTTCCCTATTTTGAGTTGGCTGATGATATCTACTCAGTACTTGTGGTTGTACTGACCCCCTACTTTTATGTTTTCTTCTTTGTTATTTGTGTAATGCAGCAAACGTTCCGTCAACTTCAACTCAACAGTAGATCTAGCCAGTCTTCACTTCATCGGAAATTCAGGGTGAGCTAATGCGTCTAGCTTGGACTGGGTCTTCTTCTTCAAGTCTTGATGCCTTGAACTTCCGGCATGGACTAGCTTTTTAGTTATTTTTGTTCTTAGACATTCCTAGTTTAGTAATTTGAGATAGATGTTCTTGTGATGATGACTTCCAGATTTTGGGGATATTAATAATAGTTTTGAATCGTTTTATTTATGAGTTTAAGTCTTCCGCACTAATTTCTGTTATTATAAATTGAAATGTTAAGGTTTAGATTGGTTGGTTCACTCACATAGGAGGGTGAATGTGGGTGCCAGTCGCGTCCCCGATTTGGGTCGTGACAAACTTGGTATCAGAGCATTAGGTTCGTTCGTCTCATCACACAAGAACAGGTCTAGTAGAGTCTTAAGGAACGGTAGGGGGACGCCTTTACTTTTCCTTGAGAGGCTATAAGACTTTAGGAAAACTTCACTCTTTCATTCTTCCTTTCGTGCTACTACTTGAGTCCAATTGGTATCTAGGCGATACGAATTGGTATCTGACCATCTTCACTCTATTTGGCAGATGGTTAGAACTAGAGCAACGACCGCACCAGCAGCAACAACGGCACAGCAAGAAACATCTGAGCCAGCCACTGGGGCTGTGGCTCGAGGAAGAGCAGCGGCAAGAGGCCGTGGTAGAGGTCGTGGGAGGACGTCCTCTAGAGGAAGAGGACGAGCACCTAGCCCATCTGATACTAGGGCAGTGACTCCTCCACCGACCGAGGAGGTGATAAGAGAGGGTGAGGAAGGGGAGAATGAACAAGTGCAAAATGAGGAAATGCCACCCCAACCTACCCCAGAGATGATCAATCAGGTTCTTGCTTATCTGAGCGGGTTATCTGATCACGGTCAGGCACCTCCAGTGGTTTCTGCACCAACACCCCCGGTTTCAGAGATACGACATACGGCTACTATGGCTCCCCGCATGGATGCAACATTGGGGATAGGCACATTTCCACGTCTGACTACTGGGCCTATTATGACAAATGACCAGCATGAACTTTTTAGTATGTTCTTGAAATTGAAACCTCCAGTCTTTAAGGGCGCAGAATCAGAGGATGCCTACGATTTTCTGGTTTATTGTCATGAGCTACTACACAAGATGGGGATAGTAGAACGGTTTGGCGTTGAGTTCGTAAGCTATCACTTTCAAGGGAACGCCAAAATGTGGTGGCGGTCACATGTTGAGTGTCAACCAACAGAGGCACCACCTATGACTTGGGAATCATTCTCTAGTTTGTTCATGGAAAAGTATATCCCCCGGACTTTGAGGGATAGGAAAAGGGATGAGTTCTTGAGTCTAGAGCAAGGTAGAATGACGGTTAATGCATACGAGGCTAAGTTTCGCGCACTATCCAGATATGCCACCCAACTCTGTTTCAGTCCACAAGAACGGATCCGCCGTTTTGTGAAGGGGTTGAGGTCAAAATTGCGGATTTCAGCATTACAGATAGCGGCAACGGCAACATCCTTCCAAGAGGTGGTAGACTTTGTGATAGAGGTGGAAGGAGTAAAACCAGATGACTTCACCACGACACCGACATCAAAAAGTTTTCGAAGGGGAGGTGAGTTTAATTGTTCTTACTCTAGAGGACAGAACTCCGGAGGTCACTCAGTTCGACCAATTCAGTCTTCACTACAGACTGTAGTTGGGGGTCCACCTCAGAACGGTCAACACTACTCCGAGAGACCTATGCCTGACTCCAGAGAGTGCTATGGATGTGGGGAGATTGGACATATGAGGAGGAATTGTCCAAAACAGAGTTACAGACCCGCGATAGCTAGAGGTAGAGGTGGTCATGGTAGAAGCCGCTTTTCTGGAGGACGTGGTGGTCGAGGTAATGGTGGTCACCAAAACGGCAGGGGTGATGGGCAAAACGGAGCCACTACTACGCAACATGGTAGGGGCAACGGACAGACAAATAATGGGGCCCATTGCTACGCTTTCCCTGGGAGATCTGAAGCGGAGGCATCAGATGCTGTCATCACAGGTAACCTTTTCATTTGTGATTTCATGGCTTCCGTATTGTTTGATCCTGGATCCACGTTTTCATATGTATCTTCATCATTTGCTAATGGTCTAAAATTATATTGTGAATTACTTGACATGCCTATTCGTGTTTCTACTCCGGTGGGTGAGTCGGTGATAATTGAAAAGGTATATAGGTCTTGTTTGGTGAATTTTGTGGGGAGCAACACTTATGTAGATTTGGTTATTCTAGAAATGGGTGACTTTGATGTAATTCTGGGTATGACTTGGCTTTCTCCGAATTTTGCGATTTTGGATTGTAATGCTAAAACTGTGACGTTAGCCAAGCCTGGGGCAGATCCGTTAGTGTGGGAGGGCGACTACACTTCCAATCCGGTGAGTATCATCTCCTTTCTTCGTGCTAAGAAAAATGTGAGTAAAGGGTGTTTAGCTTTCTTGGCACATCTCAAGGATGACACTGCTCAAGTACCTTCGATTGAGTCAGTTTCGGTAGTCCGTGAGTTTTTGGATGTGTTCCCTGCAGATCTTCCTGGTATGCCACCAGATAGGGATATAGACTTCTGCATTGATTTGGAACCAGGTACTCGCCCCATTTCTATACCCCCTTATAGAATGGCTCCCGCAGAGTTAAGAGAGTTAAAGGCACAACTTCAAGAGTTGTTGAGCAAAGGCTTCATTAGACCAAGTTCATCTCCTTGGGGTGCTCCGGTCTTGTTTGTAAAGAAGAAGGATGGGAGCTTTCGAATGTGCATAGATTACCGACAGTTGAACAAAGTACCTATTAAGAACAAGTACCCCATTCCTCGCATTGATGACTTGTTCGATCAGTTACAAGGTGCTTGTGTCTTCTCAAAAATAGACTTGAGGTCCGGTTATCACCAATTGAAAATACGCGCAACGGATGTGCCAAAGACTGCTTTTCGGACTAGGTATGGGCATTATGAATTTGTAGTGATGTCCTTTGGTATTACGAATGCCCCTGCTGCTTTCATGAGCTTGATGAATGGGATTTTTAAGCCATATTTGGACCTCTTTGTGATCGTGTTTATTGATGATATACTGATATACTCCAAGAGTAAGAAGGAACATGAGGAGCATTTGAGAATGGTATTAGAGTTGTTGAGGAAGAAAAAGCATTATGTGAAATTCTCCAAGTGTGAGTTTTGGCTAGATTCAGTGTCCTTCTTGGGGCACGTGGTTTCTAATGATTGGGTGATGGTGGATCCATCTAAGATAGAGACGGTGAAAAACTGGGTAAGGCCTACTAATGTGTCAGAAATAAGGAGTTTTGTGGGGTTAGCTAGCTACTACCGCCGATTCGTCAGGGGATTCTCTTCTATTGCTTCCCAATTGACGAACTTGACTAAGCAGAATGTTCCATTTGTATGGTCGGATGAGTGTGAGGAAAGCTTTCAGAAGCTCAAGACTTTGTTGACTACCGCACCTATCCTCACCTTGCCGGTAGAGGGTAAGAACTTCATTGTTTATTGTGATGCATCCTATTCGGGTTTGGGTGCAGTGCTAATGCAAGAGAAGAACGTGATTGCTTATGCTTTAAGACAATTAAAAGTGCATGAACGTAACTATCCAACTCATGACTTGGAATTGGTCGCGGTAGTATTTGCATTGAAGCAATGGAGGCACTATTTATATGGGGTCAAGTGTGAAATCTATACGGATCACCGTAGTCTACAGTATGTCTTTACTCAGAAAGATTTGAACTTGAGACAAAGGAGATGGATGGAACTACTGAAGGACTACGACATCACTATTTTGTATCATCCGGGGAAGGCGAATGTTGTGGCATATGCCTTGAGTAGAAAGGCGGGAAGCATGGGAAGTCTAGCTCATTTGTAAGCTTCTAGACGCCCATTGGCTAGAGAAGTGCAGATTTTGGCTAATGACCTCATGAGATTAGAAGTAAATGAGAAGGGAGGATTGTTAGCTTGTGTGGAGGCAAGATCTTCTTTCCTTGACCAGATCAAAGGGAAACAGTTTGATGATGAGAAACTAAGGCGAATTCGAGATAAAGTGTTGCAGGGAGAGGCTAGGGAAGCAATGATCGATGGGGAAGGTGTTTTGAGGATTAAGGGAAGGGTATGTGTACCCCGCATCGATGATTTGATCACCACTATTCTGACAGAGGCTCATAGTTCCGGATATTCTATACATCCTGGTGCAACCAAGATGTATCGCGACCTAAAGCAACACTTCTGGTGGAGTAGAATGAAGCGTGATATTGTTGAGTTTGTTGCCAAATGTCCAAATTGTCAACAAGTAAAGTATGAACACCAGAGGCCCGGAGGAACACTTCAGAGAATGCCCATTCCTGAATGGAAGTGGGAGAGAATCGCGATGGATTTCGTGGTTGGTCTTCCAAAGACAATGGGTAAGTATGACTCCATTTGGGTGATTGTTGATAGGTTAACTAAGTCTGCTCACTTCATTCCTGTCAAGGTGACCTACAATGCATAGAAGTTAGCCAAGATCTACATCTCAGAGATCGTTCGGTTGCATGGAGTTCCACTCTCCATCATATCAGATAGAGGTACGCAGTTTACTTCTAAGTTTTGGAGGACATTACATGCTGAATTAGGTACTAGGTTGGACCTTAGTACTCCGTTTCACCCTCAGACTGATGGTCAGTCTGAGCGAATGATTCAAGTGTTAGAGGATATGCTTCGTGCTTGTGTGATAGAATTTGGTGGCCATTGGGATAGCTTCTTACCTTTGGCAGAGTTTTCATACAATAATAGCTATCACTCCAGTATTGATATGGCTCCATTTGAAGCATTGTATGTGAGGAGGTGTAGATCTCCCATTGGGTGGTTCGATACATTTGAGGTTAGACCTTGGGGTACTGACCTCTTGAGGGATTCGTTAGATAAGGTGAAAGCTATTCAAGAAAAGCTTCTAGCGGCGCAAAGTAGACAAAAGGAGTATGCAGACCGAAAGGTTAGAGATTTGGAGTTCATGGAAGGTGAACAAGTCTTGTTGAAGGTTTCACCCATGAAAGGGGTGATGCGGTTTGGTAAAAGAGGTAAGTTAAGTCCAAGGTATATTGGACCATTTGAAGTGCTTAAGCAAATAGGGGAGGTGGCTTATGAATTAGCCTTGCCCCCAGGGCTGTCCGGAGTGCATCCGGTGTTTCATGTGTCCATGTTGAAGAGATACCACGGAGATGGAAACTACATCATCCGTTGGGATTCAATTTTGTTGGATGAGAACTTGACTTATGAAGAGGAACCGGTTGCTATATTAGATAGAGAGGTTCGCAAGTTGAGGTCGAGAGAGATTGCATCCATCAAAGTTCAATGGAAGAATCGATCGATTGAAGAGGCTACTTGGGAGAAGGAGGCAGATATGCAAGAAAAATACCCACATCTGTTTACAGATTCAGGTACTCCTTTTCGCCATTGTTTTTCTTCTTTTGATCGTTCGGGGACGAACGATGGGTAAATTGGTATCTATTGTAACGACCTGTTTAGTCGTTTTGAGGAACAGATTTTAATTCTGGAAAAACTGGCTGGGACAACGGAAGTCACGACGGACCGTCGTAGTCACGACGGCCCGTCATGGAGGTTTCGTTCCATGACACTTAGAATTCTGAAATTGGATACTGAAAATCGACTCTCTGTAAATTGTGACGGACCTGCAGGACGTGCCGTCACATCCACGACGAACCGTCGTGAGTTTCCGTTGCAAAACACTTCAACTTTTGAGAATTTGGTATAAGAAACGAGTTTCTGACCGTCAGGACGGAGGTGCAGGACGGACCGTCACAGGGGTGACGGGCCGTCACAGCTCACCTGGATTTTGGGAGGCTGCGACGACCTGCGTGACGGACCGTCGCAGGCACGACGGGCCGTCACAGGTTGCGTAGATCCCAGTCAAAATAGGATTCCTCTACACGTTTTAAGGGTCGTTTTGGACTATTCTTTCCTTAATTATAAAGATTGAGGGTTAATATTAATAAGTCTAATTACATGGGGGTTAAAAGAGGTAACCCTAAGTTAATTAGTGGGTTCTATTGTCTTCTTTTATTCTTAATTACATGTTAATTAGGGTAAGAGAAAGAGGGTTTGAATAAAACAAAGAGAAAGAACAGAGAGAGAGAGTATTGATCGATCGAATTGGTTGAAGAGAATATCAAAGCTTGGGAAATTGCTTGTTGATTCCAATTCTTCGGTGGAGGTAGGTTATGGTTATTTTCATGCTACTTGTAGTAAACTCTTAATAGTGAATGATATGTGTTGATAGTATTGTAAACCCTACTATATGCTTAAATTGTATGCTTGCATGATTATGATTATGTGATTTTGATAAAACAAAGCATGATGAAGCTATTGAATCCCAAATCTTGAAAGAAACTTTAATCTATGATATTAATGATGATGCCTTGGTATAAAAGAAGGCTTGATGAATTAAAGTAATGGGATTGATGATGCCTTGGTATAGAGAAGGCTTGATGAACGGATAGAATGAGATTAGTGGATCGGAGTGTCACGTACCGACACATAGTATTAGTGGATCGGAGTGTCACGTTCCGACACATAGTATTAGTGGGACGGGTGTCACGAACCGACACGTAGAATTAGGGGATCGGAGTGTCACGTACCGACACATATAGGGGATCGGAGTGTCACGTTCCGACACATATAGGGGATCGGAGTGTCACGTACCGACACATATAGGGGATCGGAGTGTCACGTTCCGACACATATAGGGGATCGGAGTGTCACGTACCAACACATATAGGGGATCGGGTGTCACAAACCGACACGTAGAATTAGGGGATCGGAGTGTCACGTTCCGACACATAGTATTAGTGGGACGGGTGTCACGAACCGACACGTAGAATTAGGGGATCGGAGTGTCACGTACCGACACATATAGGGGATCGGAGTGTCACGTTCCGACACATATAGGGGATCAGAGTGTCACGTACCGACACATATAGGGGATCGGAGTGTCACGTTCCGACACATATAGGGGATCGGAGTGTCACGTACCGACACATATAGGGGATCGGGTGTCACGAACCGACACGTAGAATTAGAGGATCAGAGTGTCACGTACCGACACATAGTGATAGGGGATCAGAGTGTCACGTACCGACACATATAGGGGATCGGAGTGTCACGTTCCGACACATATAGGGGATCAAAGTGTCACGTACCGACACATATAGGTGATCGGGTGTCACGAACCAACACGTAGAATTTGGGGATCGGAGTGTCACGTACCGACACATAGTGATAGGGGATCGGAGTGTCACGTACCGACACAAGAGGAAGAAAGATAATGAATCTTGAAAGATGATGAATATACTCCATCTAATGAACTTAATTCCCAAATGAGTATGGTACTGAGGCTTGAGTCCTCATGTGTGAACTCGGTTGTATTTATTGATGAATTAATACTTTTATTGCTACATGTTGAGTATTGTAGTTGATTTACATTATTATTGATATATACTGTTCCCTATTTTGAGTTGGCCGATGATATCTACTCAGTACTTGTGGTTGTACTGACCCCCTACTTTTATGTTTTCTTCTTTGTTATTTGTGTAATGCAGCAAACGTTCCGTCAACTTCAACTCAACAGTAGATCTAGCCAGTCTTCACTTCATCGGAAATTCAGGGTGAGCTAATGCGTCTAGCTTGGACTGGGTCTTCTTCTTCAAGTCTTGATGCCTTGAACTTCCGGCATGGACTAGCTTTTTAGTTATTTTTGTTCTTAGACATTCCTAGTTTAGTAATTTGAGATAGATGTTCTTGTGATGATGACTTCCAGATTTTGGGGATATTAATAATAGTTTTGAATCGTTTTATTTATGAGTTTAAGTCTTTCGCACTAATTTCTGTTATTATAAATTGAAATGTTAAGGTTTAGATTGGTTGGTTCGCTCACATAGGAGGGTGAATGTGGGTGCCAGTCGCGTCCCCGATTTGGGTCGTGACAATTATTTTATTTTAAATTGGGATAAAATATATTTCGTAATTATAATTTGGTGACTTGACAAACTTAAAATCGTACTGTAGTTCCGATTCGACATTGAGAAACAAAAGAGATTGGGGAAAATTGAGTTGTTAAAATATATCAAATGGTAAGTGATGAAAAGATATTTCAAATATTAGTTGACGTACAAATCATCATTGAATCATTTTTACAAAGCAATTACCTATGTTTATGGTAGTTGTGTCACATAGTAACTGTTGTATTGTAAAAGATTAATGCATCAATTGAACATTCTTTTTGAAATATAAGAATATCTTACTCTTTGTGAGATAAGAATATCTAGTGATACATGATCATCAGCTTGGTTCATTTTAAATGTCAAATTAAATTATTTGTGTAAAAATTTTAAATATATAAATCAAATTAATAAAATTGGGGTGTTCAACATCGCAATTTTTCGTGTTTGTTCGATTTTTTCAAATTTCAAACCAAATCATTTGTGTTTAACTTTTAAATTAATAGACTAAACAATACTAATAACCTAGATTTTTTTTACTTTTCCGGTAAAGTATTCATACAAGTATATAATAAACTTTTCCTCCAAATATATTTTTAATACATCCATAATAAAACTATGAAAGGTGCTTCTCAATAAAACAACACAAAATATGAGATGTGTGATGACACTAAAATATTCAACACAAATAATAAATAATAAAATCGCCAAAAATAAAATTTATGAGAATGATTATAATTTTTAGGTACTCAATCACACTAAAGTAAGTCTAAAAAGTTTTAATTACGTGATTAATATTATATAAAAACTAAAATTAGGTTATCTAGTATTCAACATTAGTGTTGAGTTGATTTTTTTATTTTTTAGAATTAGCGTTAAGTCAATTTTGAATTGTACTTGATTAGAGTTGCATATAGAAATGGATTATAACCTTTACTTCGCTATTCAAAATTCTAAATCTCAAAAATTAAAAAATATATTTGATTGTAAAATCCATAAAAAATATATTTGATATTTCAAAATTATGTAGAAGTCTTGTCACGACCCAAAAATAGGTGTGATGGCACTCGTCTTATCCCACCAAGAGAAGTCAGCCTAAAACCCAATATCTAACAAAGTGCGGAAGTAAGTGACAATCCAACAACAATTTCTATTATGAAACCAAGTCATATTAATTCAATTCCCAAAACCAGGTTGTCACATGCACAAGCCTCTAATGTAAATATTAGAATTGAAATAAATTAAAAGTCTAAAATGAAGTTGTCTTTCAAGTAAAAACAAAGTCATAAACTGGAGTAGGAATGTTCGCTGAGATGACAAACAGCTACCTCACAACCCTCCACAAGATGCCTCGGAAGCGAAAAGAATGACAGGTATCACGAAGATCCGGGCTCGTATCCTACAAAAAAATTTTTTTGTAGAAGCAAGGGGTGAGTACCAAACCACGCGGTACCCAACAAGCAAACCTCTAAACACAAGTTAAGTGAACAAAATACGGGCACTCCTTACACCCTATCTAAACCTTCATGATACAGTCTAACAGTCTAACAGTTTTCCAAACACACAACTCAGTAACCACACTCTATCAGTTTACACATTCTCAATAACAACTCAATATTCAATAGTCACAAGCTTCACAGAGAAACACTCACAAGATCAGCGAAACACGTGTTCAAGTTCATCAATAAAAAATGTGCAATGCCATGAGATGCAATGTCAAATATAGTGATGCATGTCTTTCCTAACGATACACACCCGCTGTCTCTCAGTCTAGGACCCATGGGGGACATATCTGTCCATGCATCTATCGCGGCGTATGACACGACCCTCGATAATAGTAACCTTCGCGGCGCGCGATACGTCCCTCGAAATATAATATCCATCACGGCGCACGATAGGACCCTCGAAATGGTACATCCTTATACCACAATCATGTCTCAGATACAATGAAATTGACATGATCAAATGAAAACAAGGATATAACCATTTTGATAACAAAACACAATTTACAGCAAGGAATACAACACTAACAAATAAACGACAAGTCTCCAAATAATTCTCAACACCACACAAGGAAATACACGAATTTCATACGCTTAACAAGAGTTTAGAAGTCCACTTGCCTTAGCCAATCGAATAATTACTCTTGGACTTGAGCCTTCCCTTTTTGTTGAGCTTCTGAACCAATGGAATCTATTCAAGTATATATTCACAATAAGGTTTCAGAACTAACAACACTCACACTTTTATGTGTTTAACCTTGACCTAAAAATTCACTAGAATTTATAATTGAATTCGTAAATCTTGATGCCAATTAACATTTCAACTATCATAATTTTTCAAGTTCCGATTCTAAGGTGGAGTCCACTCTTCTCAATATCATAATTTGAAATATATTCATATAGTATAATATACTTCATACTTATTCATATGCACCCAATATTATATATAATAGTTAAAGTTGTAACACGATGTTCATAAGAGATTTCCAACATGAAACTAAAACACGAAAAAGGTATCAATTTAGGTAAGAATCTTCCGACCCACTCTTCTATGAAATCTCATAATAATTGTGCATAAATGATCCACTATTTCAAACCTCACAGTGATATACAATAAATTCCGAGCTAATAAATCAATTAGGTTAGCAAATCATACCCTAAACCCTTTCAAAATTGATTGGCCAATACTCACTTTCTCAAATTCTATAAGAAAACGACAAACACATACATAAATATTCTCTGCCAAGAACTTATTCCAAATCTCCAAACCCCTAATTCAATTCTAATATAATATTAATATATATATATATGTGCACAACAATTAATGATTGTATGCAAAGCAATTAATGCTGCATCATATGAGAAATTAGAAAAGCATCAGTTGAAATTTTTTTTCTTACGTGAAGTCGTGAAGCAGTTTGTCCCCTTCCTTCTCTGTTCACGCCGCAAGCAGGTTAGTTTTCTGCTCCTCTTCCTTTTCTTTTCTAAATTAATTATGTATTACAAGTAATAATTTCTATTAACCTATTTTAATATTTTAAACGTGACCCATTATTATTAACTATAACCAAATTGTCCACAAATTAATTATTTATAGTCAAATGACTATTCAAAATTTTTAAAGAATAACTTTTCGGGTCCGGATCATTACATAATCCACCACTAAAATCATGTTCGTCCTCGAACATAAAGTAAAATAAAGTACCTGAAGCTTCAAAAAGCTGAGGATATCTGGCACGCATGTCAGGATCAGTCTCCCAAGTTGCCTCTCCCACTTATCGGTGCTTCCATTGCACCTTCACTGAAGCAATCTCCTTCGTCCTAAGCTTTCGAACCTGCCTATCCAAAATAGCTATAGGCTCCTCCTCAAATGTCAAGTCTGGACCCAACTCCACAGACTCAAGTGAAATCACATGAGATTCATCCGGAATATACTTCCGAAGCATAGAGACATGGAAAACAGGATGAACTGCCGACAAACTAGGTGGAAAGGCCAACTTATAGGCCACCTCTCCAACTCGGCTCAAAATCTCAAAAGGTCCAATGAACCTAGGGCTAAGCTTGCCCTTCTTTCCAAACCTCATCACACCATTCATGGGTGATACTCGTAGCCAAACATGATCACCCTCCATAAACATCAAGGCTCTAACTCTCCGGTCTGCATAAATCTTCTGACGACTCTGAGCTGTTAATAATCTATACTGAATCATACGGACTTGCTCCATAGCATCTCTCAGCAAGTCTGTATCCAAAGAGTCTATCTCCGCCGAATCAAACCAACCAATCGGAGACCTACACCGCCTTCCATACAACGCCTCAAATAGGGCCATCTGGATGCTAGAGTGGTAACTATTATTATAGGCAGACTCCGCTAATGGTAAATGTTGATCCCATCTAGCACCAAAATCGATCACACACGCTCGAAGCATATCTTCAAATACCTGAATGGTCCGCTCAGATTGACCATCTGTTTGAGGGTG
The DNA here is from genome assembly GCA_027705065.1 of Solanum peruvianum. Lineage (NCBI taxonomy): Eukaryota > Viridiplantae > Streptophyta > Magnoliopsida > Solanales > Solanaceae > Solanum > Solanum peruvianum. The sequence goes on from JAKWJD010001765.1 coordinate 12,838,552, forward strand.
AAATGTCGTACTCATATCTAACTGAGTACCCATACCATGTTGTAATGCCTTCCATAAATGAGAAGTAAATAGTGAACCTCGATCTGATATGATAGAAATAGGAACTCCATGTAGTCGAACAATCTGACTGATATATAGCTCGGCTAACTTCTGTGCCGTATACTTCACCCGAACCGGAATAAAGTGGGCAGATTTGGTTAGCCTATCAACAATAACCCAAATGGAGTCATAACCACTCGTTGTGGTAGGCAAACCCAAAACAAAGTCCATAGTAATGCGCTCCCACTTCCAAGTAGGAATAGGCATCCTCTGAGATACACCCCCGGCCGCTGGTGCTCACACTTGACCTACTGGCAAGTCAAACACCTCGAAACAAAGTCTGTAATATCTCTCTTCATTCCACACCACCAGTAATGCTGACTCAGATCATGATACATCTTACCCGCTCCCGGATGGATGGAATACCGAGAACAATGGTCCTCCTCAAGAATCAATCTAATCAAATTTCCTGTCCTGGGCACACAAATTCTGCCTCCGATCCGCAAGACACCATCAGAATCAAGGACAGCCTCCTTAGCTTCCCCTCTCAATACTTTGTCTCGAATGAGACATAATTTTTCATCATCAAACTGGTGTGCACGGATTTTCTCGACTAATGAAGACCGAGCCTCAATAAAGGCAATCATCCAATCACTCTCTTCTGAAATCTGCAAGCGGACAAGACTGTTAGCTAATATCTGCACATCTCTAGCCAATGGTCTCTCCTCAATACTAAGCACTGCAAGACTCCCCAAGCTAGGAGTCTTCCTACTCAGAGCATCGGCCACGACATTGGCCTTTCCTGGATGATATAGAATGGTAACATCATAGTCCTTCAGCAACTCAAGCCATCTCCGTTGCCTCAAGTTCAAATCCCTCTGGCTAAAGATATACTGAAGACTCCGATGATCAGTAAAGATCTCACAATGCACCCCATACAAATAATGACGCCATAACTTAAGTACAAATACCACAGCCGCCAACTCCAAATCATGAGTAGGGTAGTTCTTCTCATGGGATTTCAACTGCCTAGAAGCATAAGCAATCACTTTCCCCTTCTGCATCAACACACCACCCAACTCAACTCCTGAAGCATCACAATACACAGTAAAGTCTACACCCTCCTCAGGTAGAGTCAACACAGGAGCAGAAGTCAAAAAAGTCTTGAGCTTTTGAAAGCTCTCCTCACACTCATCAGACCACTGAAAACTCACATCATGTCGATTCAATCTAGTCAATGGAGCTGCAATAGTAGAGAAACTCTGAACAAATCGTCGATAATAGCCTGCCAATCCCACAAAACTCCTAATCTCAGTAGGTGAAGTAGGTCCGTCCTGCCTCTTACTGCCTCAATCTTGGCCGAATCTACTCTAATACCCTCCTTGGACACCACGTGTCCCAAGAATGTCACAGAAGTAATCCAGAACTCACACTTTGAGAACTTGGCATACAACTTCTCTTCTCTCAACCTCTGAAGTACAATCCTCAGGTGTCGGACATGGTCCTCCTCAGTCTTGGAGTAAACAAAGATGTCATCGATGAAAACAATCACAAAAGAATCAAGGTATGGTCGAAAGACCCCATTAATCAACTCCATGAATGTTGCAGGGGCATTAGTCAATCCGAAGGACATCACTAGGAACTCATAATGCCCATACTGGGTCCGAAAAGTTGTCTTAGGGATATCTGATGCCCTAATCTTCAACTGATGATACCCAGACCTCAAATCAATCTTAGAGAACAATGAAGCTCCCTGTAACTGATCAAATAAGTCATCAATACGCGGAAGATGATACTTATTCTTAACTGTTATCTTGTTCAACTGTCTGTAATCAATACACATTCTCATAGTCCAATCCTTCTTCTTCACAAACAATACATGGGCACCCCAAGGTGACACACTAGGGCGAATAAAACCCTTACTCAATAAATCCTGCAACTTATCCTTCAATTCTTTCAACTCTGCTGGAGCCATACGGTATGGAGGGATAGAAATAGGCTTAGTGCCCGGCTCCAAATCAATAGGAAAATCGATATCCCTATCGGGAGGAACACCTGGAAGATTAGAAGGAAATACATCGAGAAACTCCTGAACTACGGGAACAGAGTCCATGGGAGGTGATTCAACAGTAGTATCTCGAATAAACGCTAAGTAAGACAAACACCCCCTCTCCCCATTCTCTGAGCATGAATAAAAGAGATAACCTTGCTAGGATAAGAACCACTAACACTCTTCAACTCAACCCTCGAAACACCAGGCATTGCTAAAGTCACAGTCTTAGCATTACAATCAAGGACAACATGATAAGGAGAAAGCCAATCCATACCCAAGATAACATCAAAGTCTACCATCCCCAAAATGATTAAGTCTACCCAAGTGTCATACCCAGCGAAAGAAACAAGACAGGATCGATACACTCGATCCACCACTAAGGGCTTGCCCACGGGTGTAGAAACACGAATAGGTACAGTCATGCTATCACATATCATATCAAATTTAGCAACAAAATACGTAGACACATAAAAAATGTCGAACCTGGATCAAACAACACAGACGCAGGTCGATGGCATACTGGGATAATACCTGTAATAACAGCATCAGAGGTCTCCGCCTCAGGTCTCCCGGGGAAAGCATAGCAGTGGCCTCCTCGTCCACCTCCATCCTGGGTGGTACCTCTACTCCCACTCTGCTGAGCTGCAACACCATTACTAGAAACTCTATCACCTCTACCTGACTAAACTCTTCCACGACCTCTACCCTGTGGTGCTGGTGCTCTAGTCTGGAATGAAGAATAAGGTCAAGGCCCACCACGACCCCTTTGTGAAGTACACTGCCGCATTAGATGATCGGGATCTCCACAAGTAAAACAAAATTTCTTACCTGGGAACTGTTGTGTGGACCCTGAAAACCCACTATAATTTCCTCGCCATGTAGGTCGCTGCTGTGAACCGTACGAGCCCTGACCCGGGCTATAAGAACCCCTAGATGTCTGGCCATCCTCAAATGTCAGCATAGATGCATGAATAGGTCCCCGCTGCTGAAAAGAACCCCTCACTCTCTGTGATCCCCTACCTTCAGATGAGGCACCATGAAACTGGCCTGATATACGGGCCCTTTTTGGGTCCCCAAACTCCTCTCTCTCCATCAATTCCGCCTCTTTGGCGGCGCTCACAATGGACTGGAAAGAAGCCCCCTCCCTAGATGCCAGAAACACAGCTGACCTGATAGAGAAAGTCAATCCCCTCACAAATCTGCGGATCCTCTCTGTCTCATTTGGAATAATGGCCAACGCATGCCTAGACAACTGGCGAAAACGCGCCTCATACTCTATAACCGATAAACCATCCTGTCTCAGACTCTCAAACCTCAATCGACTCTCCTCTCTCACGCTCCATGGGATAAAACGATCTTGTAATGCACAAGCAAACTGCTCCCAAGTCATTGGAAGAGTTCCAACTGGAAAACCCCCCGAATAAGTCCTCCACCAGTCTCTCGCTGGTCCACGAAGCTGGAGTGTAGCATATCGAAACCCATGTGACTCAGCTAATCCAACCACATCTAGTAACTCTCGGTAGGTAGTTAGAAACTCATGAGCGTCCTCGCTCTTCCCACCCTGAAACTGAGGTGGGTCCATCTTTCAAAATCTCTCATACCTACGCTGCTCATCCTCTGTCAGAACAACCATCGATGCAACTTGACCCCCAACTGCTGGTGCAACATCATTCTGAACCGCGGGATCTACTGGTAGTTGCCCCACCACATCCTGTATAACTGGAGCTTGTTGCTGCTCTTGGGTCTGAACCCCCTCTCTAGTACGAGAGTCATGTGGTATGGTAGTCGCCCCACCACCCTGAGAAAATCCCTCTAGCACACTTAACACCCTCAATAGTATCCTGAAGCAAAGGTGTGACTACAGGATCTGAAGGAACCTGGTCCTCCCTGCCATCAATTTGAGGTTCTGTAGAGACCTCTCTAGCACGACCTCTCACTGGTGCTGCTCCACGTCCACGACCTCTGGCTATTGTCGTACTACTAGCACGACCTCTAGCTCGAGATCTACCCCTACCCCTAGCTGGGGCCTCAACAACTGCCTCGGGAAGTGCCTCCCCTCTACCACTTGTAACATTAGTTCTAGTCCTCGTCATCTTTCAAAAGAGTATACAACAACTCAGTACTAACGAAGGTTAATACGCACGATGAGAAATAATGAACAAAAGGAAGTTTCCTAGTAATCTTTATAGCCTCTCAGAGATGAGTACAGACGTCTCCGTACTGATCCTTGAGACTCTACGTAGACTCGGCTTGTATACACGTGATACCTATGAACCTGGGGCTCTGATACCATTTTGTCACGACCTAAAAATGTGTGTGAAGACACTCGTCTTATCCCACCAAGAGAAGTCAGCCTAAAATCCAATATCTAACGAAGTGCGGAAGTACGTGACAGTCCAACAACAATTTCTATTATGAAACCAAGTCATATTAATTCAATTCCCAAAACCAGGTTGTCACGTGCACAAGCCTCTAATGTAAATATTAGAATATAAATAAATTAAAAGTCTAAAATGAAGTTGTCTTTCAAGTAAACACAAAGTCATAAACTGGAGTAGGAAAGTTCGCTGAGATGACAAACAGCTACCTCACAACCCTCCACAAGATGCCTCGGAAGCGAAAAGAATGATAGGTATCACGAAGATCCGGGCTCGTATCCTACAAAATAATTTGTAGAAGCAAGGGGTGAGTACCAAACCACGCGGTACCCAACAAGCAAACCTCTAAACACAAGTTAAGTGAACAAAACACAGGCACTCCTTACATCCTATCTAGACCTCCATGCTACAGTCTAACAGTTTACAGTTTACCAAAAACACAACTCAATAACCACACTCTATCAGTTTACACATTCTCAATAACAACTCAATATTCAATAGTCACAAGCTTCACAGAGAAACACTCACAAGATCAGCGAAACACGTGTTAAAGTTCATCAATAATAAAATGTGCAATGCCATGAGATGAAATGTCAAATATAGTGATGCATGTCTTTCCTAACGATACACAACCGCTGTCTCTCAGTCTAGGACCCATGGGGGACAAATCTGTCCATGCATCTGTCGCGGCGTACGACACGACATTCGATAATAGTAACCTTCGCGGCGCGCGATACATCCCTCGAAATATAATATCCATCGTGGCGCGCGATACGACCCTCAAAATGGTACATCCTTATACCACAATCATGTCTCAGAAATAATGCAATTGACATGCTCAAATGAAAATGAGGATATAACCATTTTGATAACAAAACCCAATTTAAAGCAAGGAATACAACACTAACAAATAAACGATAAGTCTCCAAATCATTCTCAACACCACACAAGGAAATACACGAATTTCATACGCTTAACAAGAGTTTAGAAGTCCACTTGCCTTAGCCAATCGAATAATTACTCTTGGACTTGAGCCTTCCCTTTCTGTTGAGCTTCTGAACCAATGGAATCTATTCAAGTATATATTCACAATAAGGTTTCAGAACTAACAACACTCACACTTTTATGTGTTTAACCTTGACCTAAAAATTCACTAGATTTTATAATTGAATTCGTAAATCTTGATGCTAATTAACATTTCAACTATCATAATTTTTCAAGTTCCGAATCTAAGGTGGAGTCCACTCTTCTCAATATCATAATTTGAAATATATTCATATATTATAATATACTTAATACTTATTCATATGCACCCAATATTATATAGAATAGTTAAAGTTGTAACACGATGTTCATAAGAGATTTCCAACGTGAAACTAAAACACGAAAAAGGTATAAATTTAGGTAAGAATCTTACGACCCACTCTTCTATGAATTCTCATAATAATTGTGCATAAATGATCCACTATTTCAAACCTCACAGTGATATACAATAAATTCCTAGCTAATAAATCAATTAGGTTAGCAAATCATACCCTAAACCCTTTCAAAGTTGATTGGCCAATACTCACTTTCTCAAATTCTATAAGAAAACCACAAACACATACATAAATTTTCTCTGCCAAGAACTTATTCCAAATCTCCAAACCCCAAATTCAATTCTAATATAATATTAATATTTATATATATATATATATATATATATATATATATATATATGTGTGTGTGTGTGTGTGTGTGTGTGTGTGCGCGCGCACCACAATTAATGATTGTATGCAAAGCAATTAATGCTGCATCATATGAGAAATTAGAAAAGCTTCAGTTGAAATTTTTTTTCTTACGTGAAGTCGTGAAGCAGCTTGTCCCCTTCCTTCTCTGTTCACGCCGCAAGCAGGTTAGTTTTCTGCTCCTCTTCCTTTTCTTTCCTAAATTAATTGTGTATTAAAAGAAATAATTTCTATTAACCTATTTTAATATTTTAAACTTGACCCATTATTATTAACTATAACCAAATTGTCCACAAATTAATTATTTATAGTCAAATGACTATTCAAAAATTTTAAAGAATAACTTTTCGGGTCCGGATCATTACAAGTCTATACTTTAAGTGTAACATCTCGTAACTCCAAATATCTCGGATTAAACCAAGAAACTAAGAATAGTTATTTTTCGGAAAGAAAAGGAAAAATCTGCAAAATTTCCGAAGTGTAAAAGTAAGTTTTGGTCATTTTCAAACGGTCATAACTTCTTGCTCAGAAAGAGTTATGGCAGTTCTTTATGTGAGTGGAAAGACCTTGGAAATATCTTTCCAACAGCGCCGAGTTGCTATTTTTTGATGTCGTATTAGGGAGATATGCTTTTTGAAAATTGGGTTATTGGAGTGAGGAAAGTTCTATACGGATTTTAGCAAGGGTAAAGTAGTTTTTTCACCTTATAATTTTCTAATTTTTTTTAAGAGTTTAATTGTGGTAAAAAACCAAGTTTTAGTTCAGATTTGAAAAGTTCTTTTTGTTCTTAGGGTTTGGGAGAAAAGAGAAGAGAAGAAGGAGGAGGGAGAAAGAACAAGATTTCACCAAGAACGCCAAGAGATTTTAGTGGAATTCGTCGGGGTGATCCCTAATAAGGTGTGTGAGATCTTCCTGTGATGGGTTATTCCACCGACCCAAAAAAAGTCTTATTTAGCGCAATTAGAGTATATTGAATGATGAACATTGACGTTCTTGATGAAAAACAATTGAATTCTTGTTGGTTGAGTTGTGGTATGCCTTTGGTTGTTTGATTCGTGATTCCAGGCTTTTTTACGAGTCTAAACTATTGGGTTGTGAGGATTTTAGTCAGCCAAAGTGTTTGGAGTGAGATCCATGGGAGTTTAGAAGTTTAGAATTTTAAATCGGAAGAGAAAAGTCAAAAATTTTGTCTAACAAGCCCTGGGGTGTCGCGCCTGCTAGAGCCTCTTAGGGAAGCCTCTCTGTGATAGGGCCTGATGCGCGGTGCCATCCAAAGCCTCTCAAGACAGTTTCTTAATCCTTTCAATCTTAGAAGTTATTGTTTAGCATTCCAACTCGCATACTCGTACTTTCAACGTACTGATGTCAGTTGGTCTGTATCGTCTTTTGAAGATGCAAGTAACCAGGATTCGCATCCAGCACCTCGTTGATCCATCTTGAGCATTCAGAGTCATTGGTGAGCTTTCTTGCATCCTAGAGCACTCTTTAATTGTTTTTTGTTTTTCGTTTATTGAATGTTGTGGGGTATGTCTTAACATTCATCTTATTAGTAGTAGAGGCTTCATAGACAAATATATAGTCAGACAGTCAGTTTTGGGTATCTCTTTATTTGCATATTGAAAAAGATTCAATGAAATACAGAAAAAAATCCACTCTCCATTTTACGTCAAGCAATACGTGGAGTAAATCCCGATATAACAGTAAAACAAAGAGGTGTAGGTGGATAGACTCATCAAGTTCCCATTAAAATAGGATCAACGCAAGGAAAACCACTTGCATTTTGCTGGTTATTAGCGGCATCTCAAGAACTTTCGGGCTAAAATATGGCTTTCAAATTAAGTCTCGAATTAGTAGATGCCAAAAGGGAGTGGTGAGGCCATACGCAAAAAGGAAGAGACTAACAGAACGATAGAGGCAAATAGAGATTTTGCACATTTTCGTTAAACCGTGAATATGATCTATACATCTCAATCGGAAAAGAATCAAGAGAAAAAGAAATAATCAGAATTGATCGATAGATTTCTCGAAACAAACGAAAAGGAAAATAAATATGAAACAAAAATTGTGGATCAGCTAAGACCTCTCAGGGACTTTCTTAAAGAGGAACCTAATGTACATACCATGGAATGAGGTTTGATCCACTTCATGGAAATTTTGTATTAATCTAAAATGGAATGTTTGATACAATTGTTTATTTTTTTTTTGGAAATTGGAAGAAGTTATTGATTCATGATATAGCATGTACAGAATGAAAACTTCATTCTCAATTATGCGAGAATTTTTATGAATGTCTTTCATTTGCTTCTCTTCGATGGAAGTTTCATTTTCCCAGATAGTATCCTTATTTTTGGCCCAGTTCTTCTAATGATCGATTCAACCATACATATGTTATTTTGGAGAGTTAAGTGCCATATTTGGCCAAGACTATTATTTGAAGTGTTTTCATGAGAATGTTTCAAGCTTTATACTTGAGTTAAGTTATGTCTTCTGCTGAGTTAACTAAGAGTGACCAAGGGTTTGCTTAAGGCCAGCAATGGTCGTTGGATGTCGGCCACGTCGAGGGTGTAGACTCGGAGTGTGACATTTTCGTAGAGGAAGTTGATCGGATGATAAGCACCCCTCACTTCCAATCTGAAGGTTGCGAGTTCGAGTCACCAAGGGAGAAAAAGGTGTGGGAGCTACTGGGAGGTGGGAGGTAGAAAAACCCAAACATAGGTAACCCGTCAAGAATTATAATGGTTCGTCTCAAGATAACTTGAATTTGATTCAATGTCAACTCATTCAAGCATAACCCATTTTAAGAGAGTTCTCAATTTAGCCCAATTTAATCTCCAGTTTCAACCGTTTTGAAATTCTTTACAAAGATATTTTCTTATATTAAAGTCATGAATTATTATCTGTTCAACTTCTTTTAGTTTTTATCTATCCGTTTGTTGTTGTTTTTTTTTAAAAATATCTTGAGCTGCAATTCGTATTGTGATTATAAAAGTTAAATATCATTATGTTAAAATTATTTATATTAATAGAGTTAAAATGGGCGGGTCAAAACCCAACCCGATACACTTGAACCAAAAGTAAACTTGGGCAGATCAAAATTCAACTCGATTTCTATTTCAACCCATTTTAATATCTCCAATTTCAACCCAACCAACCCACTTGACACCCCTTACTTTTATGTATAAAATAATTTTTACATTATATTTATAATGTCGAGTTGATTTGGTCTCAGGTTGACTTCTCTTTTAGTTGAACCAAATCCACAAAGTATACTTGGATTCTATTTCAATACCAAATCAAATCAAACAAAATATCAAATAACAATTTTTGTCATTTGACTCGATCTATTGTAATTCATTTTCAGTTTGATTTTGTACACTACAAGTTGCAAGTGTCTACATAAGTCTATTTAAGTCAAATATTAATTATGGATGGCAAATTCCAACAGAATAACTAAATTGATAAAGTTACCAAAGTAAGAGAACACATTAATAATTTTAAAAAATATTACAATATAAAGATATTTTTTCTTAAGTAAGAATCTTCTTCTCCATTTTATTGTAATGAATTGATTGACGTCTGCATGAGATGGAGAGTATATGAGTGTGATAAAATAAGGAGAAACTTCGCACCTTCTCTTGTTTTATGAATAACTAATAAGTTAAAAAATTGAAATTGTTGATGTTTTGAAATATGTTTTGATGATTTGACAACAACATGATGAGTAGTTATCTTGTGCACCCCAACAAACAAAATCATCCAACTGAAACCTTACCTTTTCACGTGGTTAATATGAATATATGATTAAGTATATAGTAATTATACTTCAAATACATGTATATATCCTATCAACTTAGCTAAAACATGGGTCAAATGCGGTGCACCGATATGTAAACATTACTTAATTTTTCCATATGTATGTTCAAATAAAACAAGATCATGGTTGAACTTTCAGCATAAGGAAAGAATTTGTAGAAGTTGTCGGAGATCATTATTGTCTTCACCTGCGAAAGAATTCTTTAATCAGACTATGTCAAGTGATATCCAAATAGCAGTTGACACAAAAAAAAAAATGTACACATAGGTGGATCGAATAGTGCTCATGAACACACAACGAAGAAGTATGAAGATCTAATTATGCGACAAGATCAATCAATTCAAGATGCATTTGTTAAGCAATTTAATCAAACTAAACTAGAGCACACAATTCGTTTAAAAGCTTTTGTTGAGGTGGTGAGACTCTATTCGAATCATGGACTGATATTTCATGAACATCGATAAGATGAGTCAGCATTAAGCAAAGGTAACTTTTTGAAATTCTTTCATGGTATGAGAGGTTGTGTGATAAAATAAGAGATCTTCTGTTGAAAAAAGCTTTAAAAAATAATATCATGACCCAAGCAGTCGTGATTGACACCCACACTAACACTCTGGTGGGAGAACCAATACTACCATCCAACTAAAGTACATAATCTAAACTAACATATTTATGTTACAGAAGCAAGTCTAATAAACTAAAAAATGCGGAAAATAAACTTAGAATAACATGAAAGTCAATGTACCAAAACTGTAACAATAGCAAGTCTAAGAACATAGGGTACAACGCCAAAATTTAACATCACCTTAACAAATAGTTTGAGTATGAAAAGAGTGGACTTAAACAAAGAGAACTCAAGGCAGCCCGGAAGAATTAGCTCACCCTTGAATTCAAACAGTCACTGATTTTATAAACGAGGTGAGTCAATAGCTGCTAGAAGATGTCATGCACTTAACAAAAAAGAAGAGCAAGTGGAGAATCAGTATAAAACCATAGTGTACTGGTAGAATCACGATACTATCGCACTAGTGAAACATAAACAATCAATGACAACATTATAACACATGCATAAATATCAACATACTTAATACTATCATAAGAATCAGCATCACAATTCATATGCTTTATCACATAGTTGATCCTCTCACGGAACCTAAACTAAAATTGTTATCATGCCGAAACGTGGCAATCAGATCAAATTTTTTTGTTGGAACAAGGCAAGAGATCTAGTTAGCATGCCGGAAAATGACAATCCGATTCAAGTTAGTGTATTGGAACGTACGTGTCAGGATCCAATAACACATCACAATAACACATCAAGATCACCATTCAACCATGATTTCATAGTATTGATACTTATATATCTCATTTCAACATCTATGACTAATATTGCAACATGCATACGTATACAAGTATCACAACGAAGCAAAACAAGTGTATGTCAAACAATCATAATATCAGTATCATCAACTACCTAGAAATAAGCTTGAAAACCTAAACAACTTGATCCTTTATTTTCGGATTTGTTCTGCTTGTTTGTGGTCTACAAACAATAATTTATATATGGGAGTCCATAAAGAAACACTAAATTTCAGAAAACTAACAAAATATGAACCCTAGTTCAAACATGTGATCATAATACACAAATTAGGGCTTCTTCCACAATAATTCTTGGGTCAAAACCCTTCCTCATCGATGATAACACAATAAAATAGGGTCTATGGATTTAAAAATTGATTCAGGGAGCTGAAACCTTACCACTCTAGAGGCCGAAATCCCGCTCTAGCTCCCCCGACGGAGGCAGAATGTGCCCTTTCACTAAAATACTTTTTTCGGAAGTACTAGCCATCCAAATTTTTACAATTAGATTTCTTATTTATTACTAGGTTTTTCCTACACCTTAATAACTCAATTTCTTCCTAATCTAGACTGGGTTGGGTAATTCCAAGTTACTTAAAATAATTTCTTGCCCTGATTCTTTCTTCATCGACTTTTCCATTACAGCGAAATAAAGTCATTAAATATAATAATTTTACTTCTCATAAAATTGACAAAGATATCATCAGTGCGTGTAAGATTGATTACAGCGGAATAAAGTCATTAAAGATCTCGATGCAATGTTAATGAGTATACTATCTCCCATCATTATCGTGTTAAAGTTTATCTTATGATGATTTATCAATAACTTCAAGAACTTAATGATCGTTTTAATGAGGTGAGATGAAATTCACTTATTGGAGTTGCTTACTTGAATCCGATTTACTCGCTTTTTTATTTTAACATCAAGAAACTATCGAGAATGACTAAATTACATCCTGATGATTTTCGTGAAAATATGATGGTTACTCTTAAGATTTAGTTTGAGACATATATTGTTGATGTCCGTGATGTTGAAGATATGTTCTATACCCTAAAAGGACTTGATGATATTTTTTGAAACATAGTCAACACAAAGAAACAATTAAATTATTCCCTTGTATTTCGCCTTGTGAAATTTGCATTGCTCTTGCCTGTAGCCATAGTTTCAATTTAAAGAGATTTTATTGGCATTGAAGTTTATGAAAAGTTAAATGCAAAATTGAATGTAAGATGAACTAATTAGAGGATGCATTGTACCTTATTTAGAAAAAAAGTATTTAATATTGTTTCTGATGATAATATTATGAATAGGTTTCAAGAAATGAAAGACTTGCAGAATATAACTGTAATGAATATTTTGATCAATCATGCTTTCTTTTGTTGTTAATTTATTCGCTTATTTATGTTTTCTTCTTTTTCATGTTGAACCCATTTGGTAAAATTTCTGAGCCCACCACTGCCTACAAGACTTTTATTAAACGTTGACTAAAATCCCCCTAATTAAATATGTTCTAGACCACCAGACCAACAATATAATAAATGCAAGATTGTGAATAAGAAAATTCCCGATCAATATCCTGACTTAACAATCGCTTGAAACATATCGAAAGTCATAAAAATCACCCATATGTGATTCATCACACCTCTAATATAGTGCAAAACACCAAGGACTCCTAAGACATCAGTTACAATGTTTAACATGTAATTTCGGTCTATAAAAGAACCACCTCATCATTTAGATATAAATATTGACCACTCATGAATCAATATACAATAATACACTACGAAACGGTAAACTCGGTTCACTCATGGAACTCACACACAAACAATCAAATGTATTAGGAGTGGTACTCGAACAAACTATTATCAATTTGTACTGATATAATTTCTGAGTCAATTAAGAGATATTATGTACCACACATTGTAATTGAGCGAACCATTAGTATTTATCAGGCATCTTACCCGATGAATAAAATGGCACCTTTACACCGAAATAAACACATTTATTGCATGAGAATGACAACAAGCTAACATTTTAGTTTATTCTCCTCCCATCTCCCTAACAATACATACACAAGTTGTACTAATGAAACAGCTAATAATCACATATAACATAAATGGGAAAAAATAAAACCTCCCGATTAACACCCCTACAAAAACAGCCAACAACAATCATAAGATCAACTTTAGCAATCAAATGCCTTAATATCCTAAGCAACTCATCTACCCAAACTTTGTATACAAAGATCTATACATGTAATATCTAAATAATTTAAAGGTATTATTCAATTAAAGACATGCATGACTACTTGGTTAAGTCTAGCTTTCTTAGGCGCCAAACAACTATATAGAAGTTTGATCACGGACTGTTGACTCCTTTTATGAAGCTTTTGTTTGTCCTAGGTCTAAATTATAACACAAGTACAAAAAAAATCCCAATCGGCCTAAGATTCCTGGATTTTAACTTCATCCCAAAATCAAGTCAACCTCCTGATTTTTCTATCAAATCCAATACTTTCTCATCATTTATTTGTCTACAACTATAATAAGTTCCTTGGTTACATTGAGAATTACGGTAATTAAATCAAGAACAAATGTGTTTATATGAATCCAAAGGTCTTACACACAAAAATCCTGATAAACCTGAGTTTTCCCACCTTTGGATGAACCCAAACCGTCCCATAGGGCCACAATGACCTTCTCTAAGTCCTAGAATTCAAAGTACCGAATTGGTGAACAAACTACTTACCTTTACAAAGGTTCTTGATGAAAACGATGAAATTTCCCTAAGTCTCCCTTGTTCTTACCCAGAAACTTCTTGTACAATAATGAGTGGCTTTGATGTGTTCAAATACTCAATTTAATAAACACATGAAAAATATAAGACCAAAATTTCTTATTGATAAAGGTCCGAAAAGTGCTTATGGGAAATTTACCTTTATAAGTTTTGTCAATATAGAAAGAACTTAATTTTTTTATTTAAACAATTGATCAAATGAATCAACAATTTTAGACATAAAATACTTTTTCAAAAAGATCAATAGTTCGGTTTCTTCAAAAAATTGACCCAAAAAAAAAACTATACTAGAAGAAGATTTTAACTTCCAAAGTAACAACTTGGATTTAACAACACTTTTTTTTCTACAAAAATCCTTTTGTTTTTTGAATTTTCAGCAGAAATTTCATCGCAAGTATTGTAACGATCTGGAAGATCATTTTTGGAAAATTTTCATATAATTATTATTTTATTTCTTTAGGTAGTTGCTCGGAGTGATTTCTAATAAGTTGATGGAATTGATTTGAAAATTCGAAACTATTTGATAATTCGATTTTTAAATGATGAGTATATATTAAAAAATTTATTTAATTTAGTTGGTGGTTAACGAGACAAATCCATATATATAAGCTAGTGAGATTTAACATTTATTTAACTATTTAGTGGGTTGTAATTATTTGCCCTAATCAGTTAAAAGAAAAAAAAAGGCGATTAGCCTCTCGAAGAGGATTTCATCACCGACCGATCGATCAAGTGTAACAGGTAATTGTGCCTAAATATTGTATTGCATATGGATAGAGATTAAATTATTATTATTTATGTTGAATTATGTGATAAATTCCAAAGTTTATATATTGATTCCACGTTTTCTAACTTAGGGGGGAGAAACAATATAGTTGAGATTGAAGATTATACATTATATTACAATTATTAGGTAATCACTACATAAAGTATAATGAATTAGAAAGTGATGGAATGGGAATATACGAAACTGTGGAGGATTGAATTTTTTCTCCACTTCTAAGTTCTAGGTTAAGCGCAGGTAGAGTTGTAATTTTTGATCCTCTTTATCATATTATGATTGTTGTTGTGAGATATTAAGATATGTAATTAAATATTAGGTATATTATATTAAATGAAAACTATTAGGGTTTAGTGTTTGGAGAAGTTATGACTTAACCCCAGGCTTGAAGCTTAGGAACTTGATTATAGAGTTGGGTGTTGTTAATTTCGAAATCTTATTGTGGTCATGTACTTGAATAGATTGCACTGATTTGGAAATTCAACGGAAGGGGAAGACTTAAGTTTCGGAGTGAACTCTAGATTGGTTGAGGCAAGTGGATTTCTAAACTCTTGTTAAGTGTATGAAATGCGTGTATTTCCTTGTGGTATATGTTTGGGAATAACGGGATTGGTGATGGGTTTACTTATCCACATTGATTAATTCTAATGATAAAAAAAAGGATAACAAAAGGCATTGGGATCAATTGTTTATGTGTGATGTGTTGAGAAAGGGTTAAAGGCTTGTTGAATCATTGTTGATATGATTTCATGTTTGTGTGGTTGTTAAGTGTGCGATGTTATGAAAATGATCCTCTCCTCATTACTTGTGTGAACTTGTATTCTGCATTATTCTGAGGCATGGTTGTGACAAGTGTTATGTGCATTAAGAAAGAATGAGAACTTAAAGAGGATATACCATTTCGAGGGACGTATCGCGCGCCGCGATGGATACTATATTTTGAGGGACGTATCGCGTGCCGCGATGGTTACTATTATCGAGGGTCATGTCGTGCGCCGCGACAGATATATCCCCCATGGGTCCCAGACTGAGAGACAGCGAGTGTGTATCACTACGTCAGACATACATCATTATACTTGACATTGCATTCCATTGCATTGCACATACTTATCATTAATGAACTCGATATTGTGTTTTACTGATCTTATGATTGCCTTTTTGTGGAACTTGTGATTGATCAATATTGAGCTTGTTATTGCGGATATGTTATTTACTGAAGTGTTGTTGTTGAGGATATTTAATTTGTCCAAGTGTTGTTGTTGATCTAAGTGCTATGTAAACTGTGAGTTGTTAGGTTGGGTTGATTTTTAATGCAGGTTGTAGTTATGGAGGTTCGGTTGGGGGTGGTAGGAGTACCCGTATATCATCCCCTTACCTTGTGTTTAGAGGTTTACTTGCTGAGTACCGTGTTGTTTGGTACTCACCCCTTGCTTCTACATATTTTTGTAGGTTATGAGCCTGGATTTTTATTGTACTTGTCATTCTCTTCTTTTACGAGGCTTCTTGGAGATTTGTGAGGTAGCTGTTTCCATCTCAGCAGTCTTTCTTCTCCCTATTATGATCTTGTTCTATTCTAGAAACAAGTTCATTTAAGACTTGAGTTTTTCTTTTGAATCAATTGTAATACTTAGAGGCTTGTACACGTGACTACCAGGTTTTGGGGGGTTTTATTAAGTTACTTATATTTTATTTCCGCACTTTATTGTAATGGTTGAGTTTTATGCTTACTTTTCTTGGTGAAATAAGACGAGTGCCATCACGTCTATTTTTGGGTCGTGACAAGTATGAGCTTAATTTTCAATAAGAAAGGAAATTATGGTTTTATTTTTGCAATATTTAACTAATAAAACAATCATCAAGAATTGGAATTTACGGTTCTGTAAGAATTTATTTTTTATTTCAAGTTAACTAAACAGGGAAACACATAACCTCCCCCCACCCCCACCCCCCCCCCCCTTCCCCAAAAAAATTAATGGAAACTTGCAGCACAACTTACTTTAGCACTTAATCTACTCACGCTATTAAATACACCCTTAACATTTTTATGTTAATTAAATACAACCATGAGAGTAGAATATCATTTACACCTGTCCAATAATAGTCATGTAAGTGCTACATCATAACCATCTAAGAACCACGTCATTAATTTTTTATTTATTGTTTTTGATCTTTTGCCCGTTTTCATTTTTTTCTTTAATTTATTATACTAATCAATTGATTAAAAATGAGTTTTAAAATTAAAATTGCCCCACCTTCTTACACCCCTTCTCTTCTACCCCCCCCCCCCCCTTTCTTCTTTTTTGATTTTAACACTTTTCAGGTTTCTTTGACTTCTTTTTTTCCCAACCATTTCAAAACATCAATAGTTGGTTTTTTTCTTCAACATTCATCAATTTTTTTTACTAAAAAATAGCATACTTACTATTTCTTCTCTGAACCCTCTCCCTCTCCCTCTCCTACAAATCTGTAGTTGGAATATTATATTTACTGAAAGTATTTTTCTTCTTAACAACTCAAATGAAAAATGAAGGTTGTATATGAAAGTTAATAGACCAACATTTTTGCATCACAACTAATAGAATTGAAAATGAGTTACTTAAAATTCAAAAAAGATTACATTCAATAAGATGAATTCGGTGTTGAATTTTGTAGATTAATGAATGGCTATTGAGGTGACAGATGAACTTGAAGGAAAAATAATAAATATTGAAGAAGAAAGGTATAAAAGAGTGTGTCAATGGGAAAGAAAATATTTTCGGAACATAATAAAATGAAGAGAAAACAAAAAGATTATTTTTAAAAAAAATAAATAAATTCAGCCCACATATTTCATTAACTTCTAAACAAGAATTTTACATTTTTTAGAAAAAGAAATAACTTATAGAAAAAGTTAAAAACTATTAGTTATATATTTTCCGATAAAAAAATGTCATATGTTTGATATTACCATTTAGTTTTTTTAATTATTGTATCACGCGCTTTTGGAAGAGTGAATAATTTGCTTTGCCACGTCAGCCCTTAAGGTGATATTTAATCACTTCCAAATTCTTAAGGGGTATTTAAACACAATATAGTTAAAGTACTAAGTAGTTTTAATGCCAAGTTTAAGAGGGATTTGTTGTATTTTATCTTTTAAATAGATAATGTTCTTATATCTAAATAAATTAATAATATCTAGATTAAACATGGTGAGGCAAATAACTTTAGTATCTTTCAACATATGTAACGTCTTAATTATGTTGAAAATAATATAGTCCCTCCGTCCACAATTGTTTGTCAAGCTAAGGTAATGCACTACCCTCATGAAAATTAATATAAAATGTAATTTGAATAATATAACTCTACTATACCAAGAATATCAACAGTCTACATAACTTTTCAATTGAAAAGCCAATCCAATTAACACCTTCTCTTGTTATTTTTATATTATCATGATGCCTTTATATTTTATTATAAAAACTATGTTACCTCCCTCAATAAATTAGTCAATTTATGTCACGACCCAAAAATCACGAGTCGTGATGGCCCCTACGTTCCACACTAATAGGTAAGCCAACGAACATGTTTTAACAAACTAAACTAACTAATGAGTGAAAAGACAATAATTTTTCATGTCTCCAATACTAAGTTCCTTATAAGTACGAATGCGGAAAACTGGAAAAAATATTACCCAAGAATTGGTGTCATAAGTACAAGAGCTTCTAGAATACGATGCAAGTCTGAAACTTAAATGACAAATCTAACATAAGGGATATCCTGTCTGAATAATGAATAACAGAATACATAAAAGATAGAGGGATGTGTGGGTCACGGAACAGCCAGGCAGCTTACCACAACTCCAAGACACTCCAAACTCGGACTCAAACTGCTCCTCGAGATGTGCTCCTACTCGGAATTGAATCTGCACCACAAAGAGTGCAACAAAGTGTAGTATGAGTACGAAACCACGTGTACTCAGTATGTCTGATTGACCGACAACAAAGAAGTAGTGACGGGAGTTAAAAAAAATTCTTAAATTATATAAGTATATATATATTACACTCACTATTTAATTTTTATCAATAAAGGTAATCAAACATCAAGTATTTTCCAAACACCAAACAAAACACATAATCATCAAAAAAATAAATGATGTGATGAAATGCAACTCAATGTGATACCATGTAATAAATCGTCTCAGAATACCCAGAAGTCACTCAACCGTATATACATGATACTCCTCGGAAATACATCAAGAGCTCATGACCCATGGAAGACTCGCGAGGTCCATATACCAACACGGGCAATCTCCACGTGTCTGTGCGGACCATCTTAACGTACTATCATAATATCAAACATATTTTCGCACGGACGGTCTCCACGTGCCCAAATTACAATCTTAACATCTCACCATCCACAGCACGGACGATCTCCACGTGCCTAACTTATACTCAATCTCATGTCAATGCATGTACACAATATTATTTCGATAAAGGGGATGATGATGCACCCGAATCAGTCAAATATCGACATACTACATAACCACCTCGATTATCACAACTATACAGGTGTAATAAAGAAAACACAATCACACAAGGATTTCAAGTCAATAATATATCACCTAATGCCCATACGTTTGGGCATTCTCAAATGATAATCCACATTCTATAGTAGTAACTTTCCCTTTTATAACACCGATACTCGTACCAATGCCCGTCACAGCATTGATGACCCCTATCTTTCCCCCTTACCCCTTTGTCTATTTTATTTTTAATTTTTTATAAGGAAAATGTCCTTCGACAAGTCTAAAAGTCTTAACATACCTTAGATGTCGAACCTCGTGCCACAAACCATCAAGATTTTTCCTTTCCTTCTCGCAAAGATTCGGAACGTTCCCAATCTACCAATTATGCAATATTCATAAGTAAGCAAATTTTTGTAGACATTCAAATTATTATATGTCTATCATAGACGCTAAACTCACTCATATTTCCAACCAAACTCCCAATCTTGATATATATTGGTATGCCAAATTTTTCATACTTGCTAAATTTGAAGCCAAGAACTTAACTTTAACATCTCCCAATACCCTTGAATTCAATATTGAATTATATAATATACACCTAATAACTAATAACCTATCTCAATATATCAAACTAATATCTTAATTTTATATATGTATAAAATAAGAATCAACGAACCACTTCTCCAACGTGACCTTCTCCTTTTTTTCTTTTTTTTTTCTTCCTAAAAGTCAATTCTGCCTGCAACGTGCCGATTCCTTTTTTTTTTCAAGGCTTCTCTTAATTGCCCATCATTGGCATGATTGCCCAATGATTGGCTTGAGATTCCATTCCCCGCCCCACCATTTTAATACCAAAAAAGATATACTAATAATAATGAATACGAGAAAATTATAGACCAACGACCCTTTTTTTTCTTTAAATCCTGCAACTACGACTATATATAAATTTCAACTTTAAAATATTACTATATATGGCAATCATTAGGAATTATTATTAACTAAAATCCATTCAATTCAATCTAATAATTTTACTAAAGTTATATCTCTTTCAATAACAAGTTACGACAAACAATACGATATCAACAGATTCTTCACGCCAACAATTTTTACCACTAATGCATGCTTATGAAGAATATAGATCGGTTAAGGAAACACTTTTACCTTCAATATTTTATTTCGTTCGTCTTTGTTTTGTTATCTACGCTGCCCAAAAAAATCAGTTTCTACCTCTTTTGTTTTCTGCCCTTCTAATGTTAATTAAGTAAAATAAATAGACTAACCCCACTAACCTAAATCAATTAATGGGTCAAGTAAAAAGGTATTAAATGAATTATCGATATGACCCACTAACTATTAACTAGATTAATTCTTCACTAAAATTTTTATCAACTAAATATTCTTAGTTTCGAATAGTTTAAAAATACCCCTTTAAATTTTCAAAAGGAGTCAAACTAGGCCTAGTTCTCAAAACAACCTAGCGGGTCATTACATCACTACCACTTAAACAAAAGTTCGTCCTCGAATGGGAAAAAGAAAAGAGCTAACCAGAATGCTCAAAAAGATGAGGATATTTACTCCTCATGTCTGACTCTGTCTCCTATGTAGCCTCCTCCACTGGAGGATGCTTCCACTGAACCTTTACTGAAGCAATCTCCTTGGACCTTAGCTTACGAATTTGCCTATCCAAAATGGTGATCGGCTCTTCCTCAAAAGTCAAATTATGATCAAGTAACACTGAATCCCATTGAATCACATGATCACCACCCTGATGATACTTCTTAAGCATTGAAATATGAAATACAAGATGGACACCTGTCAAACCAAGTGGCAAAGCCAACTGATACGCCACCTCACCAATACACTCAACAATCTCGAAAGGACCAATATACCTTGGGCTCAACTTGCCCTTCTTTCCAAACCTCATCACACCCTTCATGGGTGAAACCTTCAATAAAACCCTCTCTCCAACCATAAACTCTAAATCATGAATCTTTCGATCTGCATAGCCCTTTTGCCTACTCTGAGCCATGAGAAGTCTATCTTGGATCAGCTTGACCTTGTCCAAGGAATCCCTCAACAAATTTGTACCCCATGGTGTAACCTTAAATGCATCAAACCAGCCAATTGGAGATCGACATCTCCTACCATACAGAGCCTCAAATGGTGCCATCTCAATGCTCGAGTGATAACTATTATTGTAAGCAAACTCCGCTAAAGGCAAGAACTGATCCCACTGACCACCAAAGTCAATCACACACGCCCGCAACATGTCCTCAAGAACCTGAATAGTCCGCTCAGACTGACCATCTGTCTGAGGGTGAAAGGCTGTACTAAGGTCCACCCGAGTGCCCAACTCTTTCCGCATAGACCGCAAGAAATGAGATGTAAATTGGGTGCCACGATTTGAAATAATAGATATAGGAACCCCATGCAACCGAACTACCTCCCGAATACAAATCTTGGCTAACCTTTCTAAGTTATAGGTAGTTTGAACTGGTACAAAGTGTGCAGACTTAGTCAGTCGATCCACAATGACCGATATAGAATCGAACTTACCCAAGGTGCGTGGCAATCCTACCACAAAGTCCATTGCAATACACTTCCACTTCCACTCAGGTATAGGCATCCTTTGTGCCACACCTCCAGGCTTTTGGTGTTCATACTTCACTTGCTGACAATTTAAACAACGGGATACAAAATATACTATGTCCCTCTTCATACGACACCACCAATAATGTTGTTTCAAGTCACGATACATCTTAGTATCCCCCGAATGAATCGAGTACCTCAAACTATGGGCCTCCTCCATGATTAATCTAGTCAAATCACCTATACGAGGAACACAGATACGACCTTTAATCCTCAAAACTCCCTCTCTATCAAGAATTGCAGCCTTGGCTTCTCCTTTTAAAACCTTGTCTCTAATCTTACCTAAATGACCATCATCAAACTGTTGAGCCAGAATCTGTTCCAACAAGGATGATCTAGCCTCCATATAAGCCAACACCTTACGAGGTTCTGAAATATCAAGTCTCACAAAGATATTGGCCAAGGATTGGACATCCCTATCTAAAGGACGCTAGTCGACCTGTAACATGGCTATACTACCCATACTTACCGCCTTTCGACTCAAGGCATCTGCTACAACATTTGCCTTTCCTGGATTATAAAGAATAGTCATGTCGTAGTCCTTGAGCAACTCCAACCATCTCCATTGTCTCAAATTCAGATCTCTGTGATCGAATATATATTGGAGGCTACGATGATCCGTGAACACCTAACAATGCGCACCATTAAGATAATGCCTCCAAATTTTCAATGCAAACACAACAGCCGCCAACTCTAAATCATGAATAGGATAATTCTTCTCATGAACCTTCAACTGTCTCGAAGCATAAGCTATCACTTTTCCCTTCTGCATTAATACACAACCAAGACCAATCCGAGAAGCATCACAATATACAACAAAACCCTCTCCCTCCACTTGTAGGGTCAAAATCGGAGCAGTAGTCAATAAAGTCTTGAGCTTTTGGAAACTAACCTCACATTCGTCAGACCCCTGAAAAGTCACCTCCTTCTGTGTCAATCTAGTTAATGGAGATGCAAGGGATGACAAAAATCTCAACAAACCGTCGATAATAACCTGCAAGGCCCAAGAAACTCCGAATCTCAGTAACTAAAGCAGGTCTGACCCAATCTCTAACCGCCTCAATCTTCTTAGGATCCACCATGATACCCTCCTTGGACACTACATGTCCCAATAATGCTACCGAACTACGCCAAAACTCACACTTTGAAAACTTTGCATAAAGCTTCTTCTCCTTTAGAATCCCAAGAACAATCCTCAAATGATGCTCATGTTCCTCCTTAGTGCGTGAGTATATCAATATATCATCTATGAAGACAATAACAAAGGAACTAAATGTGGTTTGAACACTCCATTCATCAAGTCCATAAAAGTTGTTGGGGCATTAGTCAATCCGAAAGACATCACCAAAAACTCGTAATGACCATAACGTGTTCGAAAAGCCGTCTTAGGGATATCCTCAGCACTAACCTTCAACTGATGATAACCAGATCTCAAGTCAATTTTGGAGAAAACTGAAGCACCCTGCAACTGATCAAATAAATCATCAATACGAGGTATCGGATACTTATTTCAGATGGTTACCTTGTTCAACTGCCGATAGTCAATACACATACGCATAGATCCATCTTTCTTCTTCACAAATAACACTGGAGCACCCCAAGGGGATACACTTGGTCTAATAAAACCTTTGCTCAACAAATCCTACAACTTCTCCTTCAACTCTTTTAATTCAGCCGATGCCATACGATAAGGGGGGATGGAAATAGGTCGAGTGCCTGGCTCCATATCAATACAAAAATCAATATCACGATCTGGTGGAAGACCTGGCAAATCGGTCAGAAATACTTTCGAAAATTCACTCACTACTAGAATAGACTCAAGCATAGGAGTCTCAATACTAGTATCTCGAATGTGGGCCAAGTAAGCCAAACATCCTCTCTGTACCAACTGACGAGCCTTAAGGAATGATATCACACCCTTAGAAGGATGACTAAGAGTACCTCTCCATTCTACTATAGGAATTCCAGGCATAGCTAAAGTGATGGTCTTGGCATGACAATTTAAAATTGCGTGGTAAGAAGATAACCAATCCATACCAAGAATCACATCAAAATCTATCATATCTAATACCTTTGAATCTGCATGAGTGTCATACCCCATAAAAGTAACAGTACATAAACGATACACCCAATCTACAACTACATAATCCCCGACAGGAGTAGAAACACGTATCGGCAAATCAAGAGACTCACAAAATATATCCAGACTATGAGCAAAATATGTGAACAAATAAGAATAAGTAGAGCCTGGATCAAATTATACAGTAGCTGGTTGATGACAAACCGGAATAATACCTGTGATAACAGCATCTGAGGCTTCAGCCTCTGGCCTACCTGGAAAAGCATAACAGTGAGAACGACCTCCATCAGATTGTGAACCTCCACGACCACCACCTTGACCAGAAGGAGAACCACCTCTACCTGAATGAGAACCACCTCTACCATTCTGTGCACCAACCCTAGCTGGAGGTTGTGCATTCCCGGAAGACGAAGCCTGAGAACCCTGATGTAAGCCACCACGTCTGGTACTAGGGCAGTCTCTCACAAAGTGTCCCATATCACCACACTCAAAGCAACCCCTACGAGACCCAGGCTGATGAGAGGAACCTGAATGACCAGAATTCCCTCCACGAAGTACAGGTCTAGAAGATGAACCCTATGAAGTATGCACCGAGCTCAAAGAGTTATGCCCAGCGTAACCAGCCTCAGACACTTGTATAGCAGCATGAATGGGTCTTCTGGACTGATGGTGATAACCTCTCCCCAAGTAACCCCGACTCCTAGGCGGAGCACCACAATAATCACCTGAATAACGAGTCCTCTTGCCCTCTCGCTGCTCAAATCCCTTACGTCGAATCATCTCCAACTCCTTAGCAGCATATACCACTTTCTGGAATGGAACACCAAAAGCAGCAACCTGAGAAACTCCTAGGCGGATCGGAATAATCTGCCCTTTAACAAACCTTCTCACTCTCTCAGCCTTTGTGGGAAGTATCATCGAAGCATGCCTAGCCAAGGCATGAAATTTACCCTCATACTCAGCAACTGACATACCATTTTGCTGCAAACCCTCAAACTCGGCCCTTTTGCGCTCCCTCTCACTGCGTGGAACAAATTTGGATAGAAATACCTGAGTAAATTGAGTCCAGGATAGTGGATGGGATCCAGCTGGCCTACTACTAATATAATCCCTCCACCACTGCTTAGCAGAGCCAGTCATCTGAAACGCTGTGTAGTCAACTCCATGAGACTCAACTAATCCAAGATTATGCAACCTCTCATGACAACTAACTATAAATTCATATGCATCCTCAGCTAGTCACCAGTATAAGTAAGAGGATTCATTAGTCTGAACCTCCCAAACATCTTTTGCTCATCAATAGTCATAGAAGGCCTGTTCACCAAATGTGATGTCATATCTGGAAACTCCATACTATTCAAACGAGGAGCTACAGCGGCAGGTGGCTGAGTCCTGGGAGTCTGAGAATCTGGAGCAACTATCGTATCTGGAGTTTGACCTCCAACACGGGTCTGTGAGCCATCAGAAATGACGGGCAAAGCTCCTGCCTGGGCCGTCCCCTCTAGGATTCCTAACATACGAGCCAAGGTATCTTGAAGCACTGGGGGGACAATAGTACTGGGTGGATCCTAAGCTGGCCCATCCCCCTCGACACGATCTTGCACATCCCCATGAATAACCTCTGCATCAGGAGGTACGGTCCTATCACGACCCTGGGTAGCTACTGGTACTTGACCATCCACAGGTGCTGCAATACGGCCCCTACCCTGACCTCGAGCTCGTCCCCTACCTCTACCTCGGATAGTGTTTCCAGAAGTAGGCGTAGGAATAGGATCTTGATCACCACTTGCCGATGTACGATTCCTAACCATCTAAGAGAGAATGAGATATCAAGATTAGAAATTCTACAAGGTCAAGTGTGCACGATAATGAATAAAAGAACAGAATATTTCCTAAATGTCCTATAGCCTCTCGAAGATAGGTATGGACGTCTTCATACCGATCCGCAAGACTCTACTAGACATTGCTCTTGTACTCTTGAGACCGACGAACCTAGGGCTCTGATACCAAATTTATCACGACCCAAAAATCACGAGTCGTGATGGCACCTACGTTCCCCACTAATAGGTAAGCCAACGAACATGTTTTAACAAACTTAACTAACTAATGAGTGAAAAGACAATAATTTTTCATATCTCCAACACTGAGTTCCTTATAAATACGAATGCGGAAAACTGAAAAAAATATTACCCAAGAATTGGTGTCATAAGTACAAGAGCTTCTAGAATACGATGCAATTCTGAAACTTAAATGACAAATCTAACATAAGGGATATCCTGTCTGAATACTGAATAACAGAATACGTAAAAGATAGAGCGAGGTGTGGGCCACGGAACAGCCAGGCAGCTCACCACAACTCCAAGACAC
This sequence comes from Solanum peruvianum, assembly GCA_027705065.1. NCBI lineage: Eukaryota > Viridiplantae > Streptophyta > Magnoliopsida > Solanales > Solanaceae > Solanum > Solanum peruvianum. The sequence goes on from JAKWJD010001765.1 coordinate 12,865,100, forward strand.
TCCAAACTCATACTCAAACTGCTCCTCGAGATGTGCTCCTACTCGGAATCGACTTTGCACCACAAAGAGTGCAACAAGTGTAGTGTGAGTACGAAACCACGTGTACTCAGTATGTCTCATAGACCGACAACGAAGAAGTAGGGACGGGAGTTTAAAAAAATAAATTCTTAAATTATATAAGTATATATATATTACACTCACTACTTAAGTTTTATCAACAAAGGTAATCAAACATCAAGTACTTTCCAAATACCAAACAAAACACATAATCATCAAAAAAAATAAATGATGTGATGAAATGCAATGCCATATGATACCATGTAATGAATCGTCTCAGAATATTAGTACTCACTCAACCGTATATACATGATACTCCCCGGAAATACATCGAGAGCTCATGACTCATGGGGGACTCGCGAGGTCTATATACCGACACAGACGATCTCCACGTGTGTGTGCCTACGATCTCAACGCACTATCATAATATCAAACAAGTTTCGCACAAACGGTCTCCACGTGCCCAAATTACAATCTTAACATCTCACCATCCCCAGCACGGACAATCTCCACGTGCCCAACTTATACTCAATCTCATGTCAATGCATGTACACAATATTATTTCGATAAAGGGGATGATGATGCACCGGAATCAGTCAAATATCAACATACTACATAACCACCTCGATTATCACAACTATAAAGGTGTAATAAAGAAAACACAATCACAAAAGGATTTCAAGTCAATAATATATCACCTAATGCCCATATGCTTGGCATTCTCAAATTACAATCCACATTCTATAGTAGTAATTTTCCGTTTTATAACAACGGTACTCGTACCAATGCCCGTCACACCATTGATACGAGACCCCCATCTTTCGCCTTACCCATTTTTCTATTTTCATTTTTAATATTTAATTAGTAAAACGTCCTTCAACAAGTCTAAAAGTCTTAACATACCTTAAGAGCCGAACCTCAGGCCACGAATCTTCAAGATAGTTCCTTCCCTTTTCGCAAAGTTTCGGAACGTTCCCAATCTACCAATTATGCAATATTCATAAGTAAGCAAATTTTTGTAGACATTCAAATTATTATATGTCTATCATAGACGCTAAACTCACTCATATTTCCAACCAAACTCCCAATCTTGATATATATTGGTATGCCAAATTTTTCATACTTTCTAAATTTCAAGCCAAGAACTTAACTTTAACATCTCCCAATACCCTTGAATTCAATGTTAAATTATATAATATACACCTAATAATTAATTACCTATTTCAATATATCAATCTAATATCTTAATTTTATATATGTATAAAATAAGAATCAACGAACCACTGCTCCAACGTGACCTTCTCCCTTTTTTATTTTTTTTTTCTTCCTAAAAGTCAATTTTGCCTGCAACGTGCCAATTCCTTTTTTTTCCAATGCTTCTCTTAATTGCCAATAATTGGCATGATTGCCCAATGATTGGCTTGAGATTCCATTCCCCTCCCCACCATGTTAATACCAAAAAAAGATATACTTATAATAATGAATACGAGAAAATTATAGACCAACGACCCTTTTTTTTCTTCAAATCCTGGAACTACGACTATATATAAATTTCAACTTTAAAATATTCCTATATATGGCAATCATTAGGAATTCTTAATAACTAAACATCCATTCAATTCAATCTAATAATTTTACTAAAGTTATATCTCTTTTAATAACAAGTTACGACAAACAATACGTTATCAACAGATTCTTCACGCCAACAATTTTTATCACTAATGCATGCTTATGCAGAATATAGATTGGTTAAGGAAAAACTTTTACCTTCAATATTTTATTTCGTTCCTCTTTGTTCTGTAATCTACGCTGCCCAAAAAAATCAGTTTCTACCTCTTTTGTTTTCTTCCCTTCTAATGTTAATTAAGTAAAATAAATAAATTAACCCCACTAACCTAAATCAATTAATGGGTCAAGTAAAAAGGTATTAAATGAATTATGGATATGACCCACTAACTATTAACTAGATTAATTCTTCACTAAAATTTTATCAACTAATATTCTTAGTTTCGAATAGTTTTAAAATACCCCTTTAAAATTTCAAAAGGAGTCAAACTAGTCCTACTTCTCAAAACGACCTAGCGGGTCGTTACAATTTATTTTAACTATTTTATGTTAAATTAGGGTAGAATATATTTAGTAATGATAGTTTGGTGACTTGATAAACATCAAAATTCTACTATAGTTCCATTTTGAATTTGAGAAACAAACAATATTTGGGGAAAATTGAGTTGTTAAAAAATGTATTAAATACTAAATGTTGAAAAAAGGTTATAAATACTAGTTGACGGTATCAATCATCATTGACTCACATTTTATAAGCAATTACCTATTTCTAGCAAGTGATGTATTGTAAAAGGTTAATGCAACAAATTGAACACTCTTTTTAATATAAGAACAACAATTGTTGTAAGTGGAGTGTAAATGATTGGATCAACTTCGATGTTTAAAATATCAAATTAAACTATTTATGTAAAAATTTCAAATTTGTAAACCAATTAATAGAAATGGGATTTTTCAACCTCGAATTTTTTCGGGTTGGTTCCATTTTTTTCAAATATAAAACCAAATTATTTTTGTCAAATTTTTAAATCAATAAATCAAAAAAACATTAATAAACCTCGAGTTTTTTTTAAAATTTATTTCATGTTATTATAACCTTGGCAAACAGTTCCTAATTTATTTTAAATCATTTTTGACTTATCTTAAATTATTTTTTATATTTGTCAAATACTTTCAGAAATAAAAAAATGACTTAAAATCACGAAAAAGAAACACTTGAAAATAGGTTTGGGTTTGACAAATTTTAATGACAATTCAAACACCTGTCGTGATACTTATGTGTAAATATAAGTCTACAAAGGCAAACATTAATTATGGTAGAAACTCTTTTAAAAAAATCTAATTCTTGAAATTACTTAAGTTAAATGATACTCATGCAATACTTGTTATAATTACAGTACAAGAGAATACAAATATAAGCCATTATATTTTATTAGGTATAATGCCCAAGTACCCCCTCAACCTATGCCCGAAATCTCAGAGACACACTTATACTATACTAAGGTCCTATTACCCCCCTGAACTTATTTTATTAATAATTTTTTACCCCTTTTTAGCATACGTGGCACTATCTTGTGGGCCCAACGATGATTGACTTTTTTTTTCGAACTAGTGCCACGTAGGCTAAAAAAGGGTAGAAAATTACATATAAAATAAGTTCAGGGGGTAATAGGACCTTAGTATAGTATAAGTGTGTTTCTGGGATTTCGGGCATAAGTTGAGGGGTACTTGGGTATTTTCCCTATTTTATTACAAAAACATGGTTTGATCCCTCAACTTCCTAAATATGGTAGATTATATTTTATTTTAATTTATTTATTTTAAATTGGGATAAAATACATTTCGTAATTATAATTTGGTGACCTGGCAAACTTAAAATCCTACTGTAGTTCCACTTCGAAATTGAGAAACAAAAGAGATTGGGGAAAATTGAGTTGTTAAAATATATCAAATGGTAAGTGTTGAAAAGATATTTTAAATATTAGTTGACGTATAAATCATCATTGACTCATTTTTACAAAATAATTACCTATGTTTATGGTAGTTATGTCATATAATAAGTGTTGTATTTTAAAAGATTAATGCATCAATTGAACATTCTTTCTGAGATATAAGAATATCTTACTTTTTCTGAGATATAAGAATATCTTACTCTTTCTGAGATAAGAATATATAGTGATACATGATCATCAGCTTGGTTCATTTTAAAGTTCAAATTAAATTATTTGTGTAAAAATTTTAACTGTATAAATCAAATTAATAAAATTTGGGTGTTCAACTTCGCAATTTTTCGTGTCAAATATCATATATTTTTTTTTACTTTTCCAGTAAAATATTCATACAAGTATATAATTAACTTATCCTCCAAATATTTTTTTAATCCATCCATAATAGAACTATGAAAGGTGCTTCTCAACAAAATAATACAAAATATGAGATGTGTGATGAAACTAAAATATTTAACACAAATAATAATAAAATCACATAAAATAAAGTTTTGAAAATGATTATAATGTAAAAGTACTCAATTACACTAAAGTAAGTCTAAAAAGCATTAGTTACATGATTAACATTAAATAAAAACTAAAATTAGGTTATGTAGTATCCAACATTAGTGTTGAGTTAATTTATTTGTAAGAATTAGTGCTTAGTTAATTCTGAATTGTACTTGATTAGAGTTGCATCTAGAAATGGATTATAACCTTTACTTCGCTATTCAAAATTCTAAATCTCAAAAAATTTAAAAAAATATTTGATGATAAAATGTATGAAAAATTATATTTGATATTGAAAAATTATGTAGAAGTCAATACTTTAATTGTAACATCTCGTAACTCCAATATCTAGATTAAACCAAGAAGCTAAGTTTTGGTCATATTCAAACGGTCATAACTTCTAGCTCCGGAGGAGTTATCAGTTCTTTATGTTGGTGGAAAGACCTTGGAAATATCTTTCAAACAGCGCCGAGTTTGCTAATTTTTGATGTCGTATTAGGGAGATATGATTTTCGAAAATTGGGTTATTGGAGTGAGGAAAGTTCTATTCGGATTATAGCAGGGGTAAAGTAGTCTTTTCACCTTACAATTTTCTAATTTGTTTAATATATATATATATATATATATATATATATATATATATATATATATATATATATATATATATATATTCCCTTTGCATATGTCCTGTATTTCCTTTTTGTCTGTGGAATACATATATATATATATATATATAAATATATATATATATATATATATATATATATATATATATATATATATATTCCCTTTGCATATGTCCTGTATTTCCTTTTTGTCTGTGGAATACATATATATATAAATATATATATATATATATATATATATATATATATATATATATATATATATATATATATATATATATATATATATATATTCCCTTTGCATATGTCCTGTATTTCCTTTTTGTCTGTGGAATAACTCATGGATTGTTCTCTTTTTGTATTTTTCATTCCTGTGAAATGTACCGTTTCTTTGATCTTCCATTCTGTGCACCTGGTATGCAATTAATGTTTTAGTTTCCTTCATTTAAGTTATATTGTAGATTTTAAGTTTCAAGGTTATCGAAGGATGTGTTTACAGCTCATGTGACTGAGACGCGAAAATCCACTTCGTAACCTAGAGCCACCGCAAAATCAAATTTGAAATCCAATGGCATCCATGAGAGGAAATTTGTGAAACCCTAGTGGAAATCGTATAAGAAAAAAGGAAAATCGTACTAGAGAAAGAAAGGAGAAATCGTATTATGTTTTAGAGAAATAAGAATGGGGTGAAAATTGTATCTATTAGAGAAATGAGGAAAAAATTAGTTATTAAGATTTTATGAGTCTATGTGGAGGTGAGGTTGTTTGGTGCTTATATGGCATCCACATGGCGTCCGTGTGGCCTCCACATGGCGTCCATATGGCATTTAACACCCCCCTGTTAAATGTAAGGGTAAAAGTTACCCAATACTTTAATAGAAGGGTAGTTTGAGCCAAAATATAGTTTAAGGGTATATTTGAGCTATTTTCGATAGTTCAAAGATAATTTTGAGTCTTTTCCGTTTTTTCATTAATCAATAATATTTCGTCACTAAAAATCTTGTATGACAAAAAAATTATTCGTTACTCAGTTGTCACTAAAGGTGTGTCTCTAAATGTGTACAAAGACGATTTAGTGCTTCGTCGCTAAAAATATTATATTAACTACAAAAAGAAAAATGATCCCAAAATGCTTAAACATTTGTGACAAATTTATTTGTTTTAAAAAGTATTTTTTTTGTAGTTAATAGTATGTTTTGTCACTAAAAAGGTTATTACTACCGATAAAACTTTAGCGTCGCTAATTATTTTACTTCAATCAGTGACGAAATCAATTATCTCTAAATTATATGTATTTCATAGTTGAACAAAATCTAATTTTTTCACTAATGACTATATTTTATATACAAAAAATTATTTTGTTCTTAAATGTATATATGATAAAATTTATCATTATAAAAATAGTTATATATATATATATATATATATATATATATATATATATATATATATATATATATATATATATATATATATATATATATATATTCCCTTTGCATATGTCCTGTATTTCCTTTTTGTCGGTGGAATAGCTCATGGATTGTTGTCTTTTTGCATTTTTCATTCCAGTGAAATGTACCGTTTCTTTGATCTTCTATTCTATGCACCTGGTATGCAATTAATGTTTTAGTTTCCTTCGTTTAAGTTATGTTGTAGATTTTAAATTTCAAGCTTATCGAAGGATGTGTTTACAGCTCATGTGACTGAGACGCGAAAATCCACTTCGTAACCTAGGGCCCCCCGCGAAATCAAATTTGAAATCCAATGGCATCCATGAGAGGAAATCTGTGAAACCCTAGTGGAATCGTATAAGAGAAAGGGAAAATCGTACTAGAGAAAGAAAGGAGAAATCGTATTATGTTTTAGAGAAATAAGAATGGGGTGAAAATTGTATCTATTAGAGAAATGAGGGAAAAAATAGTAATTAAGATTTATGAGTCTATGTGGAGGTGAGGTTGTTTGGTGCTTATGTGGCATCCACATGGCGTCCGTGTGGCCTCCACGTGGCGTCCATATGGCACTTAACCCCCCTCTGTTAAAAGTAAGGGTAAAAGTGACCCAATACTTTAATAGAAGGGTATGTTTGAGCCAGAATATAGTTTAAGAGTATATTTGAGCTATTTTCGATAGTTCAAAGATAATTTTGAGTCTTTTCCGTTTTGTCATTAATAAATAATATTTCGTCACTAAAAATCTTGTATGACAAAAAATAATTCGTTACTCTGTTGTCACTAAAGGTGTGTCTGTAAAAGTATATGAAGACGATTTAGTGCTTCGTTGCTAAAAGTATTATATTAACTACGAAAAGAAAAATCATCCCAAAATGCTTAAACATTTGTGACAAATTTATTTGTTTAAAAGAGTATTTTTTTTTGTAGTTAATAGTATGTTTTGTCACTAAAAAGGTTATTACTACCGATAAAACTTTAGCGTCGCTAATTATTTTACTTCAATCAGTGACGAAATCAATTATCTCTAAATTATATGTATTTCATAGTTGAACAAAATCTAATTTTTTCACTAATGACTATATTTTATATACAAAAAATTATTTTGTTCTTAAATGTGTGTGTGTGTATATATATATATATATATAGCTGCCTTGGGGAATCGAATGCACAACCTTAAGGTTGGAAGTGAAGAATGCTTACCATTAGACCAACTCTCTCTTGTGGTTTATTTTGGTATTATTTTATACTTCATTAACTTCTTTCAAATTTAACTGTTGTAGAAACAATATATTATATAATAATTTAAACTCTTACCAAATGCATGAAATTTACCACCCACAATTGATTTAAATGTAGATTATATTTTAACTAAACATTGTATTTTTAATATATCTTTAGATATATTCAGCATAATTATTTATAATCGTTAGTTCATTCCTTTTATTTGTACTTTTATTTTTTAGTTTATTTCAATTTTCACACTAATAGGAAAAATTAATAAAAAATCAAGAAATATATTACACCTTTGCAAATACTAAGTTTGTAAGTCCGTGTTATCTCTATATAGTTACTCTAGTTTACCAGTCACAAATCAATAGACATGCACAAAACATAGCACAAAGACTCGACAAAATTTTTTTTTATCGTGCTTTTCAATGAAAGTGTATCAAATAAAAAAGAAAAGTGCTAAACAAACAAATATTAGTGATCTAGTAGTAGAACCGTGCCTACTCACAATATCTATAACCCGGATTGTATTTTTCAAAATATGCATTTTATAATTGCGTAATTTAAGATAATTGATGAATTTAACTTTTTCGTTTTTACAAAATTCACCGACTTCATTGGTTTTAATATCTGTCTATTCCTTATGAAACACTTGTATTATTCTTTTTGTAAGTTTTTATCTGTAATTATGAACAATTGTAGAAAAAATTGTATTTAGCTACGAATTATTTTCGTAGTAAATAGTTTAATCATTCACTACAAATTTAAGTCGTCAATATTTTCGTTGTCACTAAATCATAGATTGATTAGAGACAATAAAATATTTATCACCGATTATTCATATTATTAGAGACAAAATAAATGTCATAATGATTACATATAAATTTTCATATCTAAAGTTTATAATATTTAACTACGAATTCTAATTTGTCGATATTGTAACTACATATTATTTTAGATGAAATTCTTTTGTGTCAAAAATTTAATAAATTATAAGACAAAAAATATTTTGTCATGAATTACATACACTATTAGTGACGAAATAGTGTGTCACCGATAATTTTAAATTCGTGACTAACACTATTTGACAAAATGGCATCAAATGATTTATTGGTGAAAAACTTAACAGGATAAACTTTGCTAGGAATTCTTATGTTTCGTCACTAGAAATATTTGTCTCATATATTTAACCACAAAAAGTAAATTTTGTCACTAAAAGCGAATAATTAATGACGAATTTGATGTCATACCTACGTATCATATTTGTTGTAGTGGTTGGTGATTTGTTGTTTTCAGAAAGCTTCTCCTATTAGTCATTAGGTTATTTATCTTTATTTACTCAATCTAAGAAATATTTCAAAATATTATTCATTTACCTTCCTTTTCTTTCGTTTTTAATTTCAAAAGAACTTTATTGCATTTCTCCTCTTTTTTATTTAATTGAAAACATCGACAAATTTAATTACAATTAAAACACTCTCAAAAATAACTACAATTTATTTAAATGTGTCTACATTCATTTTAATTTCTAATTAAATTAAACAATTAATACATATTAATGTTACGCGATATATGTTCTTCTATATTTGTCATCTCTTCTCAAATTAGGTATTTCTATATCATTTTAATGCCATTATATTTTATTACAAAGACTTGGTTTGATCCCTCAGCTCCTTTTATATAGTAGATTATATGTTATTTAAATAAATTAGTTAATTTGTTTTGATTATTTTATGTTAAATTGGGATAAAATATATTTCATAATTATAATTTGGTGACTTGATAAACTTCAAAATCCTACTGTAGTTCCAATTCAAATTTGAGAAACGAAAGAGATTAGGGAATATTGAGTTGTTAAAATATATTAAATTGTAACGGTTGAAAAGATATTTCACATACTAGTTAGACATATAAATCATCATTGACTCATTTTTACAAAGCAATTACCTATTTTATGGTAGTTGTGTCATATAGTAAGTGTTGTATTGTAAAAGATTAATGCATCAACTGAACACTCTTTCTGTCATAAGAATATCAGACTCTTTCTGAAATAAAAAAATCTAGTGATACGTGATCATCAGCTTGATTCATTTTAAATATCAAATTAAATTATTTATGTAAAAATTTAAATGTATAAATCAAATTAATAAAATTGGGGGTTTTAAACTTCACATTTTTTCCGTGTTGGTTCGATTTTTTTTAAATATCAAACCAAATCATAAACCTTGATTTTTTTTATTTTCCTGGTAAAATATTCATAAAAGTATATGATTAATTTGTGCTCCAAATATTATATTTTAAATCCTCTTGATCGTTTGGAGCACTAGAATTTTTTATTTCACAAAATACTTTCCTATGGGTTCTAAATGTGTATTTTGAATTATTCGTAATTATAATTATAAAAATAGTGGGAAAAGTTTACTAATTTATTTAGTTGGTGGTTAAAGAGAATAATATCAAAATTAATAGTGAGTCACTTTTACCACTCCTATAATTATTCATATATTAATTGGGTAAACATAATTTGTAGAGAAGAATAAAACTAGACGAGAGAACAGAAGGTAGAGTTGAGCGAAGAAAGTCACGGTACTTCAGGTGATTTTCTTATTTCGATTATTACTATTATACTATATGGGTTTGATAGTGTGATTTATTTTTTGTTGAAGGAAGAGGCAAACAAGTGGACATTAATGGAACTAAAGGAAACTAATGAATTTTCTTTTTGGTCAGAATCTTAGTTTTTGAGATTGAGGATACAAATAGTAGTGGATAAAATTTTCCTGACTATGTCAATGATGATATAACTATAACCTAAATACTTATTAATATAGAATAGGCAAAATTTCAATTCAGTATGCAAATTATACATCCAGGTCACTGATACTAACGCAATGACCTTTTATATTCAAGGTTCTGTTTATATGTTACCACATTATAATAAAGGTTTAATATATTGAGATATGTAATCAAATATTAGGTGTATCGAATTATTAAATTTTATTAAATATATGCTAATTGGAGGAATTATGACTTACCCTTAGATTGGACTTTTTAGGTAACAATTTAAGGCTTTCATAATCGTACAGACATACACTGGATATATGGACATTTATCATGTTGTTTTGGAATGGAAATGGAAGACTATTAGTTAATTTCCTTTGGTCAGGATATTAATTAACTGAAAAGTTAGGAGACAAATTTTAGGGTTGATGATTGGTCAAATTGGGGTAGTAACAAATAAAGTTTGGGAGATTAGGCTATTGTAATAATAATTAAAGAAGTTTGTTTGTGTGAGTAATGGGATAGTCAATGATAAGGAGGATATGACAGTTTTTGTATAGGATGATTGTGGTATAAAAAGTATTGCAAGCGGTGGAGTACGAACTCTTTGGTTACTATTATTTAATTATCAATTGATATTATAATTAACCTTTATAATTAGATAGGAATTGAATTGAATGCACGGTCTGCTATCACTAGTTTCATAATTGGTAATTTTCGATTAATATTTTAGAGGAATTGAGACTTAATACTACACTTGCAATTTGAGAAATACAGGAGTTGACATCAAATTTAGGAAATTTTTTTAGAGTTATATGAGTGTCTATAGTCCCGTTACTTATGAGTTATGCATACTTAATAGATTGGAAACACGTTGAGGCATTAAAAAAAGGAAAATCATTGGGAAGCTAGCTTGCTGGCCTTCGGTTCTTCGGTGGAGGTAGGTTATGGTTTATACTATTTGATAGTAAACTCTTAATAGTGATTGATATGCATTGAATGATATTATGAAATTTTCTTTGTCCTTCATTTTGTGGTTGTGTGGCTTGGTTGTGTGTTTTGTGATTGGTCTGAAATCTTGAGACCATGGAATTTATATTCATGCACTCTCTTTATCGATGTGATGCCTTGAATTAAGAAGGTTTGATGAAATAATATAACAATGAGTTTAAAGTGGTGATAATAAAAGATAAATTGGCGGTATTCTTGGATCGGAGTGTTTAGTTCCGACACGGTATTCTTGTATCGCAGTGTCACGTTCCGACACAGTATTCTTGGATCGGAGTATCACGTTCCGACACGGTATAATTGAATCGGAGTGTCACGTTCCTACACGGTATAATGAAATTGAAGTATCACATTCCGACACGGTATAATTGGATCAGAGTGTCACGTTCCTACACGGTATAATTGGATCCGAGTGTCACGTTCCGACACAATAACATTAAAGGAAAAGGATATTAAATTAATTTAATGTACTCAATCTCAAAGAACCCATTTCCCAACGAACGTGATGTGGAGGCATGAGTCCTCGTGTGTACTTGATATTGTGATTGATTACGTACTTGATTCAATTGTCACTTGTTCATGTTGTTTGTTGCTTTTCACCTATTAAGTACTATAGTTGATTTTATACTATTATTCTTTGTATATTATTTACTATTTTGGATTGGCCGATGATACTTACTCAGTATATGTTGCCTCGTACTGAGCCCTAAATGTACTTTTCTTTGTTTTCCTTATATGGAGTGCACGACGAATTTGGATCGCCCTCAGCTCTATCAAGTCTCGCCATATCAGTTTCAAGGGTGAGCTATTCATTCGAGCTTGGGTTGTATTCTCTCAGTCATTACCTAATGTCCTTAGTTTTCGGACACAAATTACGTTATTTCATTTATTTTGGTGTCTTTGATACTCTTACGCTTAGTAATTAGAGATTAGATGTCCTTGTCATGATAACTTTCAAATTTTGGGAAAAGATATTTAGTAAATTTTTAAACATCCGCATTATGCTTGTAGTTTGTAATTTAGGGTTAAATTTGTTGGTTCTCCCACCTAGGGGTTTAAGTGTGGGTACCATCACGACTCGTTTTGGGTCGTGACAATTTTAATTCAATCATAATAGAACTATCAAAAGTGCTTCTCAACAAAATAACATAAAATATGAGATGTGTGATGACACTAAAATATTCAATAAAAAATAATAATAAAATCACATTTAATAAAATTTTCAAATTAATAAGTCATTATGAAAATGTTTATAATTTATAAGTACTCAATCACACTAAAGTAAGACTAAAAAGTATTAATTACATTATTAACATTAAATAAAAATAAAAATTAGGTTATGTAGTTTTAATGTCAAAATCAATGTAAAACTAAAGTATATATATTCAACATTAGTGTTGCGTTAATTTATTTGTTTTTTTAGTTTGGATTAATGTTTAATTAATTTTAAATAGTGCTTCATTAGAGTTGAATATAGAAATGAATTATAACCTTTAAATAACTATTCAAAATTCTAAATCTCAAAAAAATTAAAAATATATTTGATGATAAAAACTATGAAAAACTATAAGTGATATTTAGAAATTATATAGAAGTCAATACATTTATTGTAACATCTTGTAACTCGAAATATCTAGGATTAAACCAAGAAACTAAGAATAGTTATTTTCGAAAAGAAAAGGAAATATCTGGAAAATTTCTCAAGTGTAAAAGTATGTTTTTGGTCATTTTCAAACGGTCATAATTTCTAGCACAGAGGCAGTTATGGGCAGTTCTTTATGTGGATTGAAAGCCCTAGGTAAGATATTTTCGACGGCTCTGAGTTTGCTATTTTTAAATGTCATAATAGGGAGATATGTTTTTCAAAAGTTGGGCTATTGGAGTGAGGAAAGTTCTATTCGAATTTTAGTAAGGATAAACTAGTCTATTCACCATACCACTTCCTAATTTGTTTCAAGAGTTTAGTTTGGGTAAAACAAAGTTTTAGTTCAGATTAGAATAGTACTTTTTATGCTTAGGGTTTGAGAGAAAAGAGAAGAGAAGAAGGAGAAGGGAGGAAAAACAAGATTTCACCAAGAACGCCAAGAGATTCTAGTGGAATTCGTTAGGGATGATATCTAATCATTGAAGTTCTTGATGAAAAGCCGTTGAAATATTGTTGGTTGAGTTTTGGTATGCCTTTGGTTGTTTGATTAGTGCTTCAAGGGTGTTTTATGAGTCTAAACTATTGGGTATTGAGGATTTTAGTGAGCCTCAGTGTTTGGGGTGAGATCCATGGGAGTTTAGAAGGTTGAGAATTAAAAATCAGAGAAGAAATGTCGAAAATCCCGTCTAACAAGTCCCGGGGAGCCGCGCCTGCCAGAGCCCCTCAGGGGAGCCTCTATCTGACAGGGCCTGGCGCGCCGTGCCAACTATAGCCTCTCAGGACAGTCACTTAATTCTTTCAAGCTTAGAAGTTGTTTATCATTCCATCTCGCGTACTCGTACATCTAATGTAATAATGTCAGTTGGCCTGCATCGTCTTATGATGAAGGCGCAGGTAACCAGGATCAGCATCCAGCACCTTGTTAATCCATCTTGAGCATTCAGGGTCTGTGGTGAGCCTCCTTGCATCCCATAGCACTCTTTAATTGTTTTTTCTATTTCCTTTATAGAATGTTGTGGGATTTGTCCAAACATTCATCTTATTAGTACTAGAGGCTTAATAGACAAATCATTAGTCAAACAGTCAGTTTTGGGTATCTCCTTATTTGCAGACAGAAACAAATCCACTATCTATTTTACGTCAACCAGTACGTGGAATAACTCCCGATATAATAGTAAAAGCAAGGCGTGCTGGTGTATCAACTCATCAATTTCCCCTCGAAATAGGATACACATAAGGAAAAGTACTTGACATTCGTTGGTTATTAGAGGCATCCCGAAAACATTAAGTTTTGAACTAGTGGGTGCTGCCAAACGGAGTGGCGATGCCATACGCAAAAAGAAAAAGACTCATAGAATGGCAGAGGCAAATAAAGATTTTTCACATTTTCGTAAATCCATGAACATGATGTATACATCTCAATCAGAAAAGAAACAAGAGAAAAAAGAAAGAATCGAAATTGATCGATAGATTTCTCGAAACAAACGAACAGGAAACGAAAGATGAAACATAAATTGTGGATCAACTAAGAACTCTCGGGGACTTTGTTAAATAGGAACCTCATGTAAATACTATGGAATGTGGTGTAATCCTATTCATGGAGATTTCGTAACTATTCAAAAAATGGAAAGTTCGACACAATTGGTATTTCTTTTGGAAATTGGAAACAGTTACTAATTTATGATCTTGTATGTACAGAATGAAAACTTCATTCTCGATTCAACGAGAATTTTTATGAAAGCCTTTCATTTGCTTCTCTTCGTTGGAAGTTTGATTTTCCCAGAATGTACCCTAATTTTTTGCCTAATTTTTCTTCTGATGATCGATTCAACCATACATATATTGTTTTGAGACTTAAATTTTATATTTAGCCAAGACTATTATTTAAAGTGTTTTCATGAGAATGTTTCCAGCTTTATACTTGAGTTAAGTTAAGTCTTTCGCTGAGTTAACTAAGTCTGGCCAAGGGTTTGCTTAACGTCAACAATGGTCGTTGGGTGCCGACCCCGTCCAAGGTGTAGACTCGAAGCATGACATTTTTGTAGAGGGAGCTTCTCAGATGGTAAGCACCCCTCACTTCCAACCTGAAGGTTGCGAGTTCGAGTTACCAAGGGAGAAAAAGGGGTGGGAGACCCTGGAAGGGGAGGGGTAAAATAAGCCCAAACATAGGTAACTTGTCAAACCCATCAAGAATTATAAGAGTTGGGCTCAAGATAATTTGAATTTGGATCAATGTCAACTCATTCAAGCTTAATCAAGTTTAAGAGAGTTCTCAATTTAGCCCAATTTAATAACAAGTTTCAACTGTTTTGAAATTCTTTACTAAGATATTTTCTTTTATTAAAGTTATGAATTATTATCTAGTCAACATTTTTTAGGATTTCTCTATCCATTTGTTGTTTTTTTTTTTAAAAAAAAAAAATCTTGCGCTGAAATTCGTATTGTGAATGTAGAAAGTTAAATATCATTATATTAAAATTATTGAGATTAATTGGGTTGAAATGGGTGGGTAAAAACCCAACCCAATACATTGAACCTAAAGTAAACTTGGGCATATCAAGACCCAACTCCTTTTTATTGAAATGAATTGAAGGATGTCCGCATCAGAAGGAAAGTATATGAGAGTGATAAAATAAGGAGAAGCTTCGCACATTGTCTTGTCTTATGAATAATTAATAAGTTAAATATATTGAATTGGTTGATGTTTTGAAATAGAATTGATGACTTGACAACAACATGATGAGTAGTTATCGTGTGCATTCCAACAAACAAAATCATCCAACGGACACCTTACCTTGTCACGTGGTTAATATTAATAGATGATTAATTATATTGTAATTATACTTAAAATACATGAATATATCCTATCGGCTTATCTAAAACATGGGTCAAATGTGGTGAACAAATACGTAAGCATTAATTAATTTTCCCATATGTATGTACAAATCAAACAAGATCATGGTTTAACTTTCATCATAAGAAGAGAATTTGTAGGAGTTGTCGGAGATCATCATTTTCTTCACCAGTGAAAGAATTATGTAATTGGACTATGTAAAGTGATATAGCAAGAGTAGTTGACACAAAAAAAAATATCAAATGTACACATTGGTGGACCAAATCGTGCTCATGACCACACAATGAAGAAGTATGAAGATCTAATAATGCGACAAGATCAAACAATTCAAGATGCATTTGTTAAGCAATCTAATCAAACCAAACTAGAGCACACAATTTGTTTAAAATATTTTGTTGAGGTTGTGAGACTCCTTTTGAATCAAGGATTGGTATATCATGGACATCAATAAGATGAGTCATCATTAAGCAAAGGTAACTTTTTGAAATTCTTTCATGGTATGAGAGGCGGTGTGATAAAATTATAGATCTTCTGTTGAAAAAAGCTTCAAAAAATAATAATATCATGACCCAAACCGTACTAACTGGCACCCACACTAACACTCTAGTGGGAGAACCGCTACTACCACCCAACTAAAGTACATAATCTAAACTAAGATATTTATGTTACAGAAGCAAGTCAATATAATAAAAAATGCAGAAAATACACTTAAAATAACATGAAAGTTAATGTACCAAAACTCAATCAATGAAAAGTCTAAGAACATGGGGTACAACCCCAAAACTAACATCACCTTAACAAATAGTTTGATTCTGAAAAGAGTGGTCTTAAACAAAGAGAACTCAAGGCAACACGGAAGAACTAGCTCACCCTAGAATTCGAACGGTCACTGATCTTATAAACGAGGTGTGTCAATAGCTGCCGGAAGATGCCATGTACTCAACAAAAAAGAAGAGCAAAAGGAAAATTAGTACAAAACCATAGTGTATTGGTAGGATCACGTGACTATCCCACTAGAGAAACATAAACAATCAATTACAACCTTATAACACATTTATCAATAATAACATATTTAACACTATCATAAGAATCAACATCACAATTCATATGTTTCATCACATAGTTGGTCCTTTCATGGAACTCAAAGTCAAACTGTTAGTATGCTGAAATATGGCAATCTGACCAATATTTATGCTGGAACAAGGCAATCGATCTAGTTAGCATGTCTTAACATGACAATCCATTCAAGTTAGTTTGTCGGAAAGTACTTGGCAGCCGATCCCAATCATACTGAGACGACACATAAGTTCATTTTTGGTAATTTAAAAACAAAAAATTATCGTTTTACTCCTCTTGATTGTCGCCCTAGAGTAAATTTTGATTTGATAAACTTGAATTATTCGATAGCTACAATTATTTAATTAATAGGTATATATTAAATAATTTATTTATTTAATTTATGATTAATAGGTCAATGCCATAGCTTATTAAATACTATTTGACCCATATTAAAAATAAGTCATTAGGGTTTATTACTTTTGACATATAGTTAATCTAGAAAAGAAAAGAAACAAAGGATGGACGAAAAACTCACCAGCTGCACGGCGTAGGAGAAACAACTATCAGGTGAGAATTGTTCAAACCTAGTGATTTCAAAATTTTAGGCTTAGGCGAGAAATCAAACCTGTTGCTTTGATCTTAACAATGGTATATGATAGTGGGTTTGCAGGAAATTACTGTGCTGTATATATATTTTAGTAAATAGAAATTCAATATTTTAATAATTAAATATTGGATAATAATGTTTGGCAACACCTTAGTCTATTGATCACGTACTAATGGCCTAAATGATTAGAAGGAATATTGGCGATTAATTGAAGATTTCATATTGTAACTTCCAGTTAGCGAATGAATTGAACATTCACAAATTTTATTCGTTTTGATATTTGGTTCTTTACCAGTATACTTATCACATTATGATTCGATTTTGCTATGAAAAAGATAGATAATTAGATATAAGGGTATTAAATTATAGGAATACTATTAGAGTTGTAGTGTTTGGAGAAATATTGACTTAATCTAAAACTTGAAATTTAGGTTATATGGAATTAGACCTATTGGTTTGGAATTAAGATTTAGAAATTTAACTATACATATGAGCATATTTTTGGGCCAATGCTAGACACATAATAATGTGTCTGTCGTTAGTTTCAAAACTTTATTGTGGTTATTTATTTAAATAGATTGGATTGATTTCGGAAGCCTAACAAAAATGAAAGACTAAAGTCCCGGAGTGACTGTTCGATAAATTGAGGCAAGTGAATTGCAAAACTCTTGTTAAGTGTAACAAAAGGCAATGTGATCAATTGTTAATGTGTGATGTGTTGAGAAAGGGTTGAAGGCTTGTTAAATCATTGTTGATGTGACTTCATGTTTCTGTGGTTGTGAAGTATGCGATGTTATGAAAATGGTCATCTCCTCATTATTTGTGTGAACTTGTCATCTGCATTATTCTGAGGCATTGGTTGTGACAAGTGTAATGTGCATTAAGAAAGAATGAGTACTTAAGAGGATGTACCATTTCGAGGGACGTATCGTGTGACGCGATGGATACTATATTTTGAGGGACTATCATGCGCCATGATGGTTACTATATCGAGGGTCGTATCGTGCGCCGCGATCGATGCATGGACAGATATGTCCCGCATGGTTCCCGGACTGAGAGACAGCGGGTGTGTATCACTAGGTCAGACATACATCATTATACTTTACATTGCATTCCATTGTATTGCACATACTTATCATTAGTGAACTTGATATTTTGTTTTTCTAATCTTGTGATTGCTTTTTTGCGGAACTTGTGATTGTTGAATACTGAGCCTATTATTGAGGATATATAATTTGTTGAAGTGTTGTTGTTGAGGACATAGAATTTGTTGAAGTGTTGTTATTGAGGATATGTAAATTGTTGAAGTGTTTCTATTGAGGATATCTAATTTGTTTAAGTATTGTTGTTGTGGATTACGTAACTTGTTAAAGTGTTGTTGTGGAGGATATATAATTTGTCTAAGTGTTGTTGTTGAATTACATGCTATGTAAATTGTGATCTATTAGGTTGGGCTGATGTTTATGCAGGTTGTAGTTGTGGAGGTTCGGTTGGGGGTGGTAGGAGTACCCGTATTTCATCCCATTAGCTTGTGTTTAGGGATTTACATGCTGAGTACCGTGTGGTTTTGGTACTCACCCCTTGCTTCTACAATTTTTTGTAGATTACTAGCCTGGACTTTTATGATATATTCTCTTCTTTTGTGAGGCTTCCTGGAGATTTGTGAGGTAGTTGTTGGTCATCTCAGCATCCCTCCTTACTCTTGTTTATGATTTTATTCTATTCTAGAAACAATATCATATGAGACTTATATTTTATTTTGATTCAATTGTAATACTTTAGAGGCTTGAACACGTGACAACCAGGTTTGGGGTATAATGTTAGTCGATGGTAAATTTTCCGCATTTTATTATAATAATTGAGTTTTAGGCTTACTTGTCTTGGTGGGATAAGACAAGGGCCATCACGTCCATTTTGGATCGTGACAAAATGGTTTCATAGCCCAAGGTTCATAGGTCTCACGTGTGTACATGTCGAGTCTATGTAGAGTCTCAAAGATTGGTACGGAGACGTCTGTACTTATCTTTGAGAGACTATAATGACTTTTAGAAAAATATTTCACTACTTGGATCTCTATCGTGCGTACTTGGTCCAGTTCTTATTCTTATTGCTACACTCCATTCACTTTTACTAATAGTGATGACTCGTGCGTGGTTCCTCATATGAGTAGTCAATGTGTTGTGTATAGCTTGAATGTTAGATTTTATATTAAATCAACATACCTATGGAAATGATATGTGGTTAGATTTAGAATGTTCAAACAATTGGAAGGGGTTATAAAGTTAGCTACCCTTGTAAAGTGAAAAATATTTGTGTCGTATAAATATAATGATTCGATAATTGGAAGTGGAATAATTAAGAGAATGGCTAGATAATGAATATTATAATTTGGAAAATATAAGCAGTAAAGTTATCACAACATGAATGGGTTTCTTAGGAAATGATGAGAATAATGATGCACCGATTAAGGTTAGAATTTTACAACAATTATATTAATGCTATCTTGGTTAGAGTTAGAGAGTGTGTTACTTTTGAGATGGACCTGACCTACGAAACAATACATATAGCTTGGGCTATATACAAAACTAATTTGGTAATATTTTACAGCTATTTGATGGGTAGAATGTGTGACCTATTTGGATATGATCTCTTCGGTAGGTATGATGTTTCTAGTGGCGGATGTAACAAACTTTCACGATATGACACTAGTGGTATATGAAAACAGATATGTTGATTGTTAAGCGTTAATATTAACTATTTAAAGCGTTATAAAATGTATTAAATGTTCATATAATAAGATTTGGTGTTGAATTCAAATTTGAGAAACCAACTAGCTTGTTAGTATGGATGGATGGTGTAATGTTTATATGGAAGCTTTTAGTGGTGGATTTTTGCTATGATATTGATGTGTTAAGAATGTGAAATGTATTTTCAGGATTTTAAATGAGTGTTGATTTCACCATAAGCTCCATGGAAGTGGATCAACATTAGCATAATAAGCTTATGAGTAAAGAAAGTCTAAGTGAGTATACTTGTGAATGTAATTAAGAATTTTACCAAAAAAAAGTGCATATAAATAAAAATTGAGTTTCTCCTTTGGATGGTTGACGTAGTTGGATCTGAAGTGTCATATTGATTACTAGATTGACTTCATGGTGATGACAAGAGCTAACTGAACGTTCCATCAATAAGGATTTGTGTTAGATTGTTATTGAGACGCAACTAAATGATACAGATTGTTAGTCAAATGAGTGTTTGTATTTTAATGACGACTTGAGAGTATTTAAGGTTGTGGTATGATACTATTTCGTAAGTAGCTTGATTGCATGGAAAGTTATAGGAGGTGTTGAGACACTGCTTTAATAAGATTTAAAAGATCTAATGTGATAAGTGAAAAGAATCACTATAAAGTAGCTGAGTCATTGGAAAGAAGTGATAAAGAACAAAGATATTTACTTTGAGTTAAGAAAAGATGTACCTGTAATTAGTATATAATTGAGTTTAGAGATGTGTGGTGTCTCCCATTTTGCTCTACTTATGATAACAGTGATTGGTTAAAAATTATTGGATAAAATTTGAGAAAGGAGTGTACAGTCGTTCAACTTGAGTATAATGATAAGTTGTTTTATGATTTTGAATTCAATAATTATTATGGTTTGATTTTTAGCAAAGGATATGATAAGGTCGATGGAGAGTCGATTAATGACAAGATAATTCACAAAAATCTTCAAGGATTGAGCTTATGTTGATGGATAAAGGAATTGGGTTGCACAATTGGATTCGAAATTCAAATTTGTCATGGTCAATTTAAGTTTCTGATGGTGTGTTTCCTCAAGATATGAATTGATAAGGTAAAAAAAAGATTGACCGCGTTGAATATTGAGAAATTGAAAGGACTTATATATAGTTTGAGTCATAAAAAGTGTTATTTTAATTATTAAAGAACTTAAGGAATGATTGCATTTAAAAAATTTATTTAGAGGATAAGCAAAAATGTCAAGAGTTATTAGTCAAATGATAAGATTGGTAAGAAAGTGAGTGAGTGAAAAAAATGGGTGTATTGAAGAATTCAAGGTGTTTAAATTTGCGTCGTGAAAAGAATTTAATAGATGTTAAGGAACAAGATATCTCACATAGACTCTTGGTTCGAAGTTGAAGAATGTATGGATTTCTATATATAAGTTCTACTATGACTATGGATGTGAATTTGTTCGGTATAGACTTTCTATGAATTTAGCATCGACTTTTATAAAGATTGAGTTTTGATTTGGGTTACAAGTAATGATGTTTGGAATATTGTATGTGGTTATGTCGAGGTAGATTGTTCAAAATATGATAGATGACTTATGGGGAACCTACTGTATGGACCTGTAATTCAAGTTGGTTATTAAGGATTTCAAAGCGATTGATAATATTGATTTATGAGGCTATACAGACTATTATGATACATTATATTTACATTTGATTGTGAATAGAGATTATGATATATACAATTGCTGAACTTTTTAAGTACTTCTATGAGTTTTAGAATGAGTTATGTGACGGTTTGAAATGGTTGTTGAAATATTGTATGTGAAAATTTGTGTAAAGCTTAATTTAGGTGACATTCAAATGTTGTATCTCGATAGAAAAGTACTATTAGATTTGGAATTAGTTCTATCAGTCTCATGTGTGACCCATATATATCATGAGATGCTTAAATACAAAGAAATGAAGCAATAGTTTGAAATTTTAGAAAGTTACAATGTGCTTACTAAGAATACTTTTATACTAGTGACAGTTTGATAGTAAGGCAAATGAATGACATGGTTATGATGTTTGTTGATATTGAGAGTGTTGGCTTCAACAAATTACAGTGAGAAGTATGTGAGGTTGATAAATCAAGTATGTGTAAAATTATAATGGGTAGCAGACTAGTTGATTGTGGGTGGCTAAAAATCACAGAAATGGAGTCAACTGAATGGACATATTTGATTGGACACTATAAAAGAGTATTTTGTGTTATTCGACCTTGGTTCCTTACATTCATATGTGACCACCTTCTTCGTACTGGACATTATTTATAGTACGATTCATTATTTATGCTATTCGTGTTTCTACATCTATGGGTGAATCTCTAGTGGTGGATAGGGTGTATTAATCCTGTAATTATCTTCTTGATAGGATACAATGCTTTGATAAACTTCATTATTTAGATATGACATATTTGGTGTCGTCTTGGAGAAGTTGAAGTATTCTAGTAATCTACATGTACTACCGTTATTATAAAAATATATAAAAGATATACCAAGTGTATTCAGAGTTGTACTATAATTTTACTATTTATCTTGTTGTCGAGGTCCCGTAAAGGCTATGTGTGATTGAATGTGAGCGGCACATTGGGTCTGGCTTTATCATTCTTAAGAGTTGTCTGCAAGTAAACTTATTGATCTAGTATCACGATAGTGTTGTTGGAGGTTTTGTATACTTAGATGTATCACTCTCTAGGTGGTAACTTGACCACTTTTTTTTGGGGGGGGGGGGGGGGGGTAGATATGCTTGACTCTCTCTTAATGGGTTCCCGATGTTTAAAGATCAAATTTTTATACCTTAAGCTCGTGAAAAGATTGTATGGTGAAAATGAAATCGTGATAACATATGTGATTAAATGTGCACTATAGGTGTCTGGTAGTTAATTTAGGCTCACTTCTAGTTGTTTCCAAGATTGATTTAGATTATTTTGGTTATGTGACAAAAGACTTGTTCTGATGGTTGTGTTATGGTCCAATGGGTTTCACTTTAGATTGAGTTCATGGGATGGTATGTTGCTTGATAATCACTTTAGATTTGTAGATATTTCAAAGTTTGATTTGAAAGTTCAGTTCTTAGTAGAGTTCTTAATGGAATGGTCTTAATGAAGAGCGAACTTAGAGAGATGAACACCGACGGGTAGGTCATAACTTAGACTTTTGGTAACATTAGTTATTATATCTTCTTCCTTATGTTCGAGGACAAACATGATTTTTAGTGGTGGATAATGAGACGACCCATAAGTTCATTTTTGGTAATTTTTTTTTAAAAAATTACCGTTTTACTCTTCTTGATTGTCGTCCTAGATTAAATTATTATTAGTAGGTGAAATTGATTTGACAAATTTTAATTATTCGATAACTACGATTATTTAATTAATAGGTATACATTAAATAATTTATTTATTTAGTTTATGATTAATGGTTCAATGTCATAGCTTATTAAATACTATTTGACCTATACTAAAAATAAGTTATTAGGGTTTATTACTTTTGACATATAGTTAATCTACAAAAGTAAAGAAAGAAAGGATGGACGAAAAACTCACAAGCTGAACGGCATAGGAGAAACAACTATCAGGTGAGAATTGTTCAAACCTAGTGATTTCAAAATTTTAGGCTGAGGCGAGAAAACAAACTTGTTGCTTTGATGTTAACAATGGAATATGATAGTGGGTTTGCAGGAAATTATTGTGTTGTATATATATCTTATTAAATAGAATTCAATATTTTAATAATTAAATATAGGTTAATAATGTTTGGCAACACCTTAATCTATTGATCACGTACTAATGGCTTAAATGATTAGAAGGAATATTGGCGATGAATTGAAGATGTTATATTGTAACTTCCAAGTAGCGAATGAATTGAACATTCACAAATTTTATTCATTTTGATGTTTGGTTCTTTACCCGTATACTTATCACATTATGATTCAGTGTTGCTATGATAAAAATAGATAATTAGATATAAGGGTATTAAATTATAGGAATACTATTAGAGTTGTAGTGTTTGGAGAAATATTGACTTAATGTAAAACCTTAAATTTAGGGAATATGGAATTTGACCGAGTGGTTTGGAATAAAGATTTAGAAATTTTGCTATACATATGAGCAAGTTTTTGGGTCAATGCTAGACACATAATAATGTGTGTGTCGTTAGTTTCAAAACTTTATTATGGTTATTTATTTGAATAGATTGGATTGATTTGGAAGCCTAACGAAAAGGGAAGACTAAAGTCCCGGAGATACTGTTCAATAAATTGAGGCAAGTGAATCGCAAAACTCTTGTTTAGTGTATGAAATGCGTGTATTTTCTTGTGGTATATGTTTGGGAGTAACAGGATTGGTGATGGGTTGACTTGTCTACATAGATTAATTCTAATGATGAAAAAAAAGGGATAACAAAAGGCAATGTGATCAATTGTTTAAGTGTGATGTGTTGAGAAAGGGTTGGAGGCTTGTTGAATCATTGTTGATGTGACTTTATGTTTGTGTGGTTGTGAAGTGTGTGATGTTATGAAAATGGTCATCTCCTCATTATTTATGTGAACTTGTCATGTGCATTATTCTGAGGCATTGGTTGTGACAAGTGTTATGTGCATTGAGAAAGAATGAGTACTTAAGAGGATGTACCATTTTGAGGGACGTACCGCGTGCCGCTACAGATACTATATTTCGAGGGACATATCGCGCGCCGTGATGGTTACTATATCGAGGGTCGTGTTGTGTGCCGTGACTGATGCATGGACAGATATGTCCCCCATGGGCTCCGGACTGAGAGACAGTGGGTGTGTATCACTAGGTCAGACATACATCATTATACTTGACATTGTATTCCATTGCATTGCACATACTTATCATTGTGAATTTGATATTGTGTTTTTCTAATCTTCTGATTGCCTTTTTGCGGAACTTGTGATTGTTGAATACTAAGCTTATTATTGAGGATATATAATTTGTTGAAGTGTTGTTGTTGATGACATGTAATTTATGAAGTGTCCATATTGAGGATATTTAAATTATTGAAGTGTTGCTATTGAGGATATCTAATTTGTTTAAGTGTTGTTGTTGTGGAGTATGTAATTTTTTGAAGTGTTGTTGTGGAGTATGTAATATATTAAAGTGTTGTTGTGGAGGATATGTAATTTGTCTAAGTGTTGTTGTTGAGTTACATGCTATGTAAATTGTGATCTGTTAGGTTGGGCTGATGTTTATGCAGGTTGTAGTTGTGGAGGTTTGGTTTGGGGTGGTGGGAGTACCCGTATTTCATCCCATTAGCTTGTGTTTAGGGATTTACTTGCTGAGTACCGTGTGGTTTTAGTACTCACCCCTTGCTTCATTAATTTTTTTGTAGATTACTAGCCCGGACTTTTATGATATATTCTCTTCTATTCTGAGGCATCCTGGAGATTTTTGAGGTAGTTGTTGGTCATCTCTGCATCCCTCCTTACTCTTGTTTATGATTTTGTTCTACTAGAGAAACAGCCTTTAAAGTGAATTGGGAGTGGTTTGGAGGAGTTTTCCGAGCAGCAACATCAAAGTTTGAACATCGATTAAGGTATGGGTTTCTTCTCTCTTGGTCCCTTTCCCAAGAGACCCCTTAAGGTTCAAGATATTCATTCCGAAAACTAGGGTTGTTCCTTTTGTATGTCCTTGTCACTAGCTCCCAATGAAATTTAGGTTGGGTATGATTGCTGGTAGATTTAGATGTATATTATGTTTTCGCGATGAATATGATTATGTTTGTGTACTTGGAATCGTATGAATGACAACCATGATTTTCTTGAAATTAAGTATGTTACGGTGAATGAGGTTCTCTATGTAATGCTCCAAAAGTTTAATGTAATATGATTGTATTTATTGTGTATTTGATGTGTATCATGGGTGTACAAGATGATGTTCATTATGATGAAGTATATAGTAATTGATTAACAATCTTTTAGCCAAACAAACCCATAAAAGATGCACTTAAAATGTGTTATAATAGTCTACGAATTTCCTAAGGAATTCAAGGGAAAATATTGATAAAAACGAATTGAAAAATGACAAAAAATTCCAGAAACAATGCAACTTTAATTTAGACTAAAGTTTAATGAAGGAAATCTAGAAATTTATTAAATTTTAAAGGAATGAGGCCACCAGGATTCGAACCTGGGACCTCACCCGTGAGGCTGCAGTAACTCGCAGAAAAAGAAAAAAAAAACGGGGGGCTGGGGGGATTCGAAATCGGGTACTGGAAGAGGAAGAAAAGAAAAAAAAAAGATGCTGGGGGCGGGAATCGAACCCCCGACCCCCAGTTCGCGAAAAAAGGAAAAGAAATGGGACTGAGGGGAATGCTGGGGGCGGGGATCGAACCCACGACCCCCATTCGCGAAAAAGAAAAAAATAAAAAAAATAAAAAGGGAATGCTGGGGGCGGGGATCGAACCCACGACCCCCGTTGGCAAACAAAAAAAAAATAAAAAATAAAATAAAAAGGGATGCGAGGCGTGGGGATCGAACCCACGACCTCAGGGCTGAAGGGGGGAGTAAAAATACTAAGGGAATAAAGGTGAGGCTGTGGGGGTTCGAACCCACCACCTCACAGCCTCCATCCCCAACGAAATTAGGTGAAAAATAAGGGGGGCTGTGGGGGTTCGAACCCACAACCTCCCTATTCAAGCGAATTTAATTAAAATAATAATAATAATAATAAATTAAAATTCTAATTAAAGTTGGAAAATTAATTCTCTTATGTAAATATTGAGATTTAATTTAGAATTCTAATTAAAATAGAATATTAATTCTTTTATGTAATTATTGAGATTTAAATTAGAATTCTAACTAAATTAGAAAATTATTCTTTCATGTAAATGATTGAAATTTACTTTAGAATTCTAATTAAAATAGAAAATTTATTATGTCATGAAAATGTTGAGATTTAATTTAGAGTTTTAAAGTATAAATGTTGGAAATAAAAGCAATTAAAAATATAAATGATATTCAAATAATTCAAGATTTGGGTTTCCGTGCCCGAACCTCCGTATTGACACATAAGTCATACGTGAGAAAAATATTCAAGAATAATGTCATCTAATTAGATCAAAAATCAAGATCTTGGTATATATACAAGATACATAAGTCTTGTAATACATAATCTTAGAAAAATAAGAATCACTTAACGAACTATAAATGAAGCCCCGTGGCTTGTATGTATAGACACATAAGTTTACCATACGTTCAAATTAAGTGAACCTAAGATATACGTAATGAAATGAAGAATATGGTGACAACCATGATGTGAGGCTAATGTATATGATGAGAGCAATCTCAAATGAGCCTAAGTAAAGGTTACCAATACGTACTCACCAATGAGAGTTTAAGATAATGAAGAGATCAGTCTCTATGAACACTCTAATGAAAATATTGAGTTTAAAACACTTAATACAAATGATGAGATGAGAAATGATCTATTGAGCTATGATGTCCTTATACTAGAAGCCAACTTCCATGATGTATGAGTTGAACGTAATGGAACTTTATACCGAGCACCAATAGGCTAGCTATGAGCGGTGATGCCTTCTTTCGGGAAGGGCGGAGGTTCACGTAACTCTCATGAGATGAGACCGTCCGGCTTGCCGGGCATGGGTCTCCATACATCTCCTAGTCTTTGAACCTATATTGCCACTATAGGGATCTGGCGGGGTTAAATTCCCATAAACGCCAGCATGTTATTGAATCACTTTGGCCGGTGATTCCACCTCTTTTCGGTGTGGGGGAGACACTGTATTTCATGATGCTCACATGATCTATGTCGGTTAAAGTTAAAGTTCCCAATGAATGAATGAGGCCATCCTCAAATGAATCATATAAAGAAATGAATGATATCGAAGGTGTTAGGATAGGATAATTAAGAGGTGAGCTAGATTCAGGTAATGACATTAGGTCATTCCTGATCATTGCACAGCAAACCCGATGAAAGTCTTAAACTACACCCTAGGTATAGCTGGTGTTCGCACTGGCCTATAAATGAATTGAAATGAAATATGTATGAATGAATGAAGCAGGCTCTGTGTTTGCTAAAGAAGGCTCCCTAGTTGAGGTCCCATATGTTGAGCCCTCATTTTGGAAAGTCTTAAGGTTTAAGTCTATGATAATAAGGTCTCATGGTATGTGAATGAATAATATGAAAGAAACTATGTGTTATATGTTATGTGCTATGTGAAGATGTTATGTGTTGTGTGCAATACGATGATTATAATGATGCATGTCACTCTCATGGCATAACTTTCCTAATCTCATTTTAGCAAGTCCACTGACTTGACTTCCAAACATCATGTTATTAGTAAAGAGCTCTTCTTCCTCATGCATGTCCCTGGTGTGTGCCTGCATATACCCATACTTAGTACAAGTGTGTACTAATTCCATACATACATCTACTTTTAGGTGCAGGCACAGGTGGACGCTAGAGCTACAGGTTCGTTGTTGCAGCTATCCGGACGTCAGCATTCATCCGGAGTTTGGTAGGTCCTCATGCTTTTCAAGGATGCTATTCCTTTATATTCTAGCGTAGTTTTAGAGTTGAGCTAGTGGAGCATGTTCCACTAGCGTTTCCTTCTTGTTTTGGTTCAGACTTTGTATTGGTGCTATTTTGGCCGATATACAATTAATACTTAATGAATTATTTCTTTCAGTTGCTTATCTCTTAAATGTTAGATGGTTGATGATGAACGATTACGAAATATTAAGAATGTTTAGCAAGTATGATTAAAGAATCAAAAATTTCAAATTTTCCGCTAAAATTAATCTATGTAAAGTAAGAATGACGTAAGTAGGCTTGTCTGCGACCTCTGAGAGGTCAACGACGCCGGTCTCGTCTGGGTTCTAGATTCCAGTCGTGACAAAGTTGGTATCAGAGCGCTAGGTTAAATTCCTAGAATAATGAGTTCACATCAACCACATTGAGTAGTTTCTAAGTCATGGTAGTGAAGTGCACCACTATCCTGGATTAGAGACTGCATGATGCGTACGAAAGACTTCCCTTCTTCTGATCTTATTGTGCGTTTCCTAATGTTTGAATTCTTGGTGTTACGAACGTGTCTAAAATCAACCTTGTTGTTTTCAGAGAATGAACACTTGGGGAACTAAGGGTCTAAGGACGGGAGCAGCAGCAGCTAGGGGTAATCAGAATCCACCCCAGGCTCCAGCTGAAGGAGTGGCCATGCCAGTTAACCCAGCTGGGTTGACTGATGCGGAGGTGAGGGCATCTCTAGCCCAGATGGCACAGGCCATCGCGATGCAGGCCCAAGCTATGACTACCCAAGTCAACCGGCAGGATGTTCTAAGGGAAAACCCACCGGTTCGCAGCATAGCTGACAGACTGCGAGACTTCACGAGGATGAATCCTCCAATTTTCACAGGGGCTAAGACTTCAGAAGATCCTCAGGAATTTATAGACGAGTTGCATAAGATACTGGTGGCCATGGGGGCCACTGATATTGAGAAGGCTGAGTTGGCTTCCTACCAGCTCAAAGATGTTGCACAGACTTGGTGCAAAATGTGGCGAGATAGCCGTGTCCTAGGAGGGGTGCCAGTCACCTGGGAGCTGTTCAAGACAACATTTTTGGAAAGGTTCTTCCCTAGAGAGATGAAAGAGGCCAAGGTTGAGGAGTTCATCAACCTCAAGCAAGGATCCATGACTGTCAGGGAGTATTCCCTGAAGTTTGTGAAGTTATCTAGGTATGTACTTCCCTTAGTATTTGATAACAAGAATGATGAGAGTACTTAACTTTGTTGAAATTATCCAGGTATGCTACTCCCTTGGTTTCTACCAGCAGGGAGGAGATGAGCAGATTCCTCACAGGAATCAATGGAGACCTGGAGGAGGATTGTCGGGCTGCGATGCTCCATGATAATATGGACCTTTCTAGATTAATGATGCATGTCCAGCAGGTAGAGGACAGCCGAAAGAGGAGAGGTGTACGTGATGTTAAGAGGCCTAGGCCTCAAGATCAGGCAGGTCCCAGCCATGGAGGCCATAGAAACAATTTTGGCGTCCGCGAGCAGCCCAAATTCAAGAAGGGGCAACAGAGTGCTGGAAATTCTGACCCTCAGAGAAATACAACACCTAGAGGAGGCAGACCCGAACCCAAGAGGGGCAATGGAGGTGAGATGCAGCGGCCAAGGAAGACTTGTACTAAGTGTGGCCAAACTCACCTTGGAGAATGTAGATAGGGCACAAATGCCTGTTTTGGTTGTGGTAAGAGTGGACACATGGTCATAGACTGTCCCCAGAACAGAGGTCAGGCTGGGGGTAATGCTCAGCCTAGGCCTACCCCACATAATGCAGCAGCAGCCGAGCCTCCAAAGAGGAACAGATTTTATGCCTTGAAAGGTAGGGAGGAGCAGGAGAAGTCCGCTGATGTGGTCACAGGTATGCTGCAAGTATTCTCAACTTCTGTTTATGCTTTACTTGATCCAGGGTCTACGCTTTCCTTTGTGACTCCTCTGCTTGCCCTTACCTTTGAAATACTACCTGAAGTTCTGCATGATCCGATAGTGGTTAGTACGCCTTTAGGAGAAAATGTGAGAACTGATAGGGTATACAAGAATTGCCCAATAGTTGTGAGTGGAAAGGCTATGTGTGCAAACTTGATTGAGTTACCCATGCGTGATTTTGATATTATTCTTGGCATGGACTGGCTTCACAGCTATTATGCTTGCTTGGACTGTCGTAGTAGGGTGGTGAGGTTTCGCTTCCCTAATGGAGAAGAGTTAGTCTGGGAGGGGTACAATCCGATTCGTCCTAACCCCTTGATTTCAAATCTTAAGGCCAATAAAATGATGGCCAAGGGGTTATTATGTCATCTAGTGAGTGTTAATGATTTAGATCATGATGTTCCTTCCATAGACTCGGTGCCTGTAGTAAATGAATTCCTAGATGTGTTTCCTGAAGATTTGCCTAGAGTCCCTCCCCTTCGAGAGATTGACTTTGGTATCGACTTAGAACCTGATACTAAACCAATCTCAATTCCTCCTTATAGAATGGCTCCAGCAGAACTCAAGGAGTTGAAGCTGCAGTTAAAAGATCTAACTGATAAGGGTTTTATTCAGCCGAGCATATCCCCTTGGGGCGCTCCAGTGTTGCTTGTACACGTGACAACCAGGTTTTGGGTATAATGTAAGTTGGTAGTAAATTTTCCGCATTTTATTGTAATAGTTGAGTTTTAGGCTTACTTGTCTTGGTGGGATAAGACGATTGCTATCACGTCTATTTTTTGGATCGTGACACATACATAACAATAACACATCAAGATCGCCATTCAATCATGAGTTTACTGTATCTATGACTAATATTGCAACATGCATACATATACAAGTATCACAATGAAGCAAAACAAGTGTATATCACACAATCATAGAATCAGAATCATCACCTACCTTGAAATAATCTTGAAAACAAATACAACTTGATCTTTCCTTTTACGGGTTTGTACCTTTTTTCGTGGTCTACAAACAACAATTTATATATGGGAGACAATAAAGAAACACTAAATTTCTGAATACTAATAAACTATGAACCCTAGTTGAAACCCATGATCATAATACCCAAACTAGGGTTGTTTCCACCATAATTCTTATACCAAAACCCTTCCCAATCGATGATAACCCAAGGAATAGGTTCTACGAATCAAAAAGTTGATTCAGGGAGTTAAAACCTTACCGCTCTAGAGGCCAAAGTCCCTCTCTAGCTCCCCTGATGGAGACAGCATGTACCCTTTCACTAAAATATTATTTTTGGAAGTACTAATCATCCAAATTCCATTCTGTAAAGTGGTACAGGTTTGTTATCATCATTTCTATCCACTCATGTAATAAAATTTACAATTAGATCTCTTATTTATTACTAGATTTTTCCTGCACCTTAATAACTACGATTTCTTCCAAATCTAGACCGTGTTGGGTAATTCCAAGTTACTCAAAAGAGTTTCTTGCCTCGATTTTTTCTTCATTGACTTTTCCATAACAACGGAATAAATTCGTTAAAAATAATAATTTTACTTCTCATAAAATTGACAAAGGTATCATCAGTGCGTAAGATTAAATGAATTAAGTTGTTATGATGGATCTAAATGGTTACTATTTGTCATTGCTAGTCGATGAATGTTGTGATGTCTCATGTAAATAAAAATTAATTTTTTTTGGATATGTTGTTAAATAGAGATTTGTAATTGAAAGGTTTATTGGGATTGTTCATGTTCATAATACTAGTGCTTTATGTTTTTTTTAAGCAATTGCTAGTTTTCTTGCTCTATATTTTTAAGTGTATATCATATACATGGAAAATGTTATTATGAAGAAAGCGATATGCAAGGGCGGCTGAGTGGCTTTAAATTTTGATTCGTCAAAAAAGTAGATAAGCTCATGCAATCCATTGTTTTGTTCATCAGCTTTAGTTGACTCTTATTGGGGTATTTAAAATTATTGATGTTAATTATTAATTTGTTGAAGAGAGCGCCAGAGCAACATTATATCTTAAAGTTTGTCAACCATTTGAGATTGCTTTCATATTGCACTTGATAAAAGATATTTTAGCTATTACAGATGAGCTTAATCAGGAAACAACACGATATTACACATGTCATTCAACTTACTGAAGTGGTCAATACATGATTGCAAAATGTAAGGGATGAAGGATGAGATTCACTTATGGAGAATGTATCCAAATTTTTTTTGTTAAGTATGACATTTTGAGACCTAATTTTTTATGAGTTCTATGTGAATTTTGAAAAATGTCGATGTAATGTCACTGAGTATACTATCTCACATCATTATCGTGTTAAAGTTTATCTTAAGATGAATCATCGTCAACTTCAAGAACTCAATGATTTTTTTAATGAGGTGAGAACAAATTTACTTATTGGAGTTGTTTACTTGAATCCGGTTGACTCGCTTTTTGATTTTAACATCAGGAAAGTACCGAGAATGACTGAATTAAATCCTGCTGATATTGGTGAAAATATGATGGTTACTCTTAAGAGTTAGTAAGAGACATATATTGTTGATGTTCGTGTTGTTGATTATATGGTCTTTAACCTAAAAGGACTTGATGATTTTTTTTTGAAAGATAGTCAACTCAAAGAAACATTTAAATTATTCCCTTGTATTTAGCCTTGTGAAATTTTCATTGCTCATGCCAGTAGCCATAGTTTCAGTACAAAGAGCTTTGTTGGCAATGAAGTTTATGAAAAGTTAAATGCAAAATTGAATAGAAGATGAAATAATTAGAGGATGTATTGTACCTTATTTAGAAAAAAAATATTTAATATTATTTCTGATGATAATATTATGAATAGGTTTCAAGAAATGAAAGACTCACAGAAAATAATTGTAGTGAATATTTTGATCAATCATGCTTTATTTTGTTCTAGACCACCAGACTAACAATATAATACAGTGCAAGCTTGTGAATAAGAAAACTCCCGATCAATATTTTGACTTACCGATCGCTTGAAACATATCCAAAGTCATAACCATCACCTATATGTGATTCATCACACCTTTAATATAACCTGAAACACCAAGGACTCCTAAGACATCATTTACAATGTTGAACATATAATTTCGGTCTATACAAGAACCATCTCATCATTTAAATATAAGTATTGACAACTCATGAATCAATATATAACAATACAGTACGAAGAGGTAAATTTGGTTCACTCATGGAACTCACACTCAAACAATCGCACGTACTAAAGGCGTGGTATTCGAACCAACTAGTAGCAATTTGTACCTATATAATTTCTGAGTTTATTTAGAGATATTATGTACCAGACATTGTAATTGAGGAAGCCATTAGTATTTATCATGCATGTTACCCGAGCCAATGGACCACCAAAATGGATAAAATGACACTTTTACACTCAAATAAACACATTTACTGCATGAGAATGACAATAAACTAACATTTTAGTTTATACTCCTCCCATCTCTCTACCAATACATATACAAGTTATACTAATGAAGTAGTTAATAATCACATATAACATAAATGGGATACAACAAACAGATTAACACCCCTAAAAAAACAGCCAATAACAATCATAAGGACAACATCAACAATCAAATGTCTTATTATCCTAAGCAACTCATCTGCCCAAACATCGTACACAAAGATCTAAACATGTAATATCTCAATAATTTAAAGGTATTATTCAATTAAAGACATGCATGACAAATTGGTTAAGTCTAGCTTGCTTGGGCGCCAAACAACTATTTTAGAAGTTTGATCCCAGAAAGTTGACTCCTTTAGTGAAGCTTTAGTTTGTCCTAGGTCTAAATTAGAACATAAGTACAAAATAAATCTCAATTGGCCTAAGATTCCTGGACTATAACTTAATCCCAAAATCAAGTCAACCTCATGATTTTTCCATCAAATCCAATACTTTTTCATCATTTATTTGTCTAATACTATAATGAGTCCCATGGTTACATAAGAGAATTACAGTAATTAACTCAAGAACAAATGTGTTTATAAAAATCAAAAGGTCTTGCACACCAAATCCTCATAAACCCGAGTTTTCCCATCTTTGGATGAACCCAAACCCTCCCATAGGGCCACAATTACCGTCTCTAAGGCCTAGAATTCAAAGTACCGAATTGGTGAACAAACTACTTACCTTTACAAAGATTCTTGATGAAAACGATGAAATCGCCCTAAGTCTCCCTTGTTTTTACACATAAAATTCTTGGACAATAATGTGGTTTTGGGGTGTTCAAATACTCAATTTAATAAATACATGGAAAATATAAGAACAAAATTTGTTATTGATCAAGATCCACAAAATGTTTATTGGAAATTTACCTTTATAACTTTTGTCAATATCGAAAGCACTTAATTTTTTTCTTTAAATAATTGATCAAATGAATCAACAATTGTAGAAATAAATACTTTTAAGAAAATTGGATTCTTCAAAAAATTGACCCAAAAAAAATATTAGAGAAGAAGATTTTAACTTCCAAAGTAGTGAACTGAATTTAACAACACTTTTTTCTATAAAAATCTTTCATTTTTTGAATTTCAGCGAAAATTCCATTGCATGTATGACCTTAATTTTCAATAAGAAAGGGAATTAAGGGTTTTTTTTGGCAATATTTATATAATAAAACAATCATGAAGAATTGGAATTTACGGTTCTATAGGATTTTTCTTTTTATTTGAAGTTAACTAAATAGACAAAACACATAACCCCCCCCCCCCCCCCCACAAAAAAATATTGGCAGCACAACTTGCTTTAGCACTTATACTACACGCGCGATTAAATACACCCTTAACATTTTTTATGTGAATTAAGTACAACCTGAAAGTAGAATATCATTTCCACCAGCCCCATCATAAACATGTAAGTACTACATCACAACCATATAAGCACCACATTATTAATTCTCAATTTATTTATTTTTGCTCATTTACCCGTTTCCATTTTTTTTATTCATAACACTAACAAATTAATTCATTACAGTATATAACTAAAACTGAATTTTAAAATTAAAATTGCCCCACCTTCTTCCACCCCTTCTCTTCTACCCCCCCACCCCACGCCACTCCCGCTCTATCTTTTTCTTTGATTTTCACACTTTTCAGCTTTCACTGACATCTTTTTTCCCCGACCATTTCCAAACATCAATAGTTGGTTTTTTTTCTTCACTTTCATCAATTTTTTAAAATAAAAAATAGCATACTTACTATTTCTTCTTTGAACCCTCTCCCTCTCCCTCTTCTACAAATCTGTACTTGGAAAATGAGTAGTGAGGTGAGAGATAAACTTGAAGGAAAAACAACAACTATGGAAGAACAAAGGTATAAAGAGTGTGTCAATGGGAAACAAAATATTTTCGGAACATAATAAAATAAAGAAAAAACAAAAAGATTATTTTAAAAAAATAAATAAATTGAGCCCACATATTTCATTTTCTTCTAAACAAGAATTTTCCATTTTTTTTAAAAAAAAATAACTTATAGAAAAAGTTAAAAACTATGAGTTATATATTTTCCAATAAAAAAATGTTATGTGTTTGATATTACCATTTAGTTTTTTTTTTTAATTATTATATCACGCGCTTTTAGAAGAGTGAATATTTTGCTTTGCCACGTCAGCCCTTAAGGTAATATTTAATCACTTCCAAATTCTTAAGGGGTATTTAAACACCATATAGTTAAAGTACTAAGTAAGTTTTAATGCCAAGTTGAGGAAGGATTTG
Organism: Solanum peruvianum; assembly: GCA_027705065.1. Classification (NCBI taxonomy): domain Eukaryota; kingdom Viridiplantae; phylum Streptophyta; class Magnoliopsida; order Solanales; family Solanaceae; genus Solanum; species Solanum peruvianum. The sequence goes on from JAKWJD010001765.1 coordinate 12,901,505, forward strand.
ATGTATTTTATCTTTTAAATAGACAATGTTCTTGTATATAAATACATTAATAATATCTAGATTAAACATGGTGAGGCACATAACTTTAGTATATTTCAACATATATTACGTATTAATTATGTTTAAAATAATATACTCCGCTGTCCACAATTGTTTGTCAAGGTAAGGTAATGCACTCCCCTCATGAAATTTAATACAAAATGTAATTTGAATAATATAACTCTATTATACCAAGAATATCAAAAGTCTACATAACTTTTTAATTGAACAAAATGGAGTAATTATTAGGGCAGAATTGGAAAAAACTGATTCATTATTTTTTGATTTTTTGAATTGACAATTAATATTGGATACCTATTTTTGGTATACCTGTCAAACAATTGTGGTTGCAGGGATTATCAAATACGAAGTCAAAGTTATACTTTAATTTTAAATAAAAAAATCAAACCGAAATGACTTTAAGTCAAAAAATTAAAAGTAGGGGGAGACCTACTTTTGGTTTTCGAACTATTTTAAGTCGTTTTAAACTTATTTTTAGTCATTTTTTACCTTGTCAAACACTTTCCGACTTCTTTTAAGTTTTTTTTTTTGACTTATTTTAAATTATTTTGTCAAACACATCCAGAAATCAAAAACTAAGTTAAAAGTAAGTTTTACCGACTTTCAAGCCAATCCAAACACCCTCTCATTTTTCATAAGCAATTACTTATTTTTATGGTAGCTGTGTCATATAGTAAATGTTATGATGTATAGGTCAATACATATGTCTAATAAAGGAAAACATTAATAATTGAAAGAAAATGAAAAATATAAAAGGAAAATATTAATTAAGAAAAGAAAATCAAAAAAATAAAAGGCAAACACAAAAATAGCGAAAAAAGTTTATATCAACTTACCAAAGTTGAAGATACCCATATGCTGGTTATTATAAATGTAGTACAAGAGAAACACAAATCTTCCCAACCAAAAAATTCTTCTTGCTTTTACTGAAATGAATCGATTGATAGAGAAATAATGTAAACACCAGAATAAGAATGGATGAAAGTTATAAAAGAAGGACAAACTTCTCGGGTAGTTTTGTCTTATGACTTCATTGATAAGTTAAAGAACATGCACAGAGATGAAGTTTTGCAGCACAATACCATCATTTCACCCCAATCTGATGAGAAGTTATCATCTGCACCCCAACAAAAAAGTCCATCCAATTAACACCTTCTCTTATTATTTTTATATTATCGTGATGCCTTTATATTTTATTATAAAAACTTGGTTTGCTCCCTCAATAAATAAGTCAATTTATTTTAACTATTTTATGTTAAATTGGGATAGAATATATTTTGTAATTATAGTTTGGTGACTTGATAAACATCAAAATTCTACTATAGTTCCAACTTGAATTTGAGAAACAAACGATATTGGGGAAAATTGAGTTGTTGAAAAAAAATATCAAATACTAAGTGTTGAAAAAAGGTTTCAAATACTAGTTGACTGTATCAATCATCATTGACTCACATTTTATAAGCAATTACCTATATTTAGCAAGTCTTGTATTGTAAAAGGTTAATACAACAAATTGAACATGTACTTTTTTTAATATAAGAATATCAATTGTTGTAAGTGGAGTGTAAATGATTGGATCAACTCCGATTTTTAAAATATCAAATTAAACTATTTATGTAAAAATTTCAAATTTGTAAACCAAATTAATAGAATTGCGATTTTTCAACCTCGAATTTTTTCAGGTTGGTTCCATTCTTTTCAAATATCAAACAAAATTATTTTTCTCATATTTTTAAATCAAGAAATGAAAAAAAATTAATAAACCTCGATTTATTAAAATTTATTTCATGTTATTTTAACCTTGGCAAACAGTTCCTAATTTATTTTAAATTATTTTTGACTTATCTGAAGGTATTTTTTATATTTGTCAAATACTTTCAGAAATAAAAAAATTTCTTAAAATCACGAAAAAGAAACAATAAAAAATAGGTTTTGGTTTGACAAATTTTTAAGCTAATTCAAACACCCTATCGTGATTCATAAGTGTAAAAATAAGTCTATAAAGGCAAACATCAATTATGGTAGAAACTCTTGAAAAAAGAAGCTAATTCTTGAAATTACTTAAGTTAAAAGATACTCATGCAATACTTGTTATAATTATAGTCTAAGAGAAGACAAATCTTCCTAACCAAAGAATTTCTTCTCCCTTTATTGAATTGTCGATTTATAGCGAAATAATGTCAACATCACAAGTAGAATGGATAAAAGTGATAAAATAAGGAGAAAACTCTCGGGTGGTTTTGTCTTATGAGTTCATAATAAGTTAAATTTTTTGAATAGGGATGAAGTTTTGCAAAGCAATATGATCATTTCATCGCAATCTGATGAGAAGCTACCTTGTGCATCCTAACAAACAAAAACATTCAATCAACACCTTCTCTTGTCATGTTTTTTGATACTATATTATAATATATACCGTTTTCTTTTTTGTTTCAATCATAGTTGTTGATTTGTTCTTTTTAGAAAGCTTCTCATAGTAGTCGTTAGGTTATTTATCTTTAATAACTTAATGTAAGCAATATTACAAAGTATTTTTCTTTTACCTCCTTTTCTTTCGTTTTTAATTTTAAAAGAATTCTATGGTGTTTCTCCTCTTTTATATTTAATTTAAAACATTCACGAATTTAATTACAATTAAAACACTCACAAAAATAAGGACAATTTATTTAAATGTGTCTACATTCATTTTAATTTCTAATTAAGTTAAACAATTAATACATATTAATGTTACGCGATATATGTTCTTCCGTGTTTTTCATCTCTTCTAAAAAATTTATTTTTATGTTATCATAATGCCATTATATTATTACAAAAACTTGGTTTGATCCCTCAACTTCCTATATATGGTAGATTATAAAAAAAATATGGTAGATTATATGTTGTTATTTAAATAAACTAGTTTATTTATTTTGATTATTTTATGTTAAATTGGGATAAAATATATTTAATAATTATAATTTGATGACTCGACAAACTTAAAAATCCTACTGTAGTTCCAATTCGAATTTGAGAAACTAAAGAGATTGGGGAAAATTGAGTTGTTAATATATCAAATAGTAAGTGTTGAAAAGATATTTCAAATATTAGTTGACATATTAATCATCATTGACACATTTTCACAAAGCAATCACCTATTTTTATGGTAGTTGTGTCATATAGTAAGTATTGTATTGTAAAAGATTAATGTATCAATTGAACAAACTTTCTGAGATATATAAGAATATGTTACTCTTTTTGAGATAAGATATCTAATGATACATGATCATCAACTTGGTTCATTTTAAATATCAAATTTAATTATTTATGTAAAAAAATTTAACGTATAAATCAAATTAATAAATTTGGGGTTTTCAACTTCGCAATTGTTCTTGTTGGTTCGATTTTTTCAAATATCAAGCCAAATCTTGTGTTTAACTTTTAAATTAATAAACTAAACAATACTAATAAACCTAGATTTTTTTTTTTTACTTTTCAGGTAAAATATTCATACAAGTATATAAGTAACTTGTCCTCCAAATATTTTTTAATCCATCCATAATAGAACTATCAAAGGTGCTTCTGAACAGAATAACAAAAAATATGAGATGTGTGATGACACTAAAATATTCAACACAAATAATAATAAAATCACATAAAATAAAATTTATGAAAATAATTATGATTTGAAAGTACTCAATCAAACTAATGTATGTCTAAAAGCACTAATTACATGATTAAAATTAAATAAAAACTAAAATTAGGTTATGTAGCTTAAATATCTAAATCAATGTAAAACAAAAGTATAAATATTCAACATTAGTGTTAAGTTAATTTTTTTATTTGTTAGAATTAGTGATTAGTTAATTTTGAATTGTACTTGATTAGAGTTGCATATAGAAATGGATTATAACCTTTACTTCGCTATTCAAAATTCTAAATCTCAAAAAATTAAAAAATATATTTGATGATAAAAACTATGAAAAAATATATTTGATATTTAAAAATTATATAGAAGTCTATACTTTAATTGTAACATATCGTAAGTCCAAATATCTAGGATTAAACCAAAAAAACTAAGAATGGTTATTTTTTGAAAGAATAGGGAAAATGTGGAAAATTTCCAAGTGTAAAAGTAAGTTTTCGTCATTTTAAAACGGTCATAACTTCTAGCTCCAGAGGAGTTATGGGCAGTTCTTTATGTGGATGGAAATCCCTTGGAAAGATATTTCCAACGGCGCTAAGTTTTCTATTTTCTGATGTAGTATTAGGGAGATATGCTTTTCGAAAGTTTGGCTATTGGAGTGAGGAAAGATCTATTCGGATTTTAGTAAGGGTAAAGTAGTCTTTTCATTGTACAATTTTCTAATTTGTTTTAAGAGTTTAATTGGGGTAAAACCAAGTTTAAGTTCAGATTTGAAAAGTTCTTTTTACGCTTAGGTTTTGGGAGAAAAGAAAAGAGAAGAAGGATAAGGGAGAAAGAACAAGATTTCACCAAGAACGCCAAGAGATTCTAGTGTAATTCGTCGGGGTGATCCCTAATAAGGTATATGAGATCTTTCTGTGATGGGTTCTTCCACCCACCCAAAAATAAATTTAAGTTAGCGCAATTAGAGTAGATTGAATTATGAACATTGAAGTTCTTGATGAAAAACAATTGAATTCTTGTTGGTTGAGTTGTGGTATGCCTTTGGTTGTTTGATTCGTGTTTCTAAGCTGTTTTACGAGTCTAAACTATTGGGTTTTGAGTATTTTAGTCAGCAAAGTGTTTGGAGTGAGATCCATGGGAGTTTATAAGGTTTAGAATTGAAAGTCGGAGAAGAAAAGTCGAAAATCCCGTCTAACAAGCCCTGGGTTGCCACCCCTGCTACAGCCCCTCAAGGCACCCTCTCTCTGATAGGGCATGATGCGCGGTGCCAGCCAAAGCCTCTCAAGACAGTATCTTAATCCTTTCAAGCTTAGAATTTGTTTTGTCTCATTCGAACTCGCATACTTGTACATTGAATATACTGATGTAAGTTGGTCTGCATCGTCTTATGAAGACGTAGGTAACCAGGATCAGCATCCAGCACCTCGTTGATCCATCTTGAGCATTCAGAGTCATTGGTGAACCTTCGTGCATCCTAGAGAACTCTTTAATTGTTTTTTGTTTTTCCTTTATTGAATGTTGTGGGGTTTGTCCTAACATTCATCCACTATCCATTTTACGTCAAGAAATACGTGGAGTAAATCCCGATATAAAAGTAAAAGGAAGATGTGTAGGTGGATCGACTCATCAATTTCCCATTGAAATAGGATCAATGCAAGGAAAAACACTTGCAATTCGTTGGTTATTAGCGACATCTCGACAACTTTCGGGTTGAAATACGTCTTTCAAATTATGTTTTGAATTAGTAGATGCTACCAAAAGGGAGTAGCGGTGCCATACTCAAAAAGGAAGAGACTCATAGAATGGCAGAGGCAAATAGAGATTTTGCACATTTTCGTTAATCCGTGAAAAGGATCTATACATCTCAATCTAAACAGAATCAAGAGAAAAAGAAAGATCCGCTATTGATCGATAGATTTCTCAAAACAAAAGAAAAGGAAACGAAAGACGAAACATAAATTGTAGATAAACTAAGACCTCTAGGGGACTTACTTAAAGAGGCACCTCATGTAAATACCATGGAATGAGGTTTGTTTTAATTCATGGAAATTTCGTAACTAATCCAAAAATGGAAAGTTCGATACAATTAGTATTTTTTCGGAAATTGGAAGCAGTTATTAATTCATGATTTAGCATGTACAAAATAAAAACTTCATTCTCGATTCTGTGAGAATTTTTATGAAAGCCTTTCATTTGCTTCTCTTCGATGGAAGTTTGATTTTTCCAGAATGTATCCTAATTTTTGGCCCAGTTCTTCTAATGATCGATTCAACTATACATATGTTATTTTGGAGACTTAAGTGCCATATTTGGCCAAGCCTATTATTTAAAGTGTTTTCATGAGAATGTTTCAAGCTTTATACTTGAGTTAAGTTATATCTTCCGCTGAATTAAGTAAGCCTGGCCAAGGTTTTGCTTAAGGCCAACAATGGTCGTCGGGTGTCATCCACTTCAACGGTGTAGACTTAGAGTGTGACATTTTTGTAGATGGATCTTATCAAATGATAATCACCCCTCACTTCCAACCTGAAGGTTGCGAGTTTGAGTCACCAAGGAAGAAAAAGGTGTGGGAGCTCCTGGGAGGTGGGGGGTAAAAAAAACCAAACATAGGTAACCCGTCCAGAATTATGAGGGTTCGGCTCAAGATAACTTGAATTTGGTTCAATGTCAACTCACTAAAGCATAACCCATTTTAAGAGAGTTCTCAATTTAGCCCAATTTAATCTCCAGTTTCAACCATTTTAAAATTCTTTACAAAGATATTTTCTTATATTTAAGTTATGAATTATTATCTGTTAAACATCTTTTAATATTTATCTATCCATTTTTTGTTTTTTTTTTTTAAAAATCTTAAGGTGCGATTCGTATTGTCATTATAAAAGTTAAATATCATTATGTTAAAATTTTTGAGATTAATAGGGTTAAAATGGGTGGATCGGGAACCAACCCGATACACTTGAAACCAAAGTAAACTTAGGCAGGTCAAGATTCAACTCGATTTCTATTTCAACCCATTTTAATATCTCCAATATCAACCCAACCAGCCCACTTGACACCCCTTACTTTTATGTATAAATATTTTTTAAATTTATATTTATAATGTCGACTTGACTTGGTCTCAAACTGACTTCTTTTTTAGTTGAACCGTATCAACATTCAACAATGATTTCATAGTATTGATATTTATATATCTCATTTCAACATCTATGACTAATATTGCAACATGCTTAGATATACAAGTATCACAACGAAGCAAAACAAGTGTATATCAAACAAAGATATCATCACTGCGTGTAAGATTGAAACAATTAAGTTGTTATGAAGGATCTAAATGGTTAAAATTGTTATTTGTAGTCGATGAATGTTATGATGTGTCACGTAAATAGAAAATGAAAATTGTTTTGGATATGTTGTAAATAGAAATTTGTGATTGAAAGGTGTATTGGGATTGTTCATTTTCATAATACTAATGCTTTATGTGTTTTTTTAAAAAGCAATTGTTAATTTTCTTGCTCGATATTTTTGTGCGTATAACATATACATGGGAAATGTTATTATGGAGAAAGCGATATGCAAGGGAGGCTGAGTGGCCTTAAATTTTGATTCATCAAAAAAGTAAATCAGCTTGAGCAATCCATTGTTTTGTTCATCAACTTTAGTTTACTCTTTTTGGGGTATTTAAAATTATTGATGTTGATTCTTTATTTGTTGAAGAGAATGCCAGAGCAACATAATATCTTAAAGTTTGTCAAACATTGGAGATTGCTTTCTTATTGCACTTGATGAAAGATATTTTAGCTATTAAAATGAGCTTAATGAGGAAACAACAGGATATTACAAATGTCATTCAACTTATTAAAGTGGTGAATAGATGATTGCGAAATGTAAGGGATGAAGGATGAGATTCACTTATGCATAATGTATCTAAATTGTTTTGTTAAGTATGAAATTTTGATACCTAATTTTATATGAGTTCTATGTGAACTTTGAAAGATCTCGATGCAATGTTACTGAGTATACTATCTCACATCATTATCATGTTAAAGTTTATTTTTAGATCATTTATTAATAACTTCAAAAACTCAATGATCGTTTTAATGAGGTGTGATTAAATTTACTTATTGGAGTTTCTTACTCTAATCCAATTGACTCGCTCTTTGATTTTAACATCAAGAAAGTACCGAAAATTACTGAATTACGTCATGATGATTTTGGTGAAAATATGATGGTCACTCTTAAGATTTAGTTACAGACATATATTGTTGAAGTCTGTGATGTTAGGTAGTGGAGCCTGATTAATATATATAATTGTTTATGCGGTAACCAAAATACTATGAATTATTAATATAAATATACCTCACCGCCGTGGAAGTTTACTCACGGGGTGTTACCACGAAATATTGGGTTTTCTCTTTCTCCCTCAAGATCTCTCATCTCTTTCTCTTGAAAGTTCTTGTGTTCTTCATTCATCTAGTGTGTGTGCGTGAATTCGATCCTAACAACTGGTATCAAAGCTAAGGAGATTCAACACGATCACTTAAGATGGATAGTTCAAATCTTGGAATCGAGAAGTTTCATTGATCCAATTTCAGTTTCTGGAAGATGCAGATCGAAGATTATCTGTACCAGAAAGATCTTCACGAACCGTTGACCGGTGTGAAGCCGGAATCCATGAAAGAAGAGAAGTAGAACCTCAAGGATCGCCAGGCTCTAGGGTTGATCCGGTTGACTTTGTCAAGAAACGTGGCGTTCAACATCGTGAAGGAGAAGACTACGTCTGGTGTGTTGAAGGCACTGTCAAACATGTATGAAAAACCATCGGCAATGAACAAGGTATATTTGATGCGTAGATTGTTCAATTTACAGATGTCTGAGAATGGATCCGTTTCTGATCATATAAACGAGTTCAATATGATTGTGAGTTAACTCAATTCTATGGATATTAATTTCGAAGATGAAATTAAGGCGTTGATTTTGATGTCATCTCTGCCCGAGTCTTGGGATACTATTGTTGCTGCGATTAGAAGTTCTCGTGGATATGAGAAACTGAAGTTTGATGAAATTCGTGATGTTGTTCTTAGCGAAAGTATTCGCAAATGAGAAGTGGGAGATTCATCGGGCAGTGCTCTCAGCGTTGACCGAAGGGGGAGAAGTAAGACGAAAGGCAAAAATCAACATGGTCGATCAAAATCAAAGAATTGAGGAAAATCCCTGAACAGATCAAACGTGACCTGTTGGAATTGTGGATAAAAAGGGCACTTTCGGACGAACTGTACAAAGCCAAAGAAAAAACAGAATCAGAAATTCGAAGATGACAATGATTCTATAAATTCAGCAGTAGACATTGGGGATGCTCTAATCCTTAGTGTAAACAGCCCAGTTGAATCATGGATTTTAGATTATGGTTCATCTTTCCATTCGTCTCCAAGCAAGGAGTTGTTCAAAAATTTCAAATCTGGAAATTTTGGAAAAGCATATATTGCTGACAATAAAGCCTTAGAGATTGAAGGAAAGGGGGATGTTTACATAAAGACCACCTCGGGAAACCAGTGGACATTGGAGGATGTCAGATATATTCTTGGGATCAAGAAAAATTTGATCTCTGTTAGTCAGTTGGATAGCACGGGATATGCAGCAGAGCTTGGGAAAGGTTCGTGGAAGATCGTGAAGGGTGCTATGGTAGTAGCTCGTGGCTCCAAATCTGGAACCTTGTACACCACTGCAGGGTGTATAAACATGGCCGTTGTTGCTGAAGGTGCTTCCGGCTCATGTCTGTGGCACAACAGACTTGGACACATGAGTACTAAAGGAATAAAGATGCTGGTTGCAAAAGGAGCATTAGAGGGTCTGAAGTCTGTTGATATGGGTCTTTGCGAGAGCTGTGTTATGGGCAAACAGAAAAGAGTAAGCTTCACAAAGACTCCTAGAGAGCCAAAGAATGTGCGGTTGGAAATGGTCCATACAGATGTTTGGGGACCATCTCCAGTATCATCACTTGAAGGATCCAGATTCTATGTTACCTTCATTGATGATTTCAGCAGGAAGGTATGCGTTTACTTATTGAAGCATAAGTCAGATGTGTTTGCTACTTTCAAGAAGTGGAAAGCTGAAGTTGAGAATCAGACTGGTTTGAATGTCAAATGCCTAAGGTCTGACAATGGAGGAGAGTATGACAAATCAGAGTTCAAGGCATTCTGTGTAGCTGAGGGAATCAAATTGATGAGAACACTTCCTGGTAAGGCAAGGCAGAATGGAATTGCTGAGAGGATTAACAGAACATTGAATGAGCGTGCAAGGAGTATAAGGATACATTGTGGGCTGCCCAAAACTCTTTGGGCGGATGCTATGAGCACAGCTGCATAATTGATCAACAGGGGACCATAGTTCCTTTAGGGTTCAAGATTCAAGAGGAGGTGTGGACAGGAAAAGAACTCAAGTACTCACAAGTGAGGACTTTTGGTTGCACTGCTTATGTTCATGTTGATCCAGAAAAGAGAGACAAGCTTGATGACAAGGCTGTGAAGTGTTACTTCATAGGCTATGGTTCTGATTTTTTTGGTTACAGATTTTGGGATGACAAGAACAGAAAGATCATGAGACATTGTGACGTGACATTTAATGAGTCTGTACTGTACAAGGACAGAGAGCAGAAGGTTCTTGTCACGACCCAAAACGAGCAGCGACTGGCACCCACACTTATCCTACTATGTGAGCGAACCAACCAATCTAAACCCCAATCATTTACCAATATCTCAACCATAACGAACAAAATATAATGCGGAAGACTTAAAACTCATTAATATAACCAATAAATAACTTCTAAAATTTAATACTTATTATTCCCAAAATTTGGAAGTCATCACCACAAGAACATCTATCCTCAAATTACTAAATCTAAGAGTATTAAGAAAACTAAAATAAGTAAACGAATGGTCCATGTCCGAACTTCAAGGACATCAAGACACGAAGGAGAGAATCCAGTCTGAGCTAGGAACAATAGCTCACCCTGAAATCTGATATACTGAAAGCTGGCTAGAGTTGCGGACGAGTCGAAGTTGATGGCACGTTTGCTGCATTCCATAAATAACAAAGAAAAAGAATACAAGTAGGGGTCAGTACAAGGAACACGTACTGAGTAGGTATCATCGGCCAACTCAAAATAGAAAGCAATATATATCAAATAATAATATAAAATCAACTACATACTCAACATGTGACAACAACAAGTACCATAACCCTTGGCCACAACACCCAGCACATCTATAAGGACTCAAGCCTCCACACCATACTCATTTGGGAAAAGGTTCTTTAAATTTGAGTATATTAACATAATCCAAGATTCATTCTCTTTATTATCCTGGTGTCGGAACGTGACACTCCAATCCCCTCAAGATTCATTCTCTTTATTATCTTGGTGTCGGAACGTGACACTCCGATCCCCTCAATATTCATTCTCTTTATTATCCTGGTGTCGGAACGTGACACTCCGATCCCCTACTACTACGTGTCTTAACGTGACACTCCGATCCCCTAATACTACGTGTCGGTTCGTGACACCCGATCCCCTAATTCTACGTGTCGGTTCGTGACACCCGATCCCCTAATTACTACGTGTCGGTTCGTGACACCCGATCCCCTTATCTCATTACTTTAGTTCATCAAGCCTTCCTTTATGTCCAGGCATCATCATTAATAAAGGGAAATTAAGGTTTTTAAGATTCCACAGTATCATCATTATATTCCATCACCATTTACATAATCACAACATGCAACAACACAATTAAGCATATAGAAGACTCTACAATACCACCCAATACATATCAATCGCTATTTAGAGTTTACTATGAAATAGCATAAACCATAACCTACCTCCACCGAAGAATCGGGATCAAGCAAGCTATCTTCCCAAAACTTTTGCTTTCCTCTGCGTTCTTCCCTTTCTCTCGCTCGTTGCTCTCTCTCTTTTTCTTTTTAATTTTCTCTCCTCCAGATTCTCTTTGTTTTACCCTAATTACCATATAATTCATTATGATGAAAATACACCATTATTTATTTCCATATTATCCTTTTTAATCCTCAACTAAATAACTTATTAACATTAAGCCTCTAATTTTATAATTAAAATCATGAATAGTCCAAAACACCCCTTTTTAAAACTTTAGCAGAAATCTGACCCAGGTGGATACGCACCCTGTGACGGTCCGTCATGACTGTGACGGTCCATCCTGCAGATCCGTCACAAAGTTCAGAGAGTTAATTTATGTGGAAAGGTTTGTGACGGTCCGTCGTGTCTACGACGGTCCGTCCTGCAGTTCCGTCGCGAAGTTCAGAGAGTCGATCTCAGTATCCAATTTCCAGAATTGAAGTGTTTTGGAAAGAAACCCCCTCGACGGTCTGTCATAACCTTTACGGTCCGTCGTGGGATCCGTCGACCCAGTCAGTTATTATCCGAAATAAACTCTACTGCTCGAATCGACTAAACAGGTCGTTACAATTGATACCAATTTACCCACCGTTCGTCCTCGAACGATCCCAGGAAGAAAAACAAGGGCGAGAAAGAGTACCTGAGTCTGTAAAGAGATGTGGATATTTTTCTTGCATATCAGCCTCCTTCTCCCAAGTGGACTTTTCAACTGGCCGATTGTTCCATTGAGCTTTGTTAGATGCAATCTCCCTTGATCTCAACTTGCGGATTTCTCTAGCTAGAATAGCAACAGGCTCCTCCTCATAAGACAAATTCTCATCAAGAAGAAATGAATCCCAACGAATAATGTAGTTTCCATCCCCATGGTATCTTTTCAGCATAGACACATGAAATACCGGGTGCACTCCTGAGAGTCCTGGAGGTAATGCCAATTCATAAGCCACCTCCCCCACGCGCTTCAGCACTTGAAATGGACCAATATACCTCGGACTAAGCTTACCTCGCTTACCAAACCGCATCACCCCTTTCATGGGTGAAACCTTCAGCAAGACTTGTTCACCCTCCATGAACTCCAAGTCTCTAACCTTTCGATCTGCATATTCCTTCGGCCTACTTTGCGCCGCCAAAAGCTTTTCTTGAATGAATTTCACTTTCTCTAATGATTCCCTCAGAAGATCAGTACCCCAGGGCCTCACCTCAAATGCATCAAACCAACTAATGGGAGACCTACATCTCCTCCCATATAGCACCTCAAATGGGGCCATATCAATACTTGAGTAATAGCTATTATTGTAAGAAAACTCTGCTAAGGGTAAGAAGTTATCCCAATGACCACCAAATTCTATCACACATGCACGAAGCATATCCTCCAACACCTGAATAGTTCGCTCAGAATGTCCATCTGTCTGAGGGTGGAATGTAGTACTAAGATCCAACCTAGTACCTAATTCAGCATGCAATGTTCTCCAAAACTTAGAAGTAAATTGCGTACCTCTATCTGATATGATGGAAAGTGGAACTCCATGCAATCGAACGATTTCTGAGATATAGAGTTTGGCTAACTTCTCTGCATTGTAAGTCACCTTGACCGGAATGAAGTGAGCAGAATTAGTTAATTTGTCCACAATTACCCAAATAGAATCAAACTTACCCAGTGTCTTTGGAAGACCAACCACGAAATCCATTGCAATTCTTTCCCACTTCCATTCAGGAATGGGCATTCTCTAAAGTGTTCCTCCAGGCCTCTGGTATTCATACTTTACCTGTTGACAATTCAGGCATTGGGCAACAAAATCATCAATGTCACGCTTCATCCTACTCCACCAAAAATGTTGCTTTAGGTCACGGTACATCTTGGTTGCACCAGGATGTATAGAATATCCTGAACTATGAGCCTCTGTAAGAATAGTGTGGATCAAATCATCAACACGGGGCACACATACCCTTCCATTAATTCTCAAAATGCCTTCCTTATCAATTATTGCCTTTTTAGCCTCTCCTCGCAACACCATATCCCAAATTTGGCTCAGCTTCTCATCATCAAACTGCCTTCCCTTAATATTGTCAAGAAAAGAAGATCTTGCCTCCACACAGGCCAAAAATCCTCCTTTCTCTAGTACATCCAACCTCATAAAGTCATTAGCTAGAGTCTGAACCTCTCTAGCCAATGGGCGTCTAGAAACTTGTAAGTGGGCTAGACTTCCCATGCTCCCTGTTTTTCTACTTAAAGCATCTGCCACCACATTAGCTTTTCCTGGGTGGTACAAGATAGTAACATCATAGTCCTTCAGTAGTTCCATCCATCTCCTCTGTCTCAAATTCAAATCTTTCTGAGTAAAGACATAGTGTAAACTACGATGATCTGTATAGACTTCACACTTAACCCCATATAGATAATGTCTCCGTTGCTTTAATGCAAACACGACTGCGGCCAATTCCAAATCATGGGTCGGATAGTTACGTTCATGCACTTTTAATTGCCTTGAAGCATAAGCAATTACATTCTTTTCCTGCATTAGCACTACACCCAAACCCGAATAAGATGCATCACAATAAACAATGAAAGTCTTGTCTTCCACTAGCAAGGTAAGAATTGGTGCAGTAGTCAACAAGGTCTTGAGATTCTGGAAGCTTTCTTCACATTCGTCCGACCATACAAATGGAACATTATGATTAGTCAAATTTGTAAGTTGGGAGGCAACAGAAGAAAATCCCTTGACAAATCGACGGTAGTAGCTGGCTAAACCAACAAGTCTCCTTACCTCGGTAACATTAGTAGGTCTTACCCAACTCTTCACTGCTTCAATCTTAGAAGGATCCACCATTACCCCATCCTTAGAAACCACGTGCCCTAAGAAGGACACTGAGTCTAGCCAAAACTCACACTTGGAGAATTTGGCATAAAGTCTTTTCTCCCTAAACACTTTCAATACAATTCTCAAATGCTCCTCATGTTCTTTCCTGCTCTTTGAGTATACAGTATATCATCAATAAACACAATGACAAAGAAATCCAGATATGGCTTAAAAATCCCGTTCATCAGGCTCATGAACGTAGCAGGGGCATTCGTTAGTCCAAAAGACATTACTAAGAATTCATAATGCCCATACCTGGTTTGAAAAGCAGTCTTTGGCACATCTGCTGCCCGTATTTTCAATTGATAATAACCAGATCTCAAGTGGATTTTTAAGAAGGTACAAGCACCTTGTAACTGATCGAACAAATCATCAATGCGAGGAAGAGGATACTTGTTCTTAACAGTTACCTTATTCACTTGTCTGTAGTTATTCTTAACAGTTACCTTATTCACTTGTCTGTAGTCTATGCACATTCGAAAACTCCCATCCTTCTTCTTCACAAATAAAACAGGAGCACCCCAAGGGGATGCACTTGTTCTAATAAAACCTTTACCTAACAACTCGTGAAGTTGGGCCTTTAACTCCCTTAACTCAGCTGGAGCCATTCTATAAGGGGGTATGGAAATGGGGCGAGTATCAGGCTCCAGATCAATACAGAAATCAATGTCCCTATCCGGTGGCATACCAGGAAGGTCTGCAGGGAACACGTCCAAAAACTCACGGACTATCGAAACAGACTCAGTCGAAGGTACTGGGGAGGTATCATCCCTGAGATGTGACAAGAAAGATAACCAACCCTTACTAACCATTCTCTTAGCACGAAGGAAGGAGATGATACGAACTGGGGTGGAAGTATAGTTACCCTCCCACACTAGCGGATCTGTCCCAGGCTTGGCCAATGTCACAGTTTTAGCATTACAATCTAAGATTGCAAAATTTGGAGAAAGCCAAGTCATACCTAGAATTACATCGAAATCAATCATCTCTAGTATAATCAAGTCCACATGAGTATTTTTCCCCCACAAAAGTCACAGGACAAGTACAAAATAAATCCAATTGGCCTAAGATTCCTGGATTATAATTTAATCCCAAAATCAGGTAAACCTCATATTTGTCCATCAAATCCAATACTTTCTCATCATTTATTTGTCAAAAACTATAATAAGTTCCTTGGTTACATATGAGAATTACGGTAATTAAATAAAGAACAAATGTCTTTATTAAAATCCAAAGGTCTTAGACACAAAAATCCTCATAAACCTGAGTTTTCCCACCTTTGGATGATCCCAAATCCTCCCATAGGGCCACAATTACCGTCTCTAAGGCCTAGAATTCAAAGTACAAAATTGGTGAACAAACTACGTACCGTTACACAGGTTCTTGATGAAAACGATGAAATCGCCCTAAGTTTCCCTTGTTCTTACCCAGAAACTTCTTGTACAATAATGAGTGGTTTTGGGGTGTTCAATTACTCAATCATATATTATTATAAGAGGGAACAACACTTGTCACAACCTTGTCTCAGAATAATGCAAATGACATGCTCACACAAATAATGAGGAGATGATCATTTTCATAACATTGCACAATTCACAGCATACAAACATGATATCACATCAACAATGATTCAACATGCCTTCAAAGTTCAAACATTTCTCAACGCATCACGTATAAACTATTAATCACATTGCCTTTTTTTACCCCTATTTTCATCATTAGAATTAATCAATGTGAAAAAGTCAACCCATCACCAAATATCATTACTCCTAAACATATACCACAAGGAATTACACGCATTCCATACACTTACCAAAATCCACTTGCCTTAAATAGTAGAGAGTCCACCCCTGAACTTGAGCCTTCCCCTTTCGTTGAACTTCCAACTCAAAGCAATCTATTCAAATAAATGAACACGATAATATTTTCAAAGCTAACCACACCCACATTTCCATACGTTTAGCCTGGACCCAATAACTCACCTAAATTTATAATTAATTTCTTAATTTCAAGCTTAGGGTTAAGTGTAAATTCCTCTAAATCGCATAATCCTAATGATATTCATATAATACTACCTAATATTTTAATTGGTATATATTAACTTATCAAAATTGAGATCAAATTATGACACTCTAGAATAGGTTTTGAAACAACAAAATCATATACGAGAGATTCACGGGAATAATCTCAAATAGTAGAATTCCCACCCCTTTTAATCAATTTCAAGCATCATTATTCATTACCACTCATGCCCAAATCATTTGGGAATCATCAGTTAGTAGTGGGAAAGAAAACATTATCCCATCAAAATTAAAAAAAAAAAATAATAATAAAGGACAAAATGAACGCTACCTTACTGCATTTTTTTTAAAAGCTAACTTTCAATTTTTTAAACACTTAAATTAATATAGTATTATTTGCACCTTTTGTAGCTTAGCAATTAATGCTTGTGACTACTTTAAAAAAAAGTTGCTTCAACTACCTGCAATTTGATCGAGTCGGCTACCACGTCTCCGATGGTGAGTTTCTGTTCCCATATTCATTCTTTTTCTAAAAATAATTTGGTATTAAAAGTCATAAATCCCTAATATAATTTTATTTATGATGGACAAAATGTAAATGATTTTTAACTAAGTTATGGACTTAGTCCATTAGCCACCAGTAAAAATTAATATTTAAAATTACCTGTCAACTAAATAATTGTAATTAATAAATAGTTCAAAAATTTTCAAAAATATATTTTTTTTTCTCGGTCATTACATTATTCATCACTAAAAACTATGTTTGTACCTAAACATAAGGAAGAAGAAAGAAAAAAATAATCAACGCAACCGAAAAGCTTGAGTTATGACCTACTAGTCTGTGTTCGTCTCTCTAAGTCAACTCCTCCTTAAGACCATTCCATCAAGATCATCTACTAACATCGAACTTTGGAAGATCTAAGAGTGATTATCAACCACGGACTAACCCATGAACCCAATCTGAACTAACATTCAGTTGACCATAATACAATCATCATGACAAACTTCTTCTCACATAACAAAGATAACCATCTTAACCAATATCGACCATAACCAGAACTCAACCTGAACAAATTACAACACACTTACAATGCCCAAACCATCACAAATCTTATCGTAATTCCCTTTGCACAACATATTCTTTTTACGAGTTTAAGTTATAAAATATTAAACTTTAGACATCGAGTACTCATCAAGGAAAAATAAACTTATTCAACCCCAAGAAGGAAATGCTTAAACCCAACAAGCGATACACTTAGAAATATAGAACCTCTAACTTCTTAGACAATTGTAACTCTTCATAATAGCTCTTATATAAGTTTTTATAAGTAAAGTTGTGTCTGTAGACACATTGAGATACTCTAACTATCCCAACAACGTCAAATTTATCATAAATGGAATGACCAAGCCTGCCAAAGGATCATACTCTATCAAGAGGACACAAGAGGTAGAAATTCACCCATAATTGTAAAAACACACGTGGACATATGCAATTAATCATACTCTAAATCATATCTTAAAAGAAGTAGGTGGTCAACATAAGAATATACGAAATCAAGGTTGAATAACATTATATACTTTCTCCATAATGCCTATTTCAATATTTTCATTCATCTGACTACATCCCTCAATTTATATATATTTTTTTAGCCACTAAACCGGTCTGATCTCCATTATAATTTTACATATACTAGATTTACCAAACTCCGCATACTTGTTACAGTACTTCACCAAAGTCAACACTCTTAATACTAACAAATATCATAACCACATCAATCATTTAACTTGCTCTCATATTGTCACTATTATCAAGGTCTTCTTAGCAAGCACATTGTATCCTCAATTTTTTTTTTCAAAAATTGGCTTTCTGTCATTCCATTGAAGCATTACATGACATATATGAGCCACTTGAGACTGATAATTTCAATTATAAAATTAATTTTCCATCGAGGTAAAATAATTAAATCACACCTACTGTCAACTTCACTTAATATTTTAGATACCAAATTTCAACTAATATTAAATATCATCATATTCCATATACCAACACTAAAAGAATTCTTGGTTACTCCAATAATTTATCATATACCATATACCAACACTAAAAAAATTCTTGGTTACTCCAATAATTCGGTATACTATAATCTCATAATCTCTGCCCACTATCAAATGTCTATGTAACACATCATAACAATTTGTATCATCCCGTCAAACAAAGTAGTTTTAATCCCCTTGAATCTTTATTGATCGTGTAATATTTTAGGCTAACATCGTTGAACATTAATAAGTGACATATCATAATTTGAACAATCTAGCTCGACATAACCACATGGAATCTCCCACACCTAGTTGCTTGTCACTCCACCAAAAATTCAATCTTTGAAAAAAGTTGATGATGAATTCCTACTAAGTCTGTACAAAAACTAGTTCACATCTCATAGTCATATCTAAACTCACATAAAAGTATCAATAAATCTTTCAACTACAAACCAAGTGTCTATATGAGACTCTGATTCCTTCACTTATCTTAAATTCTTTTCTTGGTGCAAAATTCTAAATATCATGAACTCTTCAATACACCAGCCTCTTGTTCCTTTTGTTGACTCGCTTACAAATTTTATCCTTTGACCAACACCACATGATATTTTACCTTATCCTTTAAATCAAATTATTACGTGAAATTCCCCTTAGGTTTAAAAATCACAAATAACCAAATCTACTATTCAAATTATTTTTAAGTCCTTCCAAATGCTTCATACTTAATGTGATAGATCATTTCTTACCTTAGTAATCCATACCTTGACAAAATACACTGCCATAGACCTAAACTCACTATGAAAAACTTGAATTGTTAATCCAGTTATGCCTTATACTTTCTAAATCAACATTAGTTCATACCTTGAAGACTCTTACGAATTCATGTATATCAGCTTATTATTGTCTGCGTCTTTATTGATCTTATCATATCCTTCATTAAAAATTCAACTGTAGCAGTTACAAACTCAAAACAACAAAAAAAACTTATCATCACACTCGAGCTGAACGTCTAAAAACTCATTTCTCAAATTTTATCCAATAATTTTTAGCCAATACGATGAATCTGTGACATTACTATCATAAGTAGAGCAAAATAGATAAAACTACGCGTCTTTGAACTTAATTCTCAACCCTTTAAATATACTTTAGCCCTTGCATTCAGAGCAAGTAATCTTGCCCACACCTCCTTCCGAAGGCTACACTTCATTTCACTATATTTTTTCATTAAAACTCTTGTTCATTTCAATTGTATTCGAGTGGTGTCTCAGCACCTCCCATAACTTTTCATGCAACCATGTTATTAATCAAATAATAACAAATCATAACATTAGATACTCGCAAGTCCTTATTACATAAAAAATCCATTTAACCAATAATTTTTATCATATAGTTGCATCCTACTCACAATCAATCAAGAACTCTTATTACCATCATGCTCAGTTAGATATTGTCAACACCATAAATTCAACATTTTCATCCGTATGACACCTTAAACACGGTTATACCAATCAAATTCAAAGGATTAACCTAATTCTATGAATACTTTCTCACAAAAATTTTAAATTGTCTTCACATAAGTATATTATTTAGGACTTCATCTACGCATAAGCTTATCATTCAAATATCTATCCACTTTATTGGACCTAACGATGAAATCACTAGTCCTTATTTAAAAATCCTCAAGATACACTTTACAAACTAATCGCATTAATATTGTACCAAAGATCCATCACTACAAGCTTACTTATAAACAATGCTTAACTCAAGCGTCTGTAGTAAAAAATTAGTTGGTTTCTCAAATATGAATACTACAGTAAATCTCATTGTATAAACATGTGATACAATTTATAACTCCTTAAGTATTTAATATTTTCACTTAAAAATCAACAAACCTGTTTTTATTTACCACTAGTACCATATATCTTGAAAGTTCGTTAGATCCACCACTAGAACACATCATACCTACCGATAAAAATTATACGCAATATTTCCACACGTTTCTATCCATTCAATAACTTCAAAACATTGTCGAACTAATTCAGTCTCTTATCAAGGTGATGCATTCCTTCGTAGATCAGGTCCATAACAAGAATAACACATTCCATAACTCTAACCAAGTAAAAGTTGCCACCATTATAATAATCGTTTCATGACCTTCTTAGGTATACACTCAAACTATGAACCACAAAGAGATTTTAATCTCAATTGGTACAACATCATTCGCTAAGTAACCCGTGCATGTTATGACAACTATAACAATTGTATTTCCCAAGGTTATACTTTTTTTTTATCAAGCCATCCTTTTAATCATTCCACTCCCAATCAAACCACTCCAGATATTGCCTATATTACACATCATTACTATGCACTTTACTAGTGTAACTAACCTTACACAATCCCTTCAAATTGCTGTAAAATTTAAATCTAACGTCACATAATTTCCATAAGTATATTACTTTCATCATAATACAAGATCTAATGTTCAAACCATACACGAAATCAGTTATTACATGAGCAACCACGCACGAGTCAACATTATACATGAGAGTGAATGGAATAAAGCGGCAAGAATCAAAATAGGATCAAGTATGCACGATAGAGATTCAAGAAGTGAAGATTTTTCTAAAAAGTCACTATAGCCTCTCAAAGATAAGTACAGACGTCTCTGTACAGATCCTCAAGACTCTAGTTAGACTCGACTAGTAAACACGTGAGACCTATGAACCTGGGGCTTTGATACCATTTTGTCACGACCCAAAAATGGACGTGATGACACTCTCTTATCCCACCAAGACAAGTCAGCATAAAACTCAACTTATTACAATAAAATGCGGAAAATTTACTATCGACTTAATTATACCTCAAAACCAGGTTGTGACGTGTACAAGCCTCTAGAGTATTACAATTGAATTAAAAGAAAATATAAGTTTCATATGCTATTGTTTCTAGAGTAGAATAAAATCATAAACAGGAGTAAGAAGGTATATTGTGAGGACCAACAACTACCTCACAAATCTCCGAGAAGCCTCAGAAAGAAGAGAATGACAAGTACCGTAAAAATCAAGGCTCATAACCTACAAAAAAATTGTAGAAGCAAGGGGTAAGTACCAAACCACACGGTACTCATCCAGTAAATCTCTTAATACAAGCGAAGGGGATGAAATACGGGTACTCCTACCACCCCAATCGAACCTCCACAACTACAAACAAATAAAAATCAGCCCAACTTAACAACTCACAGTATACATGGCACGTAACTCAATAACAATACTTAGACAAATTATATATCCTCAATAAAAAGCTCAGTATTCAACAATCACAAGTTCCGCAAAAAGGCAATCACAAGATCAACAAAACACAATATAAAGTTCATTAATGATAAGTATGTGCAATGCAATGAAATGCAATGTCAAGTATAATGATGTATGTCTGACCTAGTGATACACACCCGTTGTCTCTCAGTCCGGGACCTATGGGGGACATATCTGCCCATGCATCTTTCACGGCGCATGACATGATCCTCGATAAAGTAATCATGGCAGCGCGCGATACATCCCTCAAAATATAGTATCTGTAGCGGCAGGCGATACGTCCCTCGAAATGGTACATCCTCTTTAAGTTATCATTCTTTCTAAATGCACATAACACTTGTCACAACCATGCCTCAAAATAATGCAAATGACATGGTCACACAAATAATGAGGAGATGACCAGTTTCATAATATTGCACAATTCACAGCACACAAACATGATATCACATCAACATTGATTCAACAAGCCTTCAAAGTTCAAACATTTCTCAACACATCACACATAAACAATTAATCACATTGTCTTTTGTTATCCCTTTGTTCATCATTAGAATTAACCAATGTGAAAAAGTCAACCCATCATCAAATCTCATCGCTCCCAAACATATACAACAAGGAAATACATGCATTTCATACACTTAACAAGAGTTTAGAAATCCATTTGCCTTAAATAGTAGAGAGTCCACCCCAGAACTTGAGCCTTCCTGTTTCGTTGAACTTCCAACTTAAAGAAATCTATTCAAATAAATGAGCACTATAAGATTTTAAAACTAACAATGCCCACGTTTCCATATGTTTAGAATGGACCCAATAACTCACCTAAATTTATAATTAAGTTCTTAATTTCAAGCTTAGGATTAAGTCTAAATTCCTCTATATCGGATAATCCTAATAATATTCATATAATACTACCTAATATTTTAATTTGGTAAATATCAACTCATCAAATTTGAGATCAAATTATTACACTCTTGAATAGGTTTTGAAACAACAAAACCATATACGAGCACTTCATGAGAATAATCTCATATAGTCGAATCCCCAACCCTACAATCAATTTCAAGCATCATTATTCATTACCACTCACGCCCAAATCATTTGAGAATCATCAGTTAGTAGTGGGAAAGAAAACATTATCCCATCAAAATTTTTAAAAAAATTAATAAATATAAAGGACAAAAAGAACGCTACCTTACTGCATTTTTTTAAAGATAACTTCAATTTCCGAAATACTTAAATTAATATAATATTATTTGCACCTTTTGAAGCTAAGCAATTAAAAGTTGCTTCAACTACCTGCAATTTGATCGAGTCGGCTCCCATATCTCCGATGGTGAGTTTCTGTTCCCTTATT
Source organism: Solanum peruvianum (assembly GCA_027705065.1). Classification (NCBI taxonomy): domain Eukaryota; kingdom Viridiplantae; phylum Streptophyta; class Magnoliopsida; order Solanales; family Solanaceae; genus Solanum; species Solanum peruvianum. The sequence goes on from JAKWJD010001765.1 coordinate 12,924,692, forward strand.
CATTCTCTTCCAAAAATAATTTGGTATTAAAAGTCATAAATCCCTAATTTAATTTTAACAATGATGGGTCAAAATGTATATGATTTTTACCTAACTTATGGACTTAGTCCATTAGCTATTAATTAAAATTAATTATTTAAAATCACATGTCAACTAAACAATTGTAATTAATAAATAGCTCAAAAATTTTCAAATATATAAAAAAAAATCGGTTCATTACAATTTGCTGATAAAAAAAGGTCATGTGTTTGATATTACCATTTAGTTTTTTTAAATATTGTATCACGCGCCTTTAGAAGAGTGAATACTTTGCTTTGCCACGTCAGCACTTAAGGTGATATTTAATCACTTCCAAATTGTTAAGCGATATTTAAACACCCATATAGTTAAAGTACTAATTTAGCTTTAATGCCAAGTTAAGGAGAGATTTGATGTATTTTCTCTTTTAAATAGACAATTCTTATATATAAATTAATAATTAATATACTAAACATGGTGAGGAATATAACTTTAGTAACTTTCAACATATGTTACGTATTAATTATGTTGAAAAAAATATACTCCCTCCATCCACAATTGTTAGTCAAGGTAAGGTAATGCACTCCCATCAATAAAAATTTAATACAAGATGTAATTTGAATAATATAACTCTACTATACCAAGAATATTAAAAGTCTACATAACTTTTCAATTGAACAAAATGGAGTAATTATTAGGGCAGAATTGGAAAAAAATTGATTCATTACTTCTTGATTTTTTAAATAGACAATTAATATTGAATATCTATTTTTAGTATATCTGTCAAACAATTGTGGATACAGGGAGTATCAAATACTAAGTCAAACTTATCTTTTAAGTCAAATTAAAAAATCTCACTGAAATGACTTTAAGAAAAAAATAAAAAGTAGGGGGAGACCTACTTTTGAGTTTTGAAATATTTTAAGTCGTTTTAAACTTATTTTTAGTCATTTTTTACCTTGTCAAACATTTTCCGACTTCTTTTAAGTCTTCTTTTGACTTATTTTAAATTATTTTTTATATTTGTCAAACGCTTCCAGAAAACAAAAGCTAAGTTAAAAGTAAGTTTGACCGACTTTTAAACCAATTCAAAAACCCTCTCATTTTTCCATAAGCAATTACTTATTTTTATGGTAGTTGTGTAATATAGTAAATTTTGTGATACATAGGTCAATACATATGTCTATAAAAGGAAAATATTAATAATTGAAAGAAAATCAAAATTATAAAAGGCAAAGATTAATTAACAAAAGAAAATCATAAAAATAAAAGGCAAACACAAAAATAGCTAAAAAAATTTATATCATCAACTTACCACAGTTGAAGATATTCATGCACTGGTTATTATAAATATAGTACAAGAGAAACACAAATCTTCTCAACCAAAAATTTTCTTCTTCCTTTTATTGATTGAATTGATTGATAGAGAAATTAAGTCAAAAATAAAAGAACGGATGAAAGCGATAATACAAGGACAAGCTTCTCGCGTAATTTTGTCTTATGAGTTCATTTATAAGTTAACGAACTTGAACTGGGATGAAATTTTGCAAGACAATACCATCATTTCACCCCAATCTGATGAGAAGTTACCGTCTGCACCCCAACAAAAAAACTCATCCAATTAACACCTTCTCTTGTTATGCTTATGTTATCCAATATTATACTATACTTGATTACTCTTTGTTGTCTCTCATTTGGTTATTTATCTTTAGTAACTCAATCTAAGCGATAGTACAAATAATTTTTCTTCTACAATTTTTTTCTCTCGTATTTTGTTTCAAAGAATTAAATGGGCTTTCTCAACTTTTTTTATTTAATTTATAACACCCACAAGTACAATTATAACTAAAATATTCAAAGAAATAACTGCAATTTATTTAAATGTGTCTACATCCACTTTAATTTCTAATTAATTGAACAAATAAGACATATTAATGATCACACAATAACTTTTTTTCATACTTTTCATCTCTCTTCAAATTTGTTATTTTTATATTATCATAATGACTTTATATTTTATTACAAAGACTTGGTTTGCTCCCTCAATAAATTAGTCAATTTATTTTAACTATTTTATGTTAAACTAGTAAACTTAGCCGCGCTATGTGCGGTGTATAAAAGTTTTTATTTTTAATTAATTTTTAAATCCAAATATATTAGCTAATAAATTTTATCATTTAGCTTTGTAATTTCAACTCAATTCATGAATTAATTTTATCAAAAAATAAATACATTAAATTAGCAGTACGGTCAAATAACTATATTTTTTTTTTGTTGAATAGTACTGATTCTTTTATGTTAATAATAATATATAATTAAGAATTTATGACTTTATTATCCATTTGAATGAGTACTCAAAATTAAATATGGTTAACTTTGATGTTTTGTTAAAAATTTAAAGTGAGATTTTTAGTCTTTTAGTTTTTTTTTTAAAAAAATATCAAAAGAATTAAAATAGTAATTAATTCAATAAAAAAACTTAGAAATATGAAAAATTATTTGCAATAGATAAGTTATCTATAATTTGAAGACTTAAAAAGTACTTCAATATTTATATATTAAAATGTAAAGTTGTCTCTCTATATTGATTCTTTGTAAGGAAATGCATGATACATAATTTTAGTTCGGTAAAATAATTTTTAGTGATAGAGAATTAACATAAAAAAATATATTATTGTTAAAGCATAATAAAATAAGTAATAAATGAACAATTATAAGTGAATGATAAAAGGTTTTATGTTAAGATAAAAAATAACTTATTTATCTAATAAAAACTTATAATTAGACTCTTGAATTTTTCCTAAATAAAGTAAACATAGAAAATGTTCACAAATAATATGAATATTTATAATTATTAACGATAAATAATATTTTCATATAATTAAAGTGTATGAGAAAAAGCTAGGTAAATTTTTAGAATCATTATAATGGAGGATGAATGGGTAAGTAATAAGTATATTTGAAATGATTATCTGTATTAATTTTTTCCTTGATAAATTCTCTTTTATAATTCTACATTTTTTTAAAATTTATTTCAATGCTATTTTTAGTCTCCCTTTTTTTCGTTTTTTATTTTTTTAGTCTTTGCTTATTTAATTCCATTAAGAAAACACAAACAATTAGCATCGTAATTAAGAGAATCAACTTTGCTCGTGTTTAGTATTTTTACTAATTTATATATATATATATATACATATATATATATATATATATATATATATATATATATATATATATATATATATATATATATATATATATATATTTAAAACAGTAACAATTAGCATCGTATCTTAACATAATCAAGTTTGCTTGTCTTTAGCTTTATTAATTTAAGCAAAATGTTTAAATGAATTCTCTTAATTAATTTTTATTATATTTTTCATGATTTATATTTTATTTAAAATTTAAAAATAACTTCATAATTATTTTGATTATCTCCCGCGGCTATGCGTATCTACAAGTCTTATAGTTTCTTGCAAAAAAATAAATCAATTATTCTCTATATCTTATTTTGTATCGTTACACAAAGCAGTCTTTGTCGATAGATTTTGCATTACAAGATTAAAGTAGAGGACAATTAAACTAAACATAAATATATTTGGTTAGAAATATTTTTTTGATTTAAACATTAAGTAATTTGAGGTTATGAAGGTATAAAGTCGAAAGTATAGGTATTACTAATATGTATTAATTAAGTATAGACGTTATGAAAGATGAAGAGGTGTGAGTTTATGATAAAAATTAAATTAAAAATAAATATATAAAAATAAGAGGAAAAAGATAAAAAAAAAAAAAGTTACACATTTGTTTAATAAACAAAAGTATGTTTAAGTAAAATCCTCCACCATTTTTATGATTTATTTAATTATATGACATATTTTTTTATACCTCATTTTAGAAATTTCAAATTATTAAAAGTCTCCAAATATGCTTCTAATGATAAACATTATTTTAGTAATTACTATTATTTTGAACAATGTATACTTTTTCTCTTATTTTATATTATAGGAGAGATATCTATTAAGAGAAAAATTAATTAAAAACAAATTTAAAAAGGGACATAGAATTAAAAAGTTAATCAAAAGGAATAGAATTTTTTTAGAAATTATAAAAAAAAAAAAGTAATCGAACGGATGTTTTAAAATAAAATTAAAAAATATTTAATTTTTTGTTGATTAAATTCTCAAAATTGTGAAACATTTGGCCTATAAATAATTTCTATATATAAATAATATAATAAATAATGCAACGTTAAAATTATGTATTTTTACCATATCATTGTTATGTGATTGTGAGATACGAAATTATAAGAGGAATCGATTTATTTGATTCTTAGCTATATATTATTTGTATTTAATATTTAGTATTTTATTTACTTTATATAAAGATGTGATGTATTACTTTTTTTAATCACTTATATTTATTATATATTTACGTAACATTTTTATAGTTAGTGAGGAGGAAGATAATGTTAGACGAAATAAGAAATAAGATAAATTGGCGTTTTTTGAATTAACTAATTAATCTGACAAGGACCAATCAACTCTTATTGCATCGGAGGTTTAACAGGAGAACTATAAACAATCCTTACAATAATACCAAAAAACATATATAAAATTATAGTTAACTAATCAAGCAAAAATATTAAAATTATTTTGTTATATGATTTGAAGGGGAAAGAAGGATCACATTCTCAACATAACATAATTACAATCCTTACAATAATAACAACAAAAAGACATAAAATTATAATTAACTAATCAAGCAAAAATATTTAAAATATTTAGTTATATATGATTTGAAAAGGAAAGAAGGATCATGTTCTCAACATAACATAATTTAATTCTTCAAATTTACAAAGTGAATAAAGACAATAAGTGTTGGTAGAAACTATAAGAATAAGAAAAAAAATCTCAAAAAACTACAAAGAGAAGCAAAAAAGAAAATGAACAAATTATTTTTTCTATAAAAGGATCATGATTTGTATCATCAACAATCCAACCTAATAATATCAAATATATAATTACAATAGAACAAAAGTGATAATGATAATTAGACATGTCAAATCATTTTACCTCACAAAATCAAACTATGTAAAATATATAACATTTTTCGTTATACATCCCTCTCCTGCAAAAATCAGATCAAAGAAGACAAAAAAAATTAACAAATCAAAGAAATAAAAAATGAAGAATAAGGAAAATAAAAATAAAATGACCATCATGCAATGTATCAAAGTGGGTTTTTATAGGTGTAATATTTAGGAGTTATAATTTTTATATTAAATATTTGAAGGTTATGAATATCAAAAGTTAGGAGTTATATTATTAAATTAAAGGTTAAGTGTTATATATATTATTAAAAGGTTAGGAGGTGTAATGCTCATTAAGTAACTTATTAATAGCAATAAATATATAAACATAATATTATTGTGTAAAAAAATAATCTAAAAAGCCCTATTTTTTTTTTTTTAAAAAAATATATATTTTCTCATCATTGAGGCATGCCACATAGGCGGATCGAAGATCCTCATATATATATATATATATATATATATATATATATATATATATATATATATATATATATATATATCTGTGTGTGTGTATATATATATATATATATATATATATATATTGATTGGGATAGAACATATTTTGTAATTATATTTGGTGACTTGATAAACATCAAAATTCTAATGTAATTCCAATTTGAATTTGAGAAACAAACGATACTAAGGATAATTGAGTTGTTGAAAAAATGTATCAAATACTAAATGTTGAAAAAATGTATCAAATAGTAAGTGTTGGAAAAATGTTTCAAATACTAGTTGACTCTATGAATTATCATTGTCACGACCCAAAACGAGTCGTGAGTGGCACCCACACTTAACCTACTAGGTGAGGGAACCAACAAATTTAAACCCCAACATTTACCAATAGTTCAACTATGAATAACCAAAAATAATGCGGAAGATCCAAAACTTATTAATGTAACCAATTAAATAAGCTTCTAAAGTTTAACATTTATTATCCCCATAATCTGGAAGTCATCACATGTCACGACCCAAAATCACGAGTCGTGATGGCACCTATGTTCCCAACCAATAGGTAAGCCAACCAACATATTTTAACAAACTTAACTATTTAATAAGTGAAAAGACAACAAATTTCCAAATATCCAACACTGAGTTCTTTATAAGTACGAATGCGGAAAACTGAAAAAAATACTACCCAAGAATTGGTGTCATAAGTACAAGAGCTTCTAGAATACGATGCAAGTCTGAAACTAAAATGACAAATCTAACTTAAGGGATATCCTGTCTGAATACTGAATAACAGAATACGTAAAGATAGAGGGAGGTGTGGGCCACAGAACAGCCAAGCAGCTCACCACAACTCCAAGAACTTCAAGCCGGACTCAATTTGCTCCACGAGATGTGCTCCTACTCGGAATCGAATCCGCACCACAAGGAGTGCAACAAGCGTAGTATGAGTACGAAACCACGTGTACCCAGTATGTCTCATTGACCGACAACGAAGAAGTAGTGACGGGAGTTTATACAAAAAAAAAATTGTAAATTATATAAGTATATATATATATTACACTCACTATTTAGGTTCCATCAATAAAGGTAATCAAACATCAAGTATTTTCCATACACCAAACAAAACACATATTCATCAAAATAAATGATGTGATGAAATGCAATGCAATAACCCCATGTAATGAATTGTCTCAGAATACCCAGTACACACTCAACCGTATATACATGATACTCCTCGGAAATACATCGAGAGTTCATGACCCATGGGGGACTCGCGAGGTCCATATACCAACACGGACGATCTCCACGTGTCTGTGTGGACGATCTCAACGCACTATCATAATATCAAACAATTTTCGCACGGACGGTCTCCACGTGCCCAAATTACAATCTTAACATCTCACCATCCCCAGCACGGACGATCTCCACGTGCCCAACTTATACTCAGTCTCATGTCTATGCATGTGCACGATATTATTTCAATAGAGGGGATGATGATGCATCTCAATCAATCAATATGAACATAATACATAACCACCTCAATTATCACAACTATGCGGGTGAAATAAATAAAACACAATCACACAAGGAATTCAAGTCAATAATATATCAGCTAATGCCCATATGCTTTGGCATTCTCAGATTTCAATCCACATTCTATAATAGTAATTTTCCTTTTTATAACACCGGTACTCGTACCAATGCCCGTCACACCATTGATACGAGACCACCATCTTTCCCCCTTACCCCTTTGTCTATTTTCATTTTTAATCTTTAATTAGGAAAAACGTCCTTCAACAAGTCTAAAAGTCTTAACATACCTTAAGAGCCGAACCTCGTGCCACGAATCTTCAAGATAGTTTCTTTCCCTTTCGCAAAGTTTCGGAATGTTCACAATTTACCAGTTACGCAGTATTTGTAAGTAAGCGAGTTTGTAGACTTTAAAATTATTGTATGTCTATCATAGACCCAAAAAAAAAACTCACTCATAATTCTAATCAACTTCCAAATTTTAATATAGTTTATATGCCAAAATTATTATACTTGCTAAATTTTAAGTCAAGAATTGAACTTTCATCTCTCCAAATACCCTAAAATTCAATCTTAATATAATATACACCTAATAATTAATTTACTATCTCAATATACCAAAAACTAGTATCTTAATGTGATAATAATAAGAAAATAAGCCAACTTAAAACCATTTACGAAGAACTAGTTTGTTGCACCTCAAATTCCTATACATATGCATATTTGCATACAATTTCTCAATCCCAAAAAAAAAAAAAAAAAGAACTATCACTACAGCCATTGAAAATCCTTGGGAACTAAAAACCTTGCCAAAAGTAAAAAAAAAATCCAAAATGTTTCAACCATGTACTAGTAAGGACCCATAATATAAAACTATTATGTAATGTCTCTTTCTACCTATTTTGACCATTTCATTATTGAATTCAAATCAAAACCTTAAAAAAAATATATCTATAAAGAAGAATTGGAAAGTCACAAAATTTGTCCACTGCAAAATTGGAAAATTGACATAAAAATATAAACAGAAAACAACAAAAGTTAAAAACTCTTTCACTCAATGACTAACACACACCTAACCCCACCACTTTTGCACTATATTATCCCATTAAATCATAAAAATCAGAATAATATATTCTTATGAACATTCAATAACACAATTAGATTGAAAATTCACCTACAATACACGACTCTATGTGTCACGACCCAAAACCGAGCCGCGACTGGCACCCACATTTATCCTTCTATGTGAGCGAACCAACCAATCTAACCCTTAACATTTCAATATAATGTCGACAGAAAGTAATGCGGAAGACTTAAACTCATTAATGAAAATCAATTCAATAACTATTATTATCCCCAAAATCTGGAAGTCATCACCACAAGAACATCTATCTTCAAATTACTAAACTAAGAGTATCTAAGAAAACAAAAACAAGCAAAAAGCTAGTCCATGCCGGAAGTTCAAGGCATCAAGACTTGAAGAAGAAGATCCAGTCCAAGCTAGAAGCATCAGCTCACCCTGAAGATCCGGTGTGACGAAGACTGGCTAGAATTACTGTTGAGTTGAAGACGACGGCACGTTTGCTGCACTCCACAAATAACAAAGAAGAAAACATAAAAGTAGGGGTCAGTACAAAACACGGGTACTAAGTAGATATCATCGGCCAACTCAAAATAGAAAACAATATATATCAGTTAATATCATAATCAACTATAATACTCAACATGTAGCAACAACAAGTACTATAATCATCAATAAGTACTACCAAGTTCATCCATGAGGACTCAAACCTCAATATCATACTCATTTGGGAATTAGGTTCATTAGATTGAGTATATTAACATATTTCAAGATTCATTATCTTTATTCCCCTCGTGTCGGTACGTGACACTCCGCTCCATATACTATCCTGGTGCCGGAACGTGGCACTCCGATCCTCATATACTATCCTGGTACCGGAATGTGGCACCCGATCCATATACTATCCTGGTGTCGGAATGTGACACTCCGATCCTCATTCTATCCTGGTACCGAAACGTGGCACCCGATCCATATACTATCTTGGTGTCGGAATGTGACACTCCGATCCTCATTCTATCCTGGTACCACAACGTGGCACCCGATCCTCTATTTCTATCCTGGTACCGGAACGTGGCACCCGATCCCCTAATCTCACCACTTTCGTTCATCAAGCCTTCTTTTATACCAAGGCATCATCATTAACAAAGTAGATTAGGGTTTCTTTTCAAGATTTGGGATTCAATAGCTTCATCATGCTTATTTATTCACAATTACATAATCATATTCATGCAAGCATACAATTAAGCATATAGAAGGGTTTACAATACTACTAACACATATCATTCACTATTAAGAGTTTACTACGAATAGTGTGAAAACCATAACCTACCTCCACCGAAGAATTGATCAAGCAAGCAATTTCCCAAGCAGCCTTTCTTCTCCTATTTCGTTCGATCGACTCTCCCTCTCTCTTGTTCTTTCTATTTTTCTTATTCAAACCCTCTTTGTTTTACCCTAATTAGTATATAATTAAGTATAAAAGATGTCAATAATAACCCACTAATTAACTTAAGGTTACCTCTTTCAACCCCCAAGTAATTAGACTTATTAACATTAACCTCCTAACTTTATAATTAAGGCAGGAATAGTCAAAAACGTCCCTTAAAACGTGTAAAGAAATCCGACCCAGACTGGGATTACGCAACCTGTGACGGCCCGTCGTGCCTGCGACGGTCCGTCCTGCAGGTCGTCGCAAAGTTCAGAGACCCAATTTCCACCAAGGGTCTGTGACGGTCCGTCACGTCTGTGATGGTCCGTCCTGCAAGTCCGTCACGAAGTTCAGAGAGTCGATTTCCAGTACCCAATTTCAGAATTTCTAAGTGTTTTGAAACGAGACCCTGCGACGGTCCGTCGTGCCACGACGGTCCGTCGTGGGGTCCGTCGTCTCAGCCAATTTTTTCCAGAAATAAAATCTGCTGCTCAAAACGACTAAACAGGTCGTTACAATAGATACCAATTTACCCTACTCGCTTAAGTACTTCAAATGGACCAATATACCTTGGGCTTAGCTTACCTCTTTTTCCAAACCGCATCACCCCTTTCATGGGCGAAACCTTCAACAAGACTTGTTCACCCTCCATAAACTCCAAATCTCTAACCTTTCGATCTGCATATTCTTTTTGCCTACTTTGAGCCGCTAGAAGCTTTCCTTGAATGCACTTCACTTTATCTAACGAATCCTTCAAGAGGTCAGTACCCCAAGGTCTAACCTCAAATGCATCGAACCAACCAATGGGAGACCTAGACCTCCTCCCATACAATGCTTCAAATGGAGCCATTTCAATACTGGAGTGATAGCTATTATTGTATGAAAACTCTGCCAAAGGTAAGAAGCTATCCCAATGGCCCCCGAATTCTATCACACATGCACGAAGCATATCCTCCAACACTTGAATTGTTCACTCAGACTGACCATCAGTCTGAGGGTGAAACGCAGTACTAAGGTCCAACCTAGTACCTAATTCCGCATGCAATGTTCTCCAAAACTTAGAAGTAAACTGCGTACCTCTATCTGATATAATGGAGAGTGGAACTCCATGCAGTCGAACGATTTCTGAGATGTAGATTTTGGCTAAGTTCTCTGTGTTGTAGGTCACCTTGACAGGAATGAAGTGAGCAGACTTAGTTAACCTATCAACAATCACCCAAATGGAATCAAACTTACCCAATGTCTTTGGAAGACCAACCACGAAGTCCATTGCAATTCTCTCCCACTTCCATTCAGGAATGGGCATTCTCTGAAGTGTTCCTCCAGGCCTCTGGTGTTCATACTTTACTTGTTGACAATTTGGGCATTTGACAACAAAATCCACAATGTCACGCTTCATTCTACTCCACCAAAAGTGTTGCTTTAGGTCACGGTACATCTTGGTTGCACCAGGATGTATAGAATATCCGGAACTATGAGCCTCTGTCAGAATAGTGGTGATCAAATCATCGATGCGGGGTACACATACCTTTCCCTTAATCCTCAAAACACCTTCCTCATCGATTGTTGCTTCTTTAGCCTCTCCTTGCAACACTTTATCTAGAATTCGACCTAGTTTCTCATCATCAAACTGTTTTCCCTTGATCTTGTCAAGAAAAGAGGATCTCGCCTCCACACAAGCCAAAAATCCTCCCTTCTCATTTACTTCTAGCCTCATAAAGTCATTAGCCAAGTTTTGGATTTCTCTAGCCAACGGGCGCCTAGAAACTTGCAAATGAGCTAGACTTCCCATGCTTCCTGCCTTTCTACTTAAGGCGTCTGCCACAACATTAGCCTTTCCCGGATGGTACAGAATAGTGATATTGTAGTCCTTCAGTAGTTCCATACATCTCCTCTGTCTCAAATTCAAATCCTTCTGAGTAAAGACATAGTGTAGGCTACGATGATCCGTATAGACTTCACACTTAACCCCATACAAATAGTGTCTCCATTGCTTTAGTGCAAATACTACCGCGGCCAACTCCAAATCATGGGTCGGATAGTTACATTCATGCACCTTTAATTGCCTCGAAGCATAAGCAATCACATTCTTCTCTTGCATTAGTACTGCACCCAACCCAGAATAGGATGCATCACAATAAACGATGAAGTTCTTACCCTCTACTGGCAAGGTAAGAATTGGTGCAGTAGTCAACAAGGTCTTGAGTTTCTAAAAGCTTTCCTCACAATCATTCGACTATACAAATGGAACATTCTGCTTAGTCAAGTTTGTTAATTGGGAAGCAATAGAAGAGAATCCCTTGACGAATCGGCGGTAGTAGCTAGCTAAACCAACAAAACTCCTTATTTCTGATACGTTAGTAGGTCTTACCCAATTCTTCACCGTCTCAATCTTAGATGGATCCACCATCACTCCATCCTTAGAAACCACGTGTCCCAAGAAGGACACTGAATCTAGCCAAAACTCACACTTGGAGAATTTGGCATAAAGCTTTTTCTTCCTCAACAACTCTAATACCATTCTCAAATGCTCCTCATGTTCCTTCTTACTCTTTGAGTATATCAGTATATCATCAATAAATACGATCACAAAGAGATCCAGATATGGCTTGAAGATCCCGTTCATCAAGCTCATGAAAGCAGCAGGGGCATTCGTAAGACCAAAAGACATTACCACAAATTCGTAGTGCCCATACCTGGTTCGAAAAGCAGTCTTTGTCACATCCGTTGCCCGTATTTTCAATTGATGATAACCGGATCTCAAGTCAATTTTAGAGAAGACACAAGCACCTTGTAACTGATCGAACAAGTCATCAATGCGGGGAAGAGGATACTTGTTCTTAATAGTTACCTTGTTCAGTTGTCTATAGTCTATGCACATCCGAAAACTCCCATCCTTTTTCTTCACAAACAAAACCGGAGCACCCCAAGGAGATGCACTTGGTCTAATGAAGCCCTTGCTTAACAACTCTTGAAGTTGTGCTTTTAACTCTCTTAACTCCGCGGGAGCCATTCTATAAGGCAGTATAGAAATGGGGCGAGTACCCGGTTCAAGATCAACACAGAAGTCAATATCCCTATCCGGTGGCATACCAGGAAGATCTGCAGGGAACACATCCAAAAACTCACGGACTACCGAAACCGACTCAATAGAAGGTACTTGAGTAGTGTCATCCCTGAGGTGTGCCAAGAAAGCTAAACAACCCTTACTAACCATCTTCTGAGCATGAAGAAAGGACACGATACGAACCGGATTGGAAGTGTAGTCGCCCTCCCACACTAACGGATCTTTCCCAGGCTTGGCTAACGTCACAGTTTTAGCATTACAATCCAAGATCGCAAAATTCGGGGAAAGCCAAGTCATACCCAGAATTACATCAAATTCAACCATTTCTAAGATAACCAAATCTACATAAGTGTTGCTCCCCACAAAATTCACCCAACAAGACCTATATACCTTTTCAACTATCACAGACTCACCCACCGGAGTAGAAACATGAATAGGCATGTCAAGTAATTCACAATGTAAATTTAGACCATTAGCAAATGAGGAAGATACATAAGAAAATGTGGATCCAGGATCAAACAATACAGAAGTCATGCAATCAAAAATCAAAAGATTACCTGTGATAACAGAATCAGATGTATCCGCTTCAGACCGCCCAGGGAAAGCGTAACAATGGGCCCTATCGCCCGTCTGTCCGTTGCCCCTACCATGTTGTGATGTAGTGGCTCCAGTTTGCCCATCACCCCGGCCGTTTTGGTGACCACCATTACCTCGACCACTGCGTCCTCCAGAATGACGGGCTCTTCCATAACCACCTCTACCTCTAACCGTTGGAGGTCTGTAACTCTGTTTTGGACAATACCTCTTAATGTGTCCAGTCTCCCCACACCCATAACATTCTCTGGATTCAAGCATTGGCCTCTCAGAGAAGTGTTGACCGGTCTGAAGTGGACCCCCAACTACAGTTTGTAGTGAAGACTGAATTGGTCGGACTGAGTAACCTCCGGAACCCTGTCCTCTAGAATAGGAACCATTAAACTCACCTCCCTTTCGAAACCTTTTTGATGTCGACGCCATGGTGAAGTCATCTGGCTTTACTCCTTCCACCTCTATTAAGAAGTCTACCACTTCCTGAAAGGATTTCGCTGTAGCCGCTACCTGTAAGGCTGAAATCCGCAACTCTAACCTCAACCCCTTCACAAAACGGCGAATCCGCTCTTGTGGACTGAAACAAAGTTGGGTGGCATATCTGGATAGTGCGCGAAACCTAGCCTCATAAGCAGTAACCGACATCCTACCTTTCTCTAGGCTCAAGAACTCATCTCTTTTCCTATCCCTCAAAGTCCGGGGGATATACTTCTCCATAAACAAGCTAGAGAATGAGGCCCAAGTCATAGGTGGTGCCTCTGTTGGTTGACACTCTACATGTGACCGCCACCACATTTTGGCGTTTCCTTGGAACTGATAAGTCACAAACTCAACACCAAACCTTTCTACTATACCCATCTTGTGTAGTAGCTCATGACAGTCAACCAGAAAATCGTAGACATCCTCAGATTCAGCACCCTTGAAGACTGGAGGTTTCAATTTTAAGAACTTACTGAAAAGTTCATGCTGATCATTTGTCATTATGGGCCCCGTAGTCAGACGAGGAAACGTGTCTATCTCCAATGAGGCATCCATGCGGGGAGCCCCAGCAGCGGCATGTCGTACCTCTGAAACCGGAGATGTTGGTGCAGAAACCACTGGAGGTGCCTGACCCTGATCAGATAACCCGCTAAGGTAAGCAAGAACCTGATTGATCATCTCTAGGGTAGGTTGGGGTGGCAATTCCTCATTTTGCACTTGTTCATTCTCCCCTTCCTCACCCTCTCTTACTACTTCCTCAGTCGGTGGAGGAGTCACTGCCCTAGTATCAGATGGGCTAGGCACTTGTCCTCTTCCTCTAGAGGACGTCCTCCCACGACCTCTACCACAGCCTCTTGCCACTGCTCGTCCTCGAGCCACAGCCCAAGTGGCTGGCTCAGACGTTTCTTGTCTTTCCGGTGTTGGTGTTGGTGTATTCGTTGCTCTAGTTCTAACCATCTGTGAAATAGAGTGAAGATGGTCAGATACCAATTTGTATCACCTAGATACCAATTGGATTCAAGAAGTAGCACGAAAGAAAGAAAGAAAGAATAGAATTTTCCTAAGGTCTTATAGCCTCTCAAAGAAAAGTAAAGGTGTCCCCCTACCGTTCCTTAAGACTCTACTAGACCTGTTCTTGTGTGATGAGACCAACGAACCTAAGGCTCTGATACCAAGTTTGTCACGACCCAAAACTGAGCCGCGACTGGCACCCACATTTATCCTTCTATGTGAGCGAACCAACCAATCTAACCCTTAACATTTCAATATAATGTCGACAAAAAGTAATGCGGAAGACTTAAACTCATTAATAAAAATCAATTCAATAACTATTATTATCCCCAAAATCTGGAAGTCATCACCACAAGAACATCTATCCTCAAATTACTAAACTAAGAGTATCTAAGAAAACAAAAACAAGTAAAAAGCTAGTCCATGCCGGAAGTTCAAGGCATCAAGGCTTGAAGAAGAAGATCCAGTCCAATCTAGAAGCATATTAGCTCACCCTGAAGATCCGGTGTGACGAAGACTGGCTAGAATTACTGTTGAGTTGAAGACGACGGCACGTTTGCTGCACTCCACAAATAACAAAGAAGAAAACATAAAAGTAGGGTTCAGTACAAAACACGGGTACTGAGTAGATATCATCGGCCAACTCAAAATAGAAAACAATATATATCAGTTAATATCATAATCAACTATAATACTCAATATGTAGCAACAACAAGTACTATAATCATCAATAAGTACTACCAAGTTCATCCATGAGGACTCAAACCTCAATATCATACTCATTTGGGAATTAGGTTCATTAGATTGAGTATATTAACATATTTCAAGATTCATTATCTTTATTCCCCTCGTGTCGGTACGTGACACTCCGCTCCATATACTATCCTGGTGCCGGAACGTGTCACTCCGATCCTCATATACTATCCTGGTACCGGAACGTGGCACCGATCCATATACTATCCTGGTGTTGGAACGTGACACTCCGATCCTCATTCTATCCTGGTACCGGAACGTGGCACCCGATCCATATACTGTCCTGGTGTCGGAACGTGACACTCCGATCCTCATTCTATCCTGGTACCGGAACGTGGCACCCGATCCTCTATTTCTATCCTGGTACCAGAACGTGGCACCCGATCCCCTAATCTCACCACTTTCGTTCATCAAGCCTTCTTTTATACCAAGGCATCATCATTAACAAAGTAGATTAGGGTTTCTTTTCAAGATTTGGGATTCAATAGCTTCATCATGCTTATTTATTCACAATTACATAATCATATTCATGCAAGCATACAATTAAGCATATAGAAGGGCATATCATTCACTATTAAGAGTTTACTACGAATAAAAACCATAACCTACCTCCACCGAAGAATTGATCAAGCAAGCAATTTCCCAAGCAGCGTTTCTTCTCCTCTTTCGTTCGATCGACTCTCCCTCTCTCTTGTTCTTTATATTTTTCTTATTCAAACCCTCTTTCTTTTACCCTAATTAGTATATAATTAAGTATAAAAGATGGCAATAATAACCCTCTAATTAACTTAAGGTTACCTCTTTCAACCCCCAAGTAATTAGACGTATTAACATTAACCCCCTAACTTTATAATTAAGGCAGGAATAGTCAAAAACGTCCCTTAAAACGTGTAAAGAAATCCGACCCACACTGGGATTACGCAACCTGTGACGGCCCGTCGTGCCTGCGACGGTCCGTCCTGCAGGTCGTCGCAAAGTTCAGAGACCCAATTTCCACCAAGGGTTTGTGACGGTCCGTCACGTCTGTGACGGTCCGTCACGTCTGTGACGGTCCGTCCTGCAAGTCCGTCACGAAGTTCAGAGAGTCGATTTCCAGTACCCAATTTCAGAATTTCTAAGTGTTTTGAAACGAGACCCTGTGACGGTCCGTCGTGCCCATGACGGTCCGTCGTGCGGTCCGTCGTCTCAGCCAATTTTCCAGAAATAAAATCTGCTGCTCAAAACGACTAAACAAGTCGTTACACTATGCCCACGCCGCCGGTAGTTTTTGAACCCTCTTTATTTTTTCTGTTTTTCTAATGTTAATTTATTATAACAAATAAACTAATCCCACTAACTTAAATAAATTAATGGGTCAAGTATAAGATATTGAATAAATTATGGATATGACCCATTAACTATTAACTATATTAATTCTTCACTAAAATTCTTTTTTATCAACTAAATACTCTTAGTCTTCGAATAATTTAAAAGTACCCATTTAAATTTTCAAAAGGAGTCAAACTAGTCCTAGTTCTCAAAACGACCTAGCGGGTCGTTACATCACCTACCACTTAAACATAAGTTCGTCCTCGAACGGGTATAGAAAAGAGCTAACCTGAACGCTCAAAAATATGAGGATATTTACTCCTCATGTCTGCCTCTGTCTCCCATGTAGCCTCCTCCACTGGACGATGCTTCCACTTAACGTTTACGGAAGCAATCTCTTTGGACCTTAGCTTCCGAATTTGCCTATCCAAAATGGTGATCGGCTCTTCCTCAAAAGTCAAATTCTGATCAAGTAACACTGAATCCCATTGAATCACGTGATCACCACCCTGATGATACTTCTTAAGCATTGAAATATGAAATACAGGATGGACACCTGACAACCCAGGTGGCAAGCCAACTGATATGCCACCTCACCAATACGCTCCACAACCTCGAAAGGACCAATGTACCTTGGACTCAACTTGCCCTTCTTTCCAAATCTCATCACACCCTTCGTGGGTGAAACCTTAAGTAGAACCCTCTCTCCAACCATAAACTCCAAATCACGAACCTTCCTATCTGCGTAACTCTTTTGCCTGCTCTGAGCCATGAGAAGTCTATCTTGGATCAACTTGACCTTGTCCAAGGACTCCCTCAACAAATCTGTACCCCATGGTCTAACCTCAAATGCATCAAACCAGCCAATTGGAGATCGACATCTCCTACCATACAGAGCCTCAAATGGTGCCATCCCAATGCTCGAGTAATAACTATTATTGTAAGCAAACTCCGCTAGGGGCAAGAACTGATCCCACTGACCACCAAAGTCAATCACACACGCCCGCAACATGTCCTCAAGAACCTGAATATTCCGCTCAGACTGACCATCAGTCTGAGGGTGAAAGGCTGTACTAAGATCCACCCGAGTTCCCAACTCTTTCTGCATAGACCGCCAGAAATGAGATGTAAATTGAGTGCCACGATCTGAAATAATAGAAATAGGAACCCCATGCAAACGAACTACCTCTCGAATATAGATTTTGGCTAACTTCTCTGAATTATAGGTCGTCTGAACTGGTACAAAGTGTGCAGACTTAGTCAGTCGATCCACAATGACCCATATAGCATCAAACTTACCCAAAGTACATGGCAATCCTACCACAAAGTCCATAGCAATACGCTCCCACTTCCACTCAGGTATAGGCATCCTCTGTGTCACACCTCCAGGCTTTTGGTGTTCATACTTCACTTGCTGACAATTCAGACACTGGGATACAAAATCTACTATGTCCCTCTTCATACGACACCATAAATAGTGTTGCTTCAAGTCACGATACATCTTAGTAGCCCCCGGATGAATAGAGTACCTCGAACTATGAGCCTCCTCCATGATCAATCTAGTCAAATTACCTGTACGAGGAACACAAATACGACCCTTAATCCTCAAAACTCCCTCACTATCAAGAATTGCAGCCTTGGCTTCTCCTTTTAAAACCTTGTCCATAATCTTACATAAATCACCATCATCAAACTGTTGAGCCCGAATCTGCTCACACAAGGATGACCTAGCGTCCATATAAGCCAACACCTTACCAGATTCTGAAATATCAAGTCTCACAAAGCTATTCGCCAGGGATTGGACATCCCTAGCTAAAGGATGCTCGCCAATTTGTAACATGGCTAGACTACCCATACTTACCACCTTCCGACTCAAGGCATCTCCTACAACATTTGCTTTGCCTGGGTGATAAAGAGTAGACATATCGTAGTCTTTGAGCAACTCCAACCGTCTCCTCTGCCTCAAATTTAGGTCCCTCTGATTGAATATATACTGGAGACTACGATGATCCGTGAACACCTCACAATGCACACCATAAAGATAATGCCTCCAAATCTTTAATGCAAACACAACAGCCGCTAACTCTAAATCATGAATAGGGTAGTTCTTCTCATGAACCTTTAACTGCCTCGAAGCATAAGCTATCACCCTTCCCTTCTGCATCAACACACAACCAACACCAACCCGAGAAGCATCACAATATACGACAAAAACCTCTCCCTCCACGGGTAGGGTCAAAATCGGAGCAGTAGTCAATAAAGTCTTGAGCTTTTGGAAACTAACCTCACATTCGTCAGACCACTGAAAAGTCACCTCCTTCTGTGTCAATCTAGTCAGTGGAGATGCAATGGATGAGAAACTCTCAACAAACCGTCGATAATAACATGCAAGGCCCAAGAAACTCCGAATCTCAGTAACTGAAGTAGGTCTGACCCAATATCTAACCGCCTCAATCTTCTTAGGATCCACCATGATACCCTCCTTGGACACTACATGTCCCAAGAATGCTACCGAACTAAGCCAAAACTCACACTTTGAAAACTTTGCATAAAGCTTCTTCTCCTTTAGAACCCCAAGAACAGTCCTTAAATGACGTTCATGTTCCTCCTTAGTGCGTGAGTATATCAATATATCATCTATGAAGACAATAACAAAGGAATCTAAATACGGTCTGAACACTCCATTCATCAAGTCCATAAAAGTTGCTGGGGCATTAGTCAGTCCAAAAGACATCACCAAAAACTCGTAATGACCATAACGTGTTCGAAAAGCCGTCTTAGGGATATCCTCCGCCCTAACCTTCAGCTGATGATAGCCAGATCTCAAGTCAATTTTTGAGAAAACTGAAGCACCCTGCAACTGATCAAATAAATCATCAATACGTGGTATCAGATACTTATTTTTGATGGTTACCTTGTTCAACTGCCGATAGTCAATACACATACGCATAGATCCATCTTTCTTCTTCACAAATAACACTGGAGCACCCCAAGGAGATACACTTGGTCTAATAAAACCTTTGCTCAACAATTCCTGCAACTGCTCCTTTAACTCTTTCAATTCAGCCGGTGCCATACGATAAGGAGGAATGGATATAGGCTGAGTGCCTGGCTCCACATCAATACAAAAATCAATATCACGATCTGGTGGAAGACCTGGCAAATCGGTCGGAAATACTTCTGAAAATTCACTCACTACTGGAATAGACTCAAGCATAGGAGTCTCAATACTAGTATCTCGAATGTGGGCCAAGTACGCCAAACCTCCTCTCTGTACAAACTGACGAGCCTTAAGGAATGATATCACACCCTTAGAAGGATGACTAAGAGTACCTCTCCATTCTACTATAGGAATTCCAGGAATAGCTAAAGTGATGGTCTTGGCATGACAATTTAAAATTGCGTGGTAAGAAGATAACTAATCCATACCAAGAATCACATCAAAATCTATCATATCTAAGACCTTTAAATCTGCATGAGTGTCATACCCCACCAAAGTAACAGTACATAAACGATACACCCGATCTACAACTACAGAATCCCCGACAGGAGTAGAAACACGTATCGGCAAATCAAGAGACTCACACAATATATCCAGACTAGGAGCAAAATATGTGGACACATAAGAATAAGTAGAGCCTGGATCAAATAATACAGTAGCTGGTCGATGACAAACCGAAATAATACCTGTGATACCAGCATCTGAGGCTTCAGCCTCTGGCCTACCTGGAAAAGCATAACAGTGAGAATGACCTCCATGAGATTGTGAACCTCCACGACCACCACCTCGACCAGAAGGAGAACCACCTCTACCTGAATGAGAACCACCTCTACCATTCTGTGCACCACCCCTAGCTGGAGGTTGTGCAGCCCTGGAAGTCGAAGCCTGAGAACCCTGATGTAAGCCACCACGTCTGTTCCTAGGGCAGTCTCTCACAAAGTGTCCCATATCACCACACTCAAAGCAGCCCCTACGAGACGCAAGCTGATGAGAGGGAACCTGAATGACTAGAATGCCCTTCACGAACTACAGGTCTAGAAGATGAACCCTGCGATGTATGCACCGAGCTCAAAGAGTTATGCCCAGCGTAACCAGCCTCAGACGCTGGTATAGAAGCATGAATGGTGGTGCTCCGCCTAGGAGTCGGGGTTACTTGGGCAGAGGTTATCACCCTCAGTCCAGCAGACCCATTCATGTTGCTATACCAGCGTCTGACGCTGGTTACGCTGGGCATAACTCTTCGAGCTCGGTGCATACTTCGCAAGGTTCATCTTCTAGACCTGTAGTTAGTGGAGGGCATTTTGGTCATTCAGGTTCCTCTCATCAGCCTGCGTCTCGTAGGGGCTGCTTTGAGTGTGGTGATATGGGACACTTTGTGAGAGACTGCCCTAGGACCAGACGTGGTGGCTTACATCAGGGTTCTCAGGCTTCTACTTCCAAGGCTGCACAACCTCCAGCTAGGGGTGGTGCACAGAATGGTAGAGGTGGTTCTCATTCAGGTAGAGGTGGTTCTCCTTCTGGTCGAGGTGGTGGTCGTGGAGGTTCACAATCTGATGGAGGTCATTCTCACTATTATGCTTTTCCAGGTAGGCCAGAGGCTGAAGCCTCAGATGCTGTTATCACAGGTATTATTCCGGTTTGTCATCGACCAGCTACTGTATTATTTGATCCAGGCTCTACTTATTCTTATGTGTCCACATATTTTGCTCCTAGTCTGGATATATTGTGTGAGTCTCTTGATTTGCCGATACGTGTTTCTACTCCTGTCGAGGATTCTGTAGTTGTAGATCAGGTGTATCGTTTATGTACTGTTACTTTGGTGGGGTATGACACTCATGCAGATTTAAAGGTCTTAGATATGATAGATTTTGATGTGATTCTTGGTATGGATTGGTTATCTTCTTACCACGCAATTTTAAATTGTCATGCCAAGACCATCACTTTAGCTATGCCTGGAATTCCTATAGTAGAATGGAGAGGTACTCTTAGTCATCCTTCTAAGGGTGTGATATCATTCCTTAAGGCTCGTCAGTTGGTACAAAGAGGAGGTTTGGCGTACTTGGCCCACATTCGGGATACTAGTATTGAGACTCCTATGCTTGAGTCTATTCCAGTAGTGAGTGAATTTTCAGAAGTATTTCCGACCGATTTTCCAGGTCTTCCACCAGATCGTGATATTGATTTTTGTATTGATGTGGAGCCAGGCACTCGGCCTATATCCATTCATCCTTATCGTATGGCACCGGCTGAATTGAAAGAGTTAAAGGAGCAGTTGCAGGAATTGTTGAGCAAAGGTTTTATTAGACCAAGTGTATCTCCTCGGGGTGCTCCAGTGTTATTTGTGAAGAAGAAAGATGGATCTATGCGCATGTGTATTGACTATCGGCAATTGAACAAGGTAACCATCAAAAATAAGTATCCGATACCACGTATTGATGATTTATTTCATCAGTTGCAGGGTTCTTCAGTTTTCTCAAAAATTGACTTGAGATCTGGCTATCATCAGCTGAAGGTTAGGGCGGAGGATATCCCTAAGACGGCTTTTCGAACACGTTATGGTCTTTACGAGTTTTTGGTGATGTCTTTTGGACTGACTAATGCCCCAGCAGCTTTTATGGACTTGATGAATGGAGTGTTCAGACCGTATTTAGATTCCTTTGTTATTGTCTTCATAGATGATATATTGATATACTCACGCACTAAGGAGGAACATGCGCATCATTTAAGGACTGTTCTTGGGATTCTAAAGGAGAAGAAGCTTTATGCAAAGTTTTCAAAGTGTGTGTTTTGGCTTAGTTCGGTAGCATTCTTGGGACATGTAGTGTCCAAGGAGGGTATCATGGTGGATCCTAAGAAGATTGAGGCGGTTAGAGATTGGGTCAGACCTACTTCAGTTACTGAGATTCGGAGTTTCTTGGGCCTTGCAGGTTATTATCGACGGTTTGTTGAGGGTTTCTCATCCATTGCATCTCCATTGACTAGATTAACACAGAAGGAGGTGACTTTTCTGTGGTCTGACGAATGTGAGGTTAGTTTCCAAAAGCTCAAGACTTTATTGACTACTGCTCCGATTTTGACCCTACCCGTGGAGGGAGAGGGTTTTGTCGTCTATTGTTATGCTTCTCGGGTTGGTCTTGGTTGTGTGTTGATGCAGAAGGGAAGGGTGATAGCTTATGCTTCGAGGCAGTTAAAGGTTCATGAGAAGAACTACCCTATTCATGATTTAGAGTTAGCGGCTGTTGTGTTTGCATTAAAGATTTGGAGGCATTATCTTTATGGTGTGCATTGTGAGGTGTTCACGGATCATCGTAGTCTCCAGTATATATTCAATCAGAGGGACCTAAATTTGAGGCAGAGGAGATGGTTGGAGTTGCTCAAAGATTACGATATGACTATTCTTTATCACCCAGGCAAAGCAAATGTTGTAGGAGATGCCTTGAGCCGGAAGGCGGTAAGTATGGGTAGTCTAGCCATGTTACAAATTGGCGAGCGTCCTTTAGCTAGGGATGTCCAATCCATGGCCAATAGCTTTGTGAGACTTGATATTTAAGAATCTGGTAAGGTGTTGGCTTATATGGAGGCTAGGTCATCCTTGTTGGAGCAGATTCGGGATCAACAGTTTGATGATGGTGATTTATGTAAGATTAGGGAAAAGGTTTTAAAAGGAGAAGCCAAGGCTGCAATTCTTGATAGTGAGGGAGTTTTGAGGATTAAGGGTCGTATATGTGTTCCTCGTACAGGTGATTTGACTTGATTGATCATGGAGGAGGCTCATAGTTCGAGGTACTCTATTCATCCGGGGGCTACTAAGATGTATCGTGACTTGAAGCAACACTATTGGTGGTGTCGTATGAAGAGGGACATAGTAGATTTTGTATCCCAGTGTCTTAATTGTCAGCAAGTGAAGTATGAACACCAAAAGCCTGGAGGTGTGACACAGAGGATGCCTATACCTGAGTGGAAGTGGGAGCGTATTGCTATGGACTTTGTGGTAGGATTGCCATGTACTTTGGGTAAGTTTGATGCTATATGGTTCATTGTGGATCGACTGACTAAGTCTGCACACTTTGTACCAGTTCAGACGACCTATAATTCAGAGAAGTTAGCCAAAATCTATATTCGAGAGATAGTTCGTTTGCATGGGGTTCCTATTTCTATTATTTCAGATCGTGGCACTCAATTTACATCTCATTTCTGGCGGTCTATGCAGAAAGAGTTGGGAACTCGGGTGGATCTTAGTACAGCCTTTCACCCTCAGACTGATGGTCAGTCTGAGCGGACTATTCAGGTTCTTGAGGACATGTTGCGGGCGTGTGTGATTGACTTTGGTGGTCAGTGGGACCAGTTCTTGCCTCTAGCGGAGTTTGCTTACAATAATAGTTATCACTCGAGCATTGGGATGGCACCATTTGAGGCTCTGTATGGTAGGAGATGTCGATCTCCAATTGGCTGGTTTGATGCATTTGAGGTTAGACCATGGGGTACAGATTTGTTGAGGGAGTCCTTGGACAAGGTCAAGTTGATCCAAGATAGACTTCTCATGGCTCAGAGCAGGCAAAAGAGTTACGCAGATAGGAAGGTTCGTGATTTGGAGTTTATGGTTGGAGAGAGGGTTCAACTTAAGGTTTCACCCATGAAGGGTGTGATGAGATTTGGAAAGAAGGGCAAGTTGAGTCCAAGGTACATTGGTCCTTTCGAGGTTGTGGAGCGTATTGGTGAGGTGGCATATCAGTTGGCTTTGCCACCTGGGTTGTCAGGTGTCCATCCTGTATTTCATATTTCAATGCTTAAGAAGTATCATCAGGGTGGTGATCACGTGATTCAATGGGATTCAGTGTTACTTGATCAGAATTTGACTTTTGAGGAAGAGCCGATCACCATTTTGGATAGGCAAATTCGGAAGCTAAGGTCCAAAGAGATTGCTTCAGTAAAGGTTCAGTGGAAGCATCGTCCAGTGGAGGAGGCTACATGGGAGACAGAGGCAGACATGAGGAGTAAATATCCTCATCTTTTTGAGCGTTCAGGTTAGCTCTTTTCTTTACCCGTTCGAGGACGAACGTATGTTTAAGTGGTAGGTGATGTAACGACCCGCTAGGTCGTTTTGAGAACTAGGACTAGTTTGACTCCTTTTGAAAATTTAAATGGGTACTTTTAAATTATTCGAAGACTATGAGTATTTAGTTGATAAAAAAAAATTTAGTGAAGAATTAATATAGTTAATAGTTAATGGGTCATATCCATAATTTATTCAATATCTTATACTTGACCCATTAATTTATTTAAGTTAGTGGGATTATTTTATGTGTTACAATAAATTAACATTAGAAAAACAGAAAAAATAAAAAGGGTTCAAAAACTACCGGCGGCGTGGGCATAGAGTCGTGTATTGCAAGTGAACTTTCAATCTAATTGTGTTATTGAATGTTCATAAGAATATATTATTCTGATTTTTATGATTTAATGGGATAATATAGTGCAAAAGTGTTGGGGTTAGGTGTGTGTTAGTCATTGAGTGAAAGAGTTTTTAACTTTTGTTGTTTTCTGTTTATATTTTTATGTCAATTTTCCAATTTTGCAGTGGACAAATTTTGTGACTTTCCAATTCTTCTTTATAGATAAAATTATTTTTTTTAAGGTTTTGATTTGAATTCAAGAATGAAATGGTCAAAATAGGTAGAAAGAGACATTAAATAATAGTTTTATATTATGGGTCCTTACTAGTACTTGGTTGAAACATTTTGGATTTTTTTTTTTTTACTTTTGGCAAGGTTTTTAGTTCCCAAGGATTTTCAATGGCTGCAGTGATAGTTCTCTTTTTTTTTGGATTGAGAAATTGTATGCAAATATGCAGATGTATAGGAATTTGAGGTGCAACAAACTAGTTCTTCGTAAATGGTTTTAAGTTGGCTTATTTTCTTATTATTATCACATTAAGATACTAGTTTTTGGTATATTGAGATAGTAAATTAATTATTAGGTGTATATTATATTAAGATTGAATTTTAGGGTATTTGGAGAGATGAAAGTTCAATTCTTGACTTAAAATTTAGCAAGTATAATAATTTTGGCATATAAACTATATTAAAATTTGGAAGTTGATTAGAATTATGAGTGAGTTTTTTTTTTGGGTCTATGATAGACATACAATAATTTTAAAGTCTACAAACTCGCTTACTTACAAATACTGCGTAATTGGTAGATTGTGAACATTCGAAAACTTTGCGAAAGGGAAAGAAACTATCTTGAAGATTCGTGGCACGAGGTTCGGCTCTTAAGGTATGTTAAGACTTTTAGACTTGTTGAAGGACATTTTTCCTAATTAAAGATTAAAAATGAAAATAGACAAAGGGGTAAGGGGGAAAGATGGTGGTCTCGTATCAATGGTGTGACGGGCATTGGTACGAGTACCGGTGTTATAAAAAGGAAAATTACTATTATAGAATGTGGATTGAAATCTGAGAATGCCAAAGCATATGGGCATTAGCTGATATATTATTGACTTGAATTACTTGTGTGATTGTGTTTTATTTATTTCACCCGCATAGTTGTGATAATTGAGGTGGTTATGTATTATGTTCATATTGATTGATTGAGATGCATCATCATCCCCTCTATTGAAATAATATCGTGCACATGCATAGACATGAGACTGAGTATAAGTTGGGCACGTGGAGATCGTCCGTGCTGGGGATGGTGAGATGTTAAGATTGTAATTTGGGCACGTGGAGACCGTCCGTGCGAAAATTGTTTGATATTATGATAGTGCGTTGAGATCGTCCGCACAGACACGTGGAGATCGTCCGTGTCGGTATATGGACCTCGCGAGTCCCCCATGGGTCATGAACTCTCGATGTATTTCCGAGGAGTATCATGTATATACGGTTGAGTGTGTACTGGGTATTCTGAGACAATTCATTACATGGTGTTATTGCATTGCATTTCATCACATCATTTATTTTGAAGATTATGTGGTTTGTTTGGTGTATGGAAAATACTTGATTTATTGATGGAACCTAAATAGTGAGTGTAATATATATATATATATACTTATATAATTTACAATTTTTTTTTGTATAAACTCCCGTCACTACTTCTTCGTTGTCGGTCAATGAGACATACTGGGTACACGTGGTTTCGTACTCATACTACGCTTGTTGCACTCCTTGTGGTGCAGATTCGATTCCGAGTAGGAGCACATCTCGTGGAGCAAATTGAGTCCGGCTTGAAGTTCTTGGAGTTGTGGTGAGCTGCTTGGTTGTTCCGTAGCCCACACCTCCCTCTATCTTTACGTATTCTGTTATTCAGTATTCAGACAGGATATCCCTTAAGTTAGATTTGTCATTTTAGTTTCAGACTTGCATCGTATTCTAGAAGCTCTTGTACTTATGACACCAATTCTTGGGTAGTATTTTTTTCAGTTTTCCGCATTCGTACTTATAAAGAACTCAGTGTTGGAGATTTGGAAATTTGTTGTCTTTTCACTTATTAACTAGTTAAGTTTGTTAAAATATGTTGGTTGGCTTACCTATTGGTTGGGAACATAGGTGCCATCACGACTCGTGATTTTGGGTCTTGACAAAATTGTTTTGTCACGACCCAAAAATGGAAGTGATGGCACTTGTCTTATCCCACCAAGACTAGTCAGCCTAAAACTAAACTTATTACAATAAAATGCGGAAAATTTATTATCGACTTACATTATACCCCAAAACCTGGTTGCCACGTGTACAAGCCTCTAAAGTATTACAATTGATTCAAAAGAAAAACTCAAGTCTCAAATGAACTTGTTGCTAGAATAGAACAAGATCATAATTATGGAGAAGAAAGTCTGCTGAGATGGAAACAGCTACCTCACAAATCTCCAAGAAGCCTCGGAAAGAAGAGAATGACAAGTACAACAAAAATCCAGGCTCATAACCTACAAAAAAATTTGTAGTAGCAAGGGGTGAGTACAAAACCACACGGTACTCAGCAAGTAAACCTCTAAACACAAGCTAAGGGGATGAAATACGGGTACTCCTACCACCCCCAACCGAACCTCCTAAACTACAACCTTCATTCAACCCAACCTAATAGCTCACAATTTACATTGCATGTATCTCAACAATAACACTTAGACAAATTATATATCCTCAACAACAACACTTCAACAAATTACACATCCTCAAAAATAATACTTCAACAAATTACACATCCTCAACAACAATACTTCAACAAATTATATATCCGCAATAACAAGCTCAATATTAATCAATCACAAGTTCCGCAGAAAGGCAATCAGAAGATCAACAAAACACGATATCAAGTTCACTAATGATAAGTATGTGCAATGCAATGGAATGCAATGTCAAGTATAATGATGCATGTCTGACCTAGTGATACAGACCCGCTGTCTCTTAGTCCGGAACCCATGGGGGACATATCTGTCCATGCATCTGTCGCGGCGCACGACACGACCCTCGATAATAGTAACCATCGCGGCGCGCATACGTCCCTCGAAATATAGTATCCATCGCGGCGCGCGATACGTCCCTCGAAATGGTACATCCTCTTATGTACCCATTCTTTCTCAATGAACATAACACTTGTCACAACCAATGCCTCAGAATAATGCAGTTGACAAGTTCACACATATAATGAGGAGATGACCATTTTCATAATATCGCACAGTTCACAACCACACAAACATGAAGTTACATCAACAATGATTCAACATGCCTTCAACCCTTTCTCAACACAACACACATAAACAATTAATCACATTGCCTTTTGTTATCCCCATTTTTTTCATCATTAGAATTAATCAATGTGGACAAGTCAACCCATCACCAATCCCGTTACTCCCAACATATACCACAAGAACATACACGCATTTCATACACTTAACAAGAGTTTAGAAATCCACTTGCCTCAATTTATAGAACAATCATTTCGGGACTTTAGACTTCCTCCTTCGTTGTACTTTCAAATCAATACAATCTATTCAAATCAATAACCACAATAAGACTTAAAAACTTACAACACTCATATTACTATCTGTTTAACTTTGACCCAAAAATTTATCCAAATTTATAATAATGTTTCTCAATCTTGTTTCTAACCAATAAGTCAAATTTCATATTTCTTAAATTTCAAGTCAAGAGTTAAGTCACAATTTCTCCAAACACTACAAACCTAATAGTTTCATATAATATAATGTAGTCAATATTTAATTACTTATATCAATATACCAAATTTGAATCTATATGATAACCTCAAAAATAATTCTTAAACCATGAATTAATAAAAGAACCAATGACCTTTTACGATGAACAACAGTACTATTCACGTCTACCATGAAATATACAAAATATAAAATAACTCCTTAAAACATACATTTATCCCTATGATTCAATCATCATGGCTTCTCATTCCCTATTCAATTTTGCCATCATTATTTAATTATTGACCATTAATAATTTTATAATAATTGCAGAAAATTCACGTTAAATTATCTCTAATGTTCAACCCAATTCCCTTATGTTGTGTCCAGCATTAAAGATATCAACAATTGCCCCTAATATTCAATATCTATAATTCTTTATATTTAATAATAAAAAAATGATTTTTACCTTTCTGCGCCGCATCAAAAAAATTTCATCGACTTCTCCATCTTCTTGTTATATATTTTTTTATTATTGTTGATTTGTTTATGTGTATTGCTGCTGCTGCGAACAGCAGAAACAACCTTTTAACCTATATTTTTTTAAAAAAAATATTATTATCATTATTATTTTGGGCTTGACCCATTTATTTTCTTTTCCTTTATTTATTATTAACAACAAATTAATAATTATTAAATTTATAAATTATATCACTCATTCTTACAAGTCATAAATTATTTATAAAAGCTATTAAAATAATTAAATTCAGATAAATGGGTGAAATTCATAAAACGACTAAGGGGGTCGTTACATTATCCACCACTAAAATCATGTTCGTCCTCGAACATAAAGTAGGTGAAGGAAGACCAACCGCTGTTATCAAAAGCTTGAGTTATGAACTACTATTACATGTTCAAGTGATCTCCCTTAAGACCATTCCATAAAGATCAACTACTAAGAACTGAACTTTCAAATTGCACTTTGATATACTTACGAATTAGATTTTACCAAGCAACAAACTAACCCATGAATCAAATTTAAACCAAGACACAGTAGCCCATACCATAATCTTCATGACGAATCTTTTCATAATTAACCACAAGACAATTTTGAATCAATATCGGTTGAAATCAGAAGTGAACCATCACAATTTTTTTTTCCTTCAAAATTCCATTCTCACAACACAATCGTTCCATGGACTTAAGTTATGAAAATTTGATCTTTAGACCAAGGGAGAATCAAACTTATCTAACCCAAATAAGAACAAGATCAAGTAAACACCCAACAAGTGATACACTCTAGAATGCATAACCTTTAACAACATTGTCGGATAACTATAAGTATTCACGGAACTTCTTTTATAAGTTATCATAAGCAAGGTGGTGCAGGTAGTGGTATACTTTAACTATCCCAAACAACATCAGATCTATCATGACTGAAATAACCACGTCTGCCTAAAGATCCTATCCTATCAAGAGGACATAAGAGGATCGATACATTCGATCCACCACTATGGATTCACCCATTGATGTAGAAACACTCGTGGATTTACGCAATGAATCACACTCCCAATCATGTCTGAAATGAAGTAGGTAGTCGACATAAAAATGTACATAACAAAATCGAATAACACAATATATTTTTTTCTATAGCGCCCATATCAAACATTCCATCCAAATGACTCCTCTCTTTGATTTTTGGTCACCCACAATTAATCCGTCAAATCCTCATTACAATATACAAATACTTGATTCATCAAATCCAACATACTTGTCACAATATTCCATTAAAGTCATTACTCTTGATACTAACAAACATCATCACCATATCAGCCATTTATCATACTCTCAAACTGTCGTTAATATAAAAAAAATATTCTTAGCAAACACATAGTAGTCTTTAAAATTTTTGAACTATGGCTCTCTTTATTTTCATTTAACCTTTTCATGACAACTACGAGTCACACTCACAAATGACACTAATTTCAAATATAAAAGTACTTTCCCATCTCGGCGCAATAATTGAATCACACTCATTGTCAACATCACACAACCTCTCACACAATAAGCTTTAACTATCCTTCAAACCATCATATACCCCATACCAAAACTCAAAGACACTATTGGTCACTCCAATACTTATGTACAATATAAGCTCAAAATCTTTACTCATCATCAAATGCTTATGTAAAACATAATAATAATCTATATCATCCCATCAACAAATTAGATTCAATCCCCTCAAAATTCTAATTAACCATGTAGAACTCTAGGTACACACTGTTGAACATCAATAAGTTGTCAATCATAATTTGAACAATCTAGCTCTACATAATCACATATAATATTTCCCACATCATTACTAGTAACCAAACAAAACTCCATCTTTAAAAAGTTGATGATAATTTCTATTAACTCTGTACTAGTTCATATCTCACAATCATATGTAAACTCATAAATAAAAATTAATAAATTATTCAACTACAAATCAAGGGCTTATGCGAGAGGTTTTTATTCCTTCACTTTTCTTACATTCTTCTCATGACAGAAATTTTTAATTACCTTGAACTCTTCAATACACGAAAACTTTTTCTTCTTTTTTTTTTGCTAATTCACATACAAGTCATATTCTTTGTCCAACAACCCCTGACAATTTTTACCTTATCCTCTAAACCATAACATTATGTGAAACTCCCCTTAGGTATAACAATCAAAAGTAACCAAATTTACTACTTAAATTATTTTTAAGTCCTTCCAAATACTTCACACTCAATGCTATCGATTACTTCTTACCTTACCAATTCAGACCTTGACAAAACACACTACCACAAATCTAAATTCACAATGAAAAACTTGAATTTATTCCAACCATGTAACACAACCCCTTTATCTATTAACATTAACTCATATCTTGAAGATTTTTATGAATTCATGTATCTTAGCTTACATTAATCGCCATAAAAAAATACATATAATCACACTCGAGTTGAACATCTATATTTTATCCAATAATTTTTATTTAATCAATCAGTTGATCTGGTGACACTATATATTATCATAATCAGGGAAAAACAGATGAAATCACATATCTCTGAATTTAATTATCTACTCTTTCTGAAATCTTTGACCCTTACAATCTGAATAATATCCTTGTTCTCACCTCCTTCTAAAGGTTAAACTACATCCCACTAATTCATTCCATTCTGGCTCTAGCTCCTTTCAATTCTATTCGAGTGACATCATAATTCCTCATAAAAATTACTATACAACCATGCTAGTCACAAACAGTAGTAAACCATAACTCAAACATTCGAAAGTCACCCTTATTATACAAAAGTCTTTTAACCAACAAAACTTGTCATATAGTTGCAACCTAATCATCATCCATCACAAACTCTGGTTATCACTATGTATAGTCAGCCCTTATCACTACCACAAAGTCAATCTTGTCATGACATGACATCTCAAACTCAACTATACCAATCAAATTCAACAGACTAACTTAACTTTATACACATTTTCTTACTAAAATTTTCAATTGCCTTCACCCAAGTATACTCGTTGGGATTTGTTTTACATATAAGATAGTCATTCCAATATTAATCCACTCAATTGGGGCTTATGATAAAATAACCACTGCTCATTTAGAATCCTAAGGATACACTTCATAACCTACTCACACACTAATATTATACCAAAGATCCACCACTAAAAGCTTTCTTATAAATAATGCTTAACGCATCCACTCGTTCTAACAAGCTAGTTGGTATCTCGAATATGAATTCAACACCAAATCTTATCATATGAGCATGTAATACAATAGATATCTCCTTAAGTAGTTAGTATTTGCACTTAACAATCAACATGTCCGTTTTCATGTACCACTAGTAACACATCGTGAAAATTCATTACATCCACCACTAGAACATATCATATTTATTGAGAAGATCATTTCCAAATAGGTCACACACTTTATCCATCAAATAGTTGTAAAATATTACCAGATTAGTTTTGTATCTAACCCAAGCTATATGTATTCTTTCGTAAGCAAGGTCTATATCAAAAGTAACACATTCCATAATTCTAACCAAGTACCCAGCAGTACCATTGTAATAGTCGTATCATGACCTTCTTTGGTATACACTCAATCTGTGAAACCACAGAGGGGATTCTGACCTGAATTGGTGCAACATCATTTGCTGAGTAACTCATTAATGGTATGACAACTATATCAATTGTATTTTTCAAGGTTACACTATTTATTATCTAGTTAATTCTTGAAACATTTAACTTCTAATTGTAGAACCACTCCATATTCTGCTTATACCAGATAAGTAATATATTTATTATTATTATTTTACAATGATAACTAACCTCACTCAACTCTTTCAAATATGATCACACATTCGTTTCATAAGTATATCATTTCCACCTTAATACCAGATCCAACATCAAACCAATACACGACATGCCAATGATTCACAAAAGGAACTAAGCACGAGTCATCACATAAACGAGAGCGAATGGAGTGACGCGATAAGAATCAAAATGGGACCAAGTACGCACAATAGTGATCCAAGAAGTGAAGATATTTCCTAAAAGTCACTATAGCCTCTCGAAGATAGGTACAGACGTCTCCGTACCGATCATCGAGACTCTATTTAGACTCGACTTGTACACACGTGAGACCTATGAACCTGGGGCTCTGATACCATTTTGTCACGACCCAAAAATTGAAGTGATGGCACTTGTCTTATCCCACCAAGACAAGTCAGCCTAAAACTAAACTTATTACAATAAAATGCGGAAAATTTATTATCGACTTACATTATACCCCAAAACCTGGTTGTCACGTGTACAAGCCTCTAAAGTATTACAATTGATTCAAAAGAAAAACTCAAGTCTCAAATGAACTTGTTTCTAGAATAGAACAAGATCATAATTATGGAGAAGAAAGTCTGCTGAGATGGAAACAGCTACCTCACAAATCTCCAAGAAGCCTCAGAAAAGAAGAGAATGACAAGTACAACAAAAATCCAGGCTCATAACCTACAAAAAAATTTGTAGTAGCAAGGGGTGAGTACCAAACCACACGGTACTCAGCAAGTAAACCTCTAAACACAATCTAAGGGGATGAAATACGGGTACTCCTACCACCCCCAACCGAACCTCCACAACTACAACCTGCATTCAACCCAACCTAATAGCTCACAATTTACATTGCATGTATCTCAACAACAACACTTAGACAAATTATATATCCTCAACAACAACACTTCAACAAATTACACATCCTCAAAAATAATACTTCAACAAATTACACATCCTCAACAACAATACTTCAACAAATTACATATCCTCAACAACAATACTTCAACAAATTATATATCCGCAATAACAAGCTCAATATTAGTCAATCACAAGTTCCGCAGAAAGGCAATCAGAAGATCAACAAAACACGATATCAAGTTCACTAATGATAAATATGTTCAATGCAATGGAATGCAATGTCAAGTATAATGATGCATGTCTGACCTAGTGATACACACCCGCTGTCTCTCAGTCCGGGATCCATTGGGGACATATCTGTCCATGCATTTGTCAAGGCGCACGACACGACCCTCGATAATAGTAACCATCGCGGCGCGCGATACGTCCCTCGAAATATAGTATCCATCGCGGCGCGCGATACGTCCCTCGAAATGATACATCCTCTTAAGTACCCATTCTTTCTCAATGAACATAACACTTGTCACAACCAATGCCTCAGAATAATGCAGATGAAAAGTTCACACATATAATGAGGAGATGACCATTTTCATAACATCGCACAGTTCACAACCACACAAACGTGAAGTTACATCAACAATGATTCAACATGCCTTCAACCCTTTCTCAACACAACACACATAAAAAATTAATCACATTGCCTTTTGTTATCCCCATTCTTTTCATCATTAGAATTAATCAATGTGGACAAGTCAACCCATCACCAATCCCGTTACTCCCAACATATACCACAAGGACATACACGCATTTCATACACTTAACAAGAGTTTAGAAATCCACTTGCCTCAATTTATCGAACAATCATTTCGGGACTTTAGCCTTCCTCCTTCGTTGTACTTTCAAATCAATACAATCTATTCAAATCAATAACCACAATAAGACTTAAAAACTTACAACACTCATATTACTATATGTTTAACTTTGACCCAAAAATTTATCCAAATTTATAATAATGTTTCTCAATCTTGATTCTAACCAATAAGTCAAATTTCATATTTCTTAAATTTCAAGTCAAGAGTTAAGTCACAATTTCTCCAAACACCACAAACCTAATAGTTTCAAATAATATAATGTAGTCAATATTTAATTACTTATATCAATATACCAAATTTGAATCTATATGATAACCTCAAAAAGAATTCTTAAACCATGAATTAATAAAAGAACCAATGACCTTTTACGATGAACAACAGTACTATTCACGTCTACCATGAAATATACAAAATATAAAATAACTCCTTAAAACATACATTTTTCCCTATGATTCAATCATCATGGCTTCTCATTCCCTATTCAATTTTGCCATCATTATTTAATTATTGACCATTAATAATTTTATAATAATTGCAGAAAATTCACGTTAAATTATCTCTAATGTTCAACCCAATTCCCTTATGTTGTGTCCAGCATTAAAGATATCAACAATTTCCCCTAATATTCAATATCTATAATTCTTTATATTTCATAATAAAAAAATGATTTTTACCTTTCTGCGCCGCATCAAAAAAATTTCATCGACTTCTCCATCTTCTTGTTATATATTTATTTTTTATTATTGATTTGTTTATGTGTATTGATGCTGCTGCGAACAGCAGAAACAACCTTTTAACCTATTTTTTTTAAAAAAAATTATTATTATCATTATTATTTTGGGCTTGACCCATTTATTTTCTTTTCCTTTATTTATTATTAACAACAAATTAATCATTATTAAATTTATAAATTATATCACTCATTCTTACAAGTCATAAATTATTTAAGAGTATTTAAGAAACCAAAATAAGTAAAAAGATGGTCCATGTCCAAAATTCAAAGACATCAAGACGTAAATGAGAGAATCCAGCAAGAGCTAGAAATAATAGCTCACCCTGAACTCTGATGTGCTGGAGACTGACTAGAGCTGAGGGCGAGTCGAAGTCGATGGTACACTTGCTGCACTCCACAAAAGAACAAAGAGGAAAATACAAGTAGGGGTCAGTACAAGAAACACGTACTGAGTAGGTATCATCGGCCAACTCAAAATAGAAACCAATATACATTGAATAATAATATAAAATAAACTACAATACTTAACAGGTGGCAAACAACAAGCACATGAACCATTGACAACAACACCATAACAGGTACACCATCAATCACAACATCAAGCAAAACTATGAGGACTCATGCCTCCACACCATACTCATTTGAAATATAGGTTCTTTGAGGTTAAGTATATTAAGTTACTTCAAGATTCCTTTCCTTTAATGTCATTGTGTCGGAACGTGACACTCCGATTCCATATACTGTGTCGGAACGTGACACTCCGATCCCATAATACTGTGTCGGAACGTGACACTCCGATCCAATTATCTCATTATTTTATTTCATCAAGCCTTCTTTATTCAAGGCATCATTTTAATAGAGAGGGTTCAAGATTAGAAATTCAACAGTCTCATAATTTTAGGCCAACCACAAACCACACAATCAAAACATACAACCACACAATCAAGTACATAGGAGACTCTACAATATCACTCAATACATATCAAACGCTATTTAGAGTTAATCCATCGAATAGAAATAAACCATAACCTACCTCCACCGAAGAATCGAAGTCAAGCAACTACTTCTCTAATGCCTTTCCTTTCCTTATTGCCTCCGAACCCTTCCAATCTATCATATATATATATATATATATATATATATATATATATATATATATATATATATATATATATATATATATATATATATATATATATATATATATATAAGGTGTAAGTTCACAAGGTCATAAAAATTCTGATTATTTTGTGTCCAGCCTATACCCATCAATTCACCTAATTCTATAATCAATCTCTTAAAGTTTAAGCCTAATGGTAAGTCTTAATTTCTCCAAATACCACAAATTTAATGAAATTTACACAATATGATACGCCAAATATTTAATTACCTATCTCAATATATTTACATGTAACCTATAATCTTAGATCAAAACATTAATACCAGAAATTTGAAGCACTGTAATGAAACCAGTGCAGGGCAACACCAAACTGTGTAGTGTGCACTCATACGTGCACTTTTCAACCAAAACTCCTCAACATGCATGTTGCCACCATTTTGTATATAATAATATTAATAATAACAATATGACCCTTACCTCAATTCACCTTGGCAGTTATCAATTAAACATATATAATCTGTAACTTTCCTTGCTACCTAAACATTAATTCATTATTTGTTTCACCTATAATGTGACCAATCAGAATGTCTTTTTAACTTTGCACTTTTCAATTTTTCAACTACTCGTAATCAATTCCATTAACAATCTATACATTCAATATAAATAATCAAATTAACTTTAATCAATACATTAATTTCCTTCAGTTCCATTAATGTGCACTTGTCACATTGTCCAACCCATATAGTATAACTACAATAATCAAACTAAGAAAATCACCTGAAGTACCGTGGCTTTCTTCGCTCAATGCTACTTCCTGTTCTCTCGTTTGAAACCCTTATTCTTCCTATAAAATATTTACTCCCTAGTTATTATATAAGACTAATAATAAAAATAGTAAAAGGGACCCTCATAAATTTTAATGTTATTTTCTTTAACCACCAACTAAATAAATTATTTAAATTACCCCACTAATTTCATAATTATAATTATGAATAGTCCAAAACACCCATTTAAATCTATCGGAAAGTTTTCTAACATAAAAAGTTCTAGTGCTCAAAATGACCAAAACTGGTCTTTACAATAGATACCAATTTACCCATCGTTCGTCATCGAACAATCAAATGAAAGGCGAGGGCGAGAAAGAGTACCTGAATTGGTAAAAAGATGTGGATATATTTCATGCATATCAACCTCACTCTCCCAAGTGGACTCTTCAACTGGCCGATTCTTCCACTGAACCTTGATAGAAGCAATCTCCTTTGATCTCAATTTGCGGACCTCCCTATCTAAAATAGCAATAGGCTCCTCCTCATAAGACAGATTCTCATCAAGAAGAACTAAATCCCAACGAATAATATAATTTCCATCACCATGGTATTTTTTCAGCATAGACACATGAAATACAGGGTGCACTCCTGACAACCCTGGAGTGAAGGCTAATTCATAGGCCACCTCCCCCACGCGCTTAAGTACTTCAAATGGTCCAATATACGTCGGACTTAGCTAACCTCGCTTACCAAACCGCATCACACCCTTCATGGGTGAAACCTTCAGCAAGACTTGTTCACCCTCCATAAAATCCAAGTCTCTAACCTTTCGATCTGCATATTCCTTCTGCCTACTCTGAGCTGCTAAAAGCTTTTCTTGAATAAATTTCACTTTCTCTAATGATTCCCTCAGAAGATCAGTACCCCAAGGTCTAACCTCAAATGCATCAAACTAACCAATGGGGGACCTACATCTCCTCCCATACAATGCCTCAAATGGGGCCATATCAATACTCGAATGATAGCTGTTGTTGTACGAAAACTCTGCTAAGGGTAAGAATTTATCCCAATGACCACTAAATTCTATCACACATGCACGAAGCATATCCTCCAACACCTGAAATGTTCGCTCAGACTGACCATCGGTCTGAGGATGAAATGCAGTACTAAGATCCAGTCTAGTACCTAATTCAGCATGTAATGTTCTCCAAAACTTAGAAGTAAATTGCGTACCTCTATCTAATATGATGGAAAGTGGAACTCCATGCAATCGAACAATTTCCGAGATATAGAGCTTGGCTAACTTCCTTGCATTGTAAGTCATCTTGACCGGAATGAAGTGAGCAGACTTAGTTAACCTGTCAACAATTACCCAAATAGAATCAAACTTACCCAATGTCTTTGCAAGACCAATTACGAAATCCATTGCAATTCTTTCCCACTTCCATTCAGGAATGGGCATTCTCTGAAGTGTCCCTCCAGGCCTTTGGTTTTCATACTTTACCTGCTGACAATTTGGGCATTGGGCAACAAAATCCACAATGCCACGCTTCATTCTACTCCACCAATAATGTTGCCTTAGATCACGATACATCTTGGTTGCACTAGGATGTATAGAATACCTCGAACTATGAGCCTTGTAAGAATAGTGTGAGTCAAAACATCAACACGAGGCACACATACTCTTCCCTTAATTCTCAAGACGCCTTCCACATCAATTATTGCCTCTTTAGCCTCTCCTCGCAATACCACATCTCGAATTCGGCTCAGTTTCTCATCAGCAAACTGCTTTCCCTTAATCTTGTCAAGAAAGGAAGATCTTGCCTCCACAGAGGCCAAAAATCCTCCTTTCTCTAGTACTTCCAGCCTCATAAAGTCATTAGCCAGAGTCTGAACCTCTCTAGCCAATGAGCGTCTAGAAACCTGTAAGTGGTCTAAACTACCTATGTTCCCTGCTTTTCTACTTAAAGCATCTGCCATAACATTAGCTTTCCCTGGGTGATATAAAATAGTAATATCATAGTCTTTCAATAGCTCCATCCACCTTCTCTGCCTCAAATTCAAAATCTTTCTGAGTAAAGACATATTGTAAACTACGATGATCTGTATAAGTTTCACACTTGACCCCATATAGATAATGTCTCCATTGCTTTAATGCAAATACAACTGCAGCCAACTCCAAATCATGGGTCGGATAGTTATGTTCATGCACTTTCAATTGCCT
Source organism: Solanum peruvianum (assembly GCA_027705065.1). Taxonomy (NCBI): domain Eukaryota; kingdom Viridiplantae; phylum Streptophyta; class Magnoliopsida; order Solanales; family Solanaceae; genus Solanum; species Solanum peruvianum. Next base: position 12,964,596 of record JAKWJD010001765.1, read on the forward strand.
CGAAGCATAAGCAATTACATTCCTCTCCTGCATTAGCACTACACCCAAAGCAGAATAAGATGCATCACAATAAACAATAAAATTCTTACCTTCCACTGGCAAGGTAAGAATTGGTGCAATAATCAACAAGGTCTTGAGTTTCTGGAAGCTTTCTTCACATTCATCCGACCATACAAATCGGACATTCTGCTAAGTCAAATTTGTCAGCTGCGAAGCAAAAGAAGAAAATCCCTTGACGAATCGACGGTAGTAGCTAGCTAAACCAACAAAGCTCCTTACCTCTGAAACATTAGTAGGTCTTACCCAACTCTTCACTGTTTCACTCTTAGAAGGATCCACCATAACTCCATCCTTAGAAACCACGTGCCCCAAGAACGACACTGAATCTAGCCAAAACTCACACTTGGAGAATTTGGCATAAAGCCTTTTCTCCCTTAACAACTCCAATACAATTCTCAAACGCTCCTCATGTTCTTTCCTGCTCTTGAGTATATCAGTATATCATCAATGAATACAATAACAAAAAGGTCCAGATATGGCTTACAAATCCCGTTCATCGGGCTCATGAAAGCAGCAGGGGAATTCGTAAACCCAAAAGACATAACTAAGAATTCATAATGCCCATACCTGGTTCAAAAAGCAGTCTTTGGCACATCCGTTGCACGTTTTTTCAATTGATGATAACCAGATCTCAAATCAATTTTGGAGAAGACACAAGCACCTTGTAACTAATCGAACATATCATTAATGTGTGCAATGGGATACTTGTTCTTAATAGTTACCTTATTCAGCTGCCTGTAGTTTATGCACATCCGAAAACGTCCATCTTTCTTCTTCACAAATAAAATAGGAGCACCCCAAGGGGATGCACTCGGTCTAATAAAACCTTTACCTAACAACTCCTGAAGTTGGGCCTTTAACTCCCTTAACTCAGCTGGATCCATTCTATAAGGGGGAATGGAAATGGGGCGAGTACCCGGCTCCAGATCAATACAAAAATCAATATCCCTATCCGATGACATACCAGGAAGGTCTGCAGGAAACACATCCAGAAACTCATGGACTATCAAAACAGACTAAATCGAAGGTACTTTGGAAGTATCATCCTTGAGATGTGCCAAGAAAGCTAAACAACCCTTACTCACCATCCTCTTAGCACGAAGAATAGAGATAATACGAACTGGAGTGGAAATATAGTCACCCTCCCACACTAGTGGATCTGTCCCAGGCTTGCCAATGTCACAGTTTTAGCATTACAATCTATGATTGCAAAATTTGGAGAAAGCCAAGTCATACCTAGAATTACATCAAAATCAACCATCTCTAGAATAATCAAATCTACATAAGTATTGCTCCCCACAAAAGTCACAAGGCAAGACCATACACCTTCTCAACTATCACAGACTCACCCACAGGAGTAGAGACACGAATAGGCATGTCAAGCAAATCACAATATAAATCAAGACTAGTAGCAATTGAGGAAGATACATATGAAAATGTGGGTCCAGGATCAAACAATACAGAAGCCATGCAATCACAGACCAAAAGAGTACCTGTGATAAAAGTATCAGATGTCTCGACTTCAGACCTCCCGGGGAAAGCATAACAATGGGCCCTATCACCTGTTTGTGCCCCTACCAAGCTGCGCTGCAGTAGTTCCAACTTTCCCGCCACCCCGACTGAATTGGTGACCACCATTACCTTGGCCACCACGTCCTCCAGAATGACGACCCCTACCATGACCACCTCTACCTCTAACTACTGGGGATCTGTAACTCTGTTTTGGACGATATTTCCTAATATGTCCAGCCTCTCCACATCCATAACAAGTCCTGGATTCAAGTATAGGTCTCTCTGAAAATGACGAAGTCTGGAGATAACCTCCAAACTCAGAAAAAGGTTGACTGGTCTGCGACGGACCACCAGCCGAAGCCTGCAATGAAGATTGAATAGAATGGGGTGGATAACCTCCTGAACTCTGCCCTCTGGAGTAAGAACCACTAAACTAACCTCCCTTACGAAACTTCTTAAATGTCGATGCTGTGGTGAAGTCGTCTGGCTTCACCCCCTCTATCTCTATCACAAAATCAACCACTTCCTGAAATGATTTTGCTGCAGTAGCTACCTGTAAGGCTGGAATCTGCAAATCTGACATCAATCCTTTCACAAAGCGGCGAATCCTCTCTTGTGGAAGCAAAGCTGAGTGGCATACCTAGATAGTGCACGAAATTTGGCCTCATAAACAGCAACAAACATCCTTCCTTGCTCTAGGCTCAGGAACTCATCTCTCCTCCTATCTCTCAAAGTCTATGGTATATACTTCTCCATAAATAAGCTAGAAAATGATGCCCAAGTCATAGGTGGTGCCTGTGCTGGTTGACACTCCATATACGACCGCCACCACATTTTGGCATCCCCCTGAAATTGATAGGTCACAAACTCAACACCGAATCATTCTACTATGTCCATCTTATGTAGCAGCTCATGACAATCAACCAGAAAATCATAGGCATCTTCAGATTCAGCACCCTTGAAGACTGGAGGTTTCAACTTTAAGAACTTAATGAAAAGTTCATGTTGATCACCTATCATTATAGACCCTGTAGTCAATCGAGGAAACGTGCCTACTTCCAATGATGCATCCACGCGGGGAGCCATAGCAGTTGCACGTTGTACCCCCTGAAACTGAGGTGCTGGGGCAGAAAACACTGGAGGTGTCTGGCCCTGATTAGATGACCCGCTATGATAAGTAAGAACCTGATGAATCATCTCTGGGGTAGGCTGGGGTGGTACTTCCTTATCTTGAACATGCTCATTTTCCGCTTCCTCACCCTCTCTCACTACCTCATCAGTCGGTGGAGGAGTCACTACTCTATTCCTAGATGGAACAGGTGTTTGTCCTCTGCCTCTAGTGGGCATCCTCTTACGACCTCTACCACGGCCTCTTGCCACTGCTTCTCCTCGAGTTACAGCCCCAATGGTTTGCTCAGACGCGCCCTGTCTTGCCGGTGTTGGTGTTGACACAGTTGTTGCTCTAGTTCTAACCATCTGCGAAATAGAGTGAGAATGTTAGATACCAATTTGTATCACCTAGATACCAATTGGATCCAAGGAATAGCACGAAAGAAAAAAAGAATGGAGTTTTCCTAAAGTCCTATAGCCTCTCGAAGAAAAGTAAAGGCGTCCCCATACCATTCCTCAAGACTCTACTAGACTTGTCCTTGTGTGATGAGACCAATAAACCTAACGCTCTGATACCAAGTTTGTCACAACCCAAAACGAGTCGTGAGTGGCACCCACACTTAACCTACTAGATGAGCGAACCAACAAATTTAAACCCCAACATTTACCAATAGTTCAACTATGAATAACCAAAAATAATGCGGAAGATCCAAAACTTATTAATGTAACTAATTAAATAAGCTTCTAAAGTTTAACACTATTATCCCCAAAATCTTGAAGTCATCTACATCAAGAACATCTATCCTCAAATTTCCAAGTCTAAGAGTATTTAAGAAACCAAAATAAGTAAAAAGATGGTCCATGTCCAAAATTCAAAGACATCAAGACGTGAATAAGAGAATCCAACACGAGCTAGAAATAATAGCTCACCCTGAAATCTAATGTGCTGGAGACTGACTAGAGCTGAGGGCGAGTCGAAGTTGATGGTACACTTGCTGCACTCCACAAAAGAACAAAGAGGAAAATACAAGTAGGGGTCAGTACAAGGAACACGTACTGAGTAGGTATCATCGGCCAACTCAAAATAGAAACCAATATACATTGAATAATAATATAAAATAAACCACAATACTTAACAGGTGGCAACCAACAAGCACATGAACCATTGACAACAACACCATAACAGGTACACCATCAATCACAACATCAAGCAAAACTATGAGGACTCATGCCTCAACACCATACTCATTTGAAATATAGGTTATTTGAGGTTAAGTATATTAAGTTACTTCAAGATTTCTTTCCTTTAATGTCATTGTGTCGGAACGTGACACTCCGATCCTATATACCGTGTCGGAACGTGACACTCCGATCCTATATACCGTGTCGGAACGTGACACTCCGATCCCATAATACTGTGTCGGAACGTGACACTCCGATCAAATTATCTCATTATTTTATTTTATCAAGCCTTCTTTATTCAAGGCATCATTTTAATAGAGAGGGTTCAAGATTAGAAATTCAACAGTCTCATAATTTTAGGCCAACCACAAACCACACAATCAAAACATACAACCACACAATCAAGTACATAGGAGACTCTACAATAGCACTCAATACATATCAATCGCTATTTAGAGTTTATCCATCGAATAGAAATAAACCATAACCTACCTCCACCGAAGAATCCAAGTCAAGCAACTACTTCTCCGATGCCTTTCCTTTCCTTATTGCCTCTGAACCCTTCCAATCTATCAATTATATATATATATATATATATATATATATATATATATATATATATATATATATATATATATATATATATATATATATATATATATATATATATATATATATATATATATATATATATATATATATATATATATATATATACATAAGGTGTAAGTTCACAAGGTCATAAAAATTCCGATTATTCTGTGTCCAGCCTATACCCATCAATTCACCTAATTCTATAATCAATCTCTTAAAGTTTAAGCCTAATGGTACGTCTTAATTTCTCCAATTACCACAAATTTAATGAAATTTAAAAAGTATGATACACCAAATATTTAATTACCTATCTCAATATATCACACGTAATCTATAATCTTAGATCAAAACATTAATGCCAGAAGTTTGAAGCACTGTAATGAAACCAGCGCAGGGCAACACCAAACTGTGCAGTGTGCACTCATAACAATATGACCCTTACCTTAATTCACCTTGGCAGTTATCAACCAAACGCATATAATCTGTAACTTTCCTTGCTATCTAAACATTAATTCATTATTTGTTTCACCTATAATGTGACCAATCAGAATGTCTTTTTAACTTTGCACTTTTCAATTTTTCAACTACTCGTAATCAATTCCATTAACAATCTATACATTCAATATAGATAATCAAATTAACTTTAATCAATACACTTATTTCCTTCAGTTCCATTAATGTGCACTTGTCACATTGTCCAACCATACAGTATAACAACAATAATCTAACTAAGAAAATCACCTGAAGTACTATGGCTTTCTTCGCTCAATGCTACTTCCTGTTCTCTCGTTTGAAACCCTTATTCTTCCTATAAAATATTTACTCCCTAGATATTATATAAGACTAATAATAAAAATAGTAAAAGTGACCCTTATTAATTTTAATGTTATTTTCTTTAACCACCAACTGAATAAATTATTTAAATTACCCTACTAATTTCATAATTATAATTACGAATAGTCCAACACACCCATTTCAATTTATCGGAAAGTATTTTCTAACATAAAAAGTTCTAGTGCTCAAAACGACCAAAAATGGTTGTTACAATCATTGACTCATATTTTAAAAGCAATAACCTATTTTTAGTAGGTGTTGTATTGTAAAAGGTTAATGCAACAAATTTAACACACTTTTTAATATAAGAATATCAATTGATATAAGTGGGGTGTAAATGATTTGATCGGCTCAGATTTTAAAAATATCAAATTAAACTATTTATGTTAAAATTTTAAATTTATAAACCAAATTAATAGAATTGAGATTTTTCAACATCAATTTTTTTCGGGTTTGTTCCATTTTTTTTTCAAATATTACACCAAATTATTTTCGTCAAAATTTTAAATTAAAAAATCAAACTAAAATAATAAACCTCGATTTTTTAAAAAATTTTCATGTAAGTTTAACCTTGGCAAACATTTTCTAATTTATTTTAAATCATTGTGACTTATTTTAAGTTACTTTATATGTGTCAAATACTTTTAGAAATAAAAAACTGACTTAAAAATAGGTCACGCAAAAAAAAAGGAATTAAAAATAGGTTTGGGTTTGAGAAATTTTAAAGTCAATTCAAACACCTGTCGTAATACATAGGTGTAAAAATATGTCTATAAAAGGCAAACATTAAGGGTGTGTTTGGTATGAAGGATAAGGTTTTCTTAGAAAATGTTTTCCTGGAAAATAATTAGATTTTCGACTTATTTTCTCATGTTTGGTTGGTGAGTAGAAATATTTTTCGGAAATAATTTTTAGTATTTTGTTTATGAATGAAAAATGTTTTTAAAAGGCAACTTTTATTTTTACTAGAGTAGAAAATACTTTTTAAAATAATTTTATTTGGGGTGGTGGGGGAATGGGGTGGGGTGGAGGAGGGGGTAGGAATGAAAAAATAAAAATTTGAATTTAATAGTATTTTTAAACTAAAATTATATTTTGGGGGGTGGGGGTGGGTTGGAGGCTGGCCGATGGGGGGGGTAGGGGGGAGCAGTGGTGGGTGGGTGGAGGTCAGGGATCGGGTAAAAATACAATTTAAAATTGATTTTTTTTTTAAATTGTTGTTTTTCCCCAAAAAATGAAATTTAAATTTGAAGGAGAGTTTTGGAAATTATTTTCCTTATTATTTTTTGAAGGGAAGTCATTTTCCTTAATTTTGAGGAAAATAAGATGATTTGGAAAACCTTTTTTTAAAACTTTTGTCCCAACCAAACATGAGAAAATTGGAAAATATTTTCCAGAAAATGTTTTCCTTTATACCAAACGCACTCTAATCGCCGTAGAAATTCCATAAAAAAGAAGCTAATTCTTGAAATAACATAAGTTAAAAGATACACATGCAATACTTTGTTATTAATATAGTACAAGAGAAAGAGAATTCTTCCTAATCAAAATATTTCTTCTCCATTTATTGAGTTGATCAATTTATAGAGAAATAATGTCAACGTCAGAAGTAGAATGGATGAAAGTGATAAAAGAAGGAGAAACCTCTCGCGTAGTTTTGTCTTATGAGTTCCTTAATATGTTGAAAAAATTGCAGGGATGAAGTATTGCAAAAGAATTTGATCATTTCATCGCAATCTAATGAGAAGCTACCGTGTTCATCCCAACAAACAAAAACATCCTATTAAAACCTTCTCTTGTCATGTTTTTTGTTATCCTATATTATAATATATACAGTTTTCTTTTTGTCTCACTCATAGTTGTTGATTTGTTCTTTTTAGAAAGCTTCTCCTAGTAGTCATTACGTTATTTATTGTTAATAACTCAATGTAAACAATATTACAATGTATTTTTCTTTTAAATTCCTTTTCTTTCGGTTTTAATTACAAAAGAATTTTGTGGTGTTTCTCCTCTTTTTTATTTAATTTAAAATATCCACAAATTTAATTACAATTAAAAAACTCACAGAAATAACTACAATTTATTTAAATGTGTCTACGTCCATTTTAATTTCTAATTAAATTAAACAATAAATACAAATTATTGTTATGCGATATATGTTCTTCCGTATTTGTCATCTCTTCTCAAATTTGTTATTTTTATGTTATTATAATGCCATTATATTTTATTACAAAAACTTGATTTGATCCCTCAGCTTCCTATATATAGTAGATTATATGTTGTTATTGAAATAAATTAGTTAATTTATTTTGATTATTTAATGTTACATTGGAATAAAATATATTTCGTTATTATAATTTCCTGACTTGATAAACATCAAAATCCTACTGTAGTTCCAATTCAAATTTGAGAAACAAAAGAGATTGGGGAATATTGAGTTGTTAAAATATCTCAAATAGTAAGTGTTGAAAAGATATTTCAAATACCAGTGACATATAAATCATCATTGACTAATTTTTACAAAGATATTAGCTATTTTTATGATAGTTGTGTCATATAGTAAATGTTGCATTTTAATAGATTAATGCATCAATTGAACATTCTTTCTAAGATCAGAATATCTCAATCTTTTTGAGATAAGAATATCTAGTGATGCATGATCATCAGCTTGATTCATTTTAAGTATCAAATTAAATTTTTTGTGTAAAAATTTAAATGTATAAATTGATTCGATTTTTTCAAATATATCAAACCAGATCATTTGTATGGAAATTTTACATTAATAAACTAAACCATACTAATAAACCTTGATTTTTGGGGTGGATTTTCAACTTTGCAATTTTTCGTGTTGGTTCGATTTTTTCAAATATCAAATCAAATAATTTGTGTTGAACTTTCAAATGAATAAACTAAACCATACTAATAAACCTTGATTTTTTTTATTTTTCCGGTAAAATATTCATACAAGTATTAACTTGTTCTCCAATTTTTTTTATCCAACCATAATAGAACTATCTAAGGTTCTTCTCAACAAAATAACACAAAATACGAGATGCGTGGTGACACCAAAATATCCAACAAAAAAAATAATAAAATTACATAAAATAAAGTTTTCGAATTAACAAATAATTATGAAAATGATTATAATTTAAAATTAATCACACTAAAGTATGTTTAAAAAGTATTAATTACATGATTAAAATTAAATAAAAATTAAAATTAGGTTATGTAGCTTAAATGTCTAAATCAATATAAAACTAAAGTATAAATATTCAACATTAGTGTTGATTTAAATTATTTATTTATTTTTGCTAGGATTTTTGTTTAGTCAATTTTGAATTGTGCTTAACTAGAATTGCATATAGAAATGGATTATAACCTTTACTTCACTATTCAAAATTCTAAATCTCAAAAAATTTAAAAATATATTTGATGGTGAAAACTACGAAAAATTATAAGTAATTTAGAAATTATATAGAAGTCAATACTTTTATTGTAACATCTTATAACTTGAAATATATTGGATTAAACCAAGAATCTAAGAGTAGTTATTTATGGAAAGAATAGGAAAAATCTGGAAAATCCAAGTGTAAAGGTAATTTTTTGGTCATTTCTTAACGATCATAACTTCTAGCTCAGGAGGAGTTATGGGCAGTTCTTTATATGGATGGAAAGCCCTTGAAAGATCTTTACAACGGTTCTGAGTTTGCTATTTTTCGATGTCATATTAGAGAGATATGATTTTCAATAGTTGGGCTATTGGAGTGAGGAAAGTTCTATTCGCATTTTAGTAAGGAAAAAGTAGTCTTTTTACCGTACTATTTTCTAATTTTTTTTTAAGAGTTTAATTGCGGTGAAACGAAGTTTTAGTTCAGATTAGAAAAATACTTTTTACGATTAGGGTTTGGGAGCGAAGAGAAGAGAAGAAGGAGAAGGGAGAAAGAACAAGATTTCACCTAGAAAGTACTAAGTAAGTTTTAATGCCAAGTTCAGGAGGAATTTGATGTATTTTATCATTTAAATAGACAATGTTCTTATATATAAATGCATTAATAATATCTAGATTAAACATGGTGAGACACATAACTTTAGTATCTTTCAACATATGTTACGTCTTAATTATGTTGAAAAAAATATACTCCCTCAGTCCATAATTGTTTGTCAAGGTAAGGTAATGCATTCCCCTCATTAAGTTTAATACAAAATGTAAAATAATATAACTCTACTATACCAAGAATATCAAAAGTCTATATAACTTTTTAATTGACCAAAATGGAGTATTTATTAGGGCAATATTGGAAAAAATTGATTCATTATTTCTTGATTTTATAAATTGATAATTAATATTGGATATTTATATATAGTATGTCTGTCAAACAATTGTGGACGTAGGGAATATCAAATACTAAGTCAAAGTTATCTTTTATGTCAAATTAAAAAAATCAAACTGAAATGACTTTAAGTCAAAGAATAAAAAGTAGGGGAAGGCCTACTTTGGGTTTTGAAATATTTTAAGTCGTTTAAAACTTATTATTAGTCATTTTTACCTTGTCAAATACTTTTCAACTTCTTTTAAGTCTTTTTTGGACTTATTTTATATTATTTTTTTATATTTGTCAAACACATCCAGAAATCAAAAACTAAGTCAAAATTAAGTTTGACCGACTTTTAAGCCAATCCAAAAACCCTCTCATTTTTCATAAGCAATTACTTATTTTATGGTAGTGGTGTCATATAGTAAATGTTATGATGCATAGTTCAATACATATTTCTATAAAAGGAAAACATTAATAATTGAAAGAAAATGAAAAATATAAAAGGCAAACATTAGTTACGAAAAGAAAAATAAAAAAATAAAAGGCAAACACCAAAATAGCTAAAAAATTATATCAACTTACCAAAGTTGAAGATTCCCATACTTTGGTTATTATAAATATAGTACAAGAGAAACATAAATCTCCCAACAAAAAATTTTCTTTTTCAATTTGCTAAATTGAATCGATTGATAGAGAAATAATGTCAACACCAGAAGAAGAATGGATGAAAGTGATAAAAGAAGGACAAGCTTATCGGGTAGTTTTGTCTTATGAGTTCATTGATATGTTAAAGAACTTGAACTGGGATGAAGTTTTGCAGGACAGTACCATCAATTCACCCCAATCTGATGAGAAGTTATCCCAATCTGATGAGAAGTTATCATCTGCACCCCAACAAAATAAACCATCCAATTAACACATTCTCTTGTTATTTTTATATTATCGTGATGCTTTTATATTTTATTATTAAAAACTTGTTTGCTCCCTCAATAAATTAGTCAATTTATTTTAACTATTTCATGTTAAATTGGGATAGAATATATATTTTGTAATTATAGTTTGGTGACTTGATTAACATCAAAATTCTACTATAGTTGTAATTTGAATTTGAGAAACAAACCATATTGGGGAAAATTGAGTATCAATTACTAAGTATTGAGAAAAGGTTTCAAATACTAGTTACAGTATCAATCATCATTGACTCACATTTTATAAGCAATTACCTATTTTTAGCAAGTGTTGTATTGTAAAAGTTTAATGAAACAAATTGAACGCTCTTTTTAATATAAGAATATCAATTGTTATAAGTGGGGTGTAAATGATTGGATCGACAACAATTTTTAAAATATCAAATCAAACTATATATGCAAAAATTTCAAATTTATAAACCAAATTAATAGTATTGGGGTTTTTCAACCTTGAATTTTTTCGGGATGGTTCCATTTTTTTCAAATATAAAATCAAATTATTTTTGTCAAATTTTTAAATCAATAAATCAAACAAAAATAATAAACCTCGATTTTTTAAAATTTATGTCATGTTATTTTACCTTGGCAAACAGTTGCTAATTTATTTTAAATCATTTTTGACTTATTTTAAGTTATTTTTTTATATTTGTCAAATCCTTTCAGAAATAAAAAAACTTACTTAAAATTAGGTCACGCAAAAAAACAAACATAAAAATAATTTTGGGTTTGACAAATTTTAAGTCAATTCAAACATCCTTTCGTAATACATAGGTTTAAAAATAAGTGTATAGAAGGCAAACATTAATTATGGTAGAAACTCTTTAAAAAAAAAGAAGCTAGTTCTTGAAATTACTTAAGTTAAAAGATATCCATGCAATACTTGTTATAATTGTAGTACAAGAGAAAGACAATTCTTCCTAATCAAAATATTTCTTCTCCATTTATTGAGTTGATCAATTTATAGAGAAATAATGTCAACGTCAGAAGTAGAATGGATGAAAG